>VBSM01001124.1:28492508-28523397 GCA_008086735.1 Cheirogaleus medius
AATTCTGTAGACCACTTTCGGTAATATTGACATTTTAACAATATTGATTCTACCAATCTATAAACAAGGTAGATTTTTCCATCTGTTTAAGTCATCTGCAATTTCTTTTTTTAGTGTTTCATAGTTCTCCTTGTATAAATCTTTCATATCTTTCGTTAAGTATACTCCTAAATATTTAATTTTCTTTGGGGTATGGTGAAGGGTATTGCGTTTTGATTTGAGTTTCTGCTTGATGGTTCTTGGCATATATGAATGCTTCTGATTTGTGTATATTGATTTTATAGCCTGAAACTTTACCAAATTCATTCATTAAATCTAGGAGTCTCCTGGATGAGTCCATGGGGTTTTCTAGGTATAATATCATATCATCGGCGAAGAGGGAGAGTTTGATTTCATCTGCCCCCATTTGGATACCCTTAATACCCCTCTCTTGCCTGATTGCTATAGCTAGGACTTCGAGCACTATGTTGAATAGAAGAGGAGATAGTGGACATCCTTGTCTAGTTCTAGTTCGAAGAAGGAATGATTTCAATTTTTCCCCATTTAGAATGATATTAGCAGTGGGTTTGTCGTGTATGGATTTGATAATTTTAAGGTATGAGCCATCTATTCCTATTTTGTTAAGAGTTTTTATCATAAAGGTGTGTTGGACTTTGTCAAATGCTTTTTCTGCATCTATTGACAGAATCATATGGTTTTTTTTCTTGATTTTATTTATGAAGTGAATTGCATTTACAGACTTGCGTATGTTGAACCAGCCTTGCATCCCTGGAATAAAGCCCACCTGGTCATGGTGAGTTTTTAAAAATTTCTTATTTTTATATTCTGCTTTGATGCCTATAATAGATCACTCTCACATATACCACACATTCCCGCATGCATACTCATAACATGTCCAATTACTGGTTCTTTATAAAGTGTCCCTTTTCCATATCACTTAGGAAAACATATTAGAGCATGTTTGTGAGAGGTAATATAGTATCAAAGGTATGAGTGCAGCAGTAGCTAAGCCATGGAATCAACCTAAGTGTCCATCAACGGATGAATAAAGAAACGTGGTGTATATTCACAATGAAATACTGTAAAACCTTAAAAGAGCAGAAAATTCTGTCATTTGTGACAACATAGATGAACCCAGAGGACATTATACTAAGAAAAATAAGCCAGCCACAGAAAGACAAATACCACATGTTCTCACTTACATGTGGAATGTAAAACAATTGAACTCAGAAGCAGAGTAGAGTGGTGGTTACAGAGCCTAGGGATGTTGATCAAAGGGAACAAATTTGCAGGTAGACAGGAGAAATAAGTGAGAAGTGGTTACGGTGAAGATATGTCGATTATCTTGATTTAATCATCCCACACTGTGTACCCCATAACTATATACAGTTATAATTTGTCAAGAAAAAAAGGACAAGAGTGAATACTCTGTAGACATTTAGATCCAAGTTTAAGTCTAGGCTCTGACACCTATGGCTGTGAGACTCTGGGGCAAAGTTGTTGAACCTCTTTATGGTTCAATTTTCTTATCTCTAAAATGGGAAGAGTACAATATAGATCTTAGAGGTTTTATGAGAATGGAATGAGATATTTGTCATGTGCTTAGCACTTTTGACATATAATAAGCGTTCAAGAAATGTTCACTTTAACATTATTGTGCTTTAATTTATTTAGAAATTTCTCATTTAGGGGTTTGAACTCTATTTTAATAATCGGTTCTTTGCAACATGACCTCCTCATGAATAATGGCACGACAGTGTGTGATGATACCACTTTCCAGACAGTACATCTTTAAAGTGGTTAACTAGTCGGGGGCACCTCTAGAATTCTCCCACGCAGTCTGGCCTCCTCCAGACTTGGGTGAGACTGGAAAAAAGTAAAGAGCACAGAAAACAAGTGACGTGACCTCCACCATTGAGCCCTCAAATTGTTAAAAAATTAGAAATGTAGAGTATACTTTGAGGACAAATTGCTGCTGTCAGGGATTTATTTTAAATAAGGTTTTTGAAAAGAACATTGTCTTTTATGTGAACACCATTCTAGAGTTAATAAATATTGTACAAGCATCCAAGATGCTCTTGAAATTGCTTATATACTTACTGAAATATTGTTGACTCTAGGATTAATAACAGCAGTACTCAAAGCTGTTAAAAGTCAAATGTTTGACATTATATAGAGCCAGATTTAAGTCTCTGCTTCTTCATTTACTTGCTATATATAGTTGCATAAGTCACTTGGTGACTCTCTCCACAGCTGTCTAGTGGGAATAATAATAGAACCTTTTTCATAGGAAGATTGGTTGGAGGATTAAATGAAACAATAGACGTAAATGCTTAGTACAGTACCCGGTACATCCTAAGGACTCAAACAATATTAACACTCATCTTTTTCTGATTTCAAGCCAATTCTCTGGCCTCCGATTTGATTTAATTTTGAAATATTCATTTTTAAATCTAAGTTCATCCTCCATTAACTATTTATACTACACACAGTTTTTCTGATCTCTTGTATTCAAAGAAATTGTCTACAGCAAAAAAACAAAAAACAACAACAACAAAAAACAACCTTGAGTGGGATGAAATGGGGCTAGAATGATGACAGAGGACCTAGTGTTTGGACTTCTTGGAAGAGCCTTAACTGGGACATTGGTCAGGAAATGTTACCAAGGCTATTTGTCATGCTAGGAGGAGATGTGACCAAGTGCAAGGAACTGTGGGGACCAGGAAAGGAGAGCAAAGCGATTCTGGCTGGTTCTGAATTCCAAGTTCTCATTAACAGTCCTCAGGACAGACGAGCGGATTGTGTTCCAGGACCTTCCAACTTGAGCAAGAGAAATGTTCTCAGAGAAAAGTGCCACTTGGGCCTTCCTGTCACGCCTGGCAGTGTCAGCAAGCTGTTTGGTATGACTCTAATCCTGATTAGAGTTTGGCATGCCTAAACCACCACCTGCCCGCAAGATTTATCCCAGCATTTTGAACAGCATGGTTTTAGCAATAACATCGGGATGTTTTTAGGTGAGATAAATGGTAACAGTAAATTACTCTTTTAAATTAAGGAACATATGTTATGAAGATTTGCATTACCAAGCAGTTTATAATGTATTTTGTTCCTGAGGGAAATTTTTATGGAAATTTTAATCATCAATTGCAATGACTCTGAAATATTACTAAGAGTTGCCTCACTCCCCCTTTTTCTAAATTAATTAATGCTGTCCACATATTCAATAGAACTGAGAGTCTGCCTTTTGTTCAGCTTGTTTAACAATGCAATTGCAGACCAAACTGGTGCCTGGAAGAATCTAGACAGCTGCTTCAAAACTCAGTAACGTTGCAGGATAGTGAACACAAAACCTGTGATTTCTGGGACCATCAGGAAAGCTGTCAAAAAATGTAGCAGAAGATTGTAAGCTAAACAGCACCCTGTTTTTCTCAGCATGGTGCCTCTTCAACCTCTCCTAATATAGTCATCTTTTCCCTTTCACTTACATCCTTCCAACTGCTTCAGACTTATACTTACATGCTCCTTAATATTTATACATCTACCCTAGTTTTCTATTCCTTTTTCAGTCTTCCTCCTTCACCAAAAAATAATAAAAGGACAAACTTTAGGCATCAGATCACTATAATGTTAAGTTTTTCTATTGATTTTTGAACTTATTACATGATAATCATGCATTAATTGTTTAGGAAACCAGCAATTTCACATATAAGAAGTTACTCTCTTGGGTTCATAAAAATTATGCAAGGCACAGGAAATTCAAGGAAGCTAAAGGAACACTCGTTTCTTTCTTGTGAGTGTCTGTTCTAATTCCCTGTAAACTACAAGCCCTATGAAAGTGGGAATTGTGTCTATTTTTTCCACCATTGTATTGTAAGCACTTAAAACAGTGCCCAGTGCATAGCAAGCACTCAATAAATGTTCGTAGAGTGAATGATCTCACTGAGTATCTGCTACGTGTCGAGCACTAAGTTAGGTCCTGAGTAAGATGAAGCTTCAACACGGAAAATGCTTGCAGTCTACAAAGTGCTATGGAAATTCAGACGAGGGCCCATGGACTCCGTTGATGAGGTGACACGGGGAAAGATCTGAAGAAGAGCTGAATTTTAAGGTGGGCCTGAACCAGTAAGTGGGAGTTCAGCAGATAAAATGGGAGCGTGGGGGAGAATAGTCTGTACAAGGAGAATAGAATTTTAAAAAGGCCTAGGGGCTTGATAGTGCATTTGAGAACCATGAGTGAAAAGTGTAACCAGAGTTTAGGGTATGTGAAGGTATGAGGCAAACACGGCTTGAAAGGTAGCCTAAGAGTTTGAACTTCATCCATAAGGGGAAGCCATTTAGGATTTCTGCATTGCTGTAGAATGTTCACTGAACTCAAAGTACATAAATGCACGAGAGGCGGCGATCTGGAGCAAGGGTACCCTGTTAGGCAGGAATTGCAAGTGCTCGTGAGGGAGCAGAGGAGGGCCTGAATGAGAAGGCAGCTGACAGCATGGGATAGAGGGCATCATTGTGGGCGACAGCGTGGAGGTAGAGCTGTCAGGATTTAACTACTGTACTCGTTGGATGGTGAAGGATGGGAGGGAGCTAACTTCATTCATCAAAGGTTTCTCTCTGGAGTGGTGTGTATGCCCAGGGACATTTATCAAGGCAGTAAATGAGAGAGTAGAAACAGATTCTGAGAAAACGAGGACTTTGGTTTAGAAGATATTTATCAATGGCACCACCTTCGATAGTTTTACAGTGATGAACAGTAAGCAGTTGGAATGTGAGTTCGGAGCTCAAAAGAAATGTCCTTGTTAGAGACAAAGCAAAGAATGATTTGCTCTGGAGGTGATAGTTGAACTCACCCAGGTAGAGCACGTCAAATAAAAAAGACCGTAGACTTTATCTTGGGAAATATCTCTATTTAAAGGGGAGTGGATAAAAGAGGACAGAGAAGGATGTAAAGAGGAAACTGTCAGGAAAAAAACCCAGTATGCGATGATAAGAACAAAGGGAGGAAAATTTTACAAAGGAGGGGAAATTAATAGTGTCTAATGTTGAAGAAGGCTGGTGACTTAGTAGCATGCCTTTGGTATTTAAAAATTAATTGGTAACTTTGATTAATTGGTGACTGTACAATTCAAATTATAGGGCCAGAGAGTTAAGAAGCAACTGTGAGGTGAGCAAGGAAAGCAGTGAGCATTTGAACTACTCTATGAAGATGTTAGCAATGAAGGGAAAGAAAGATCCACTGAGAGACTGATGAGGTAGCAATGTCTGGGAAGGTTTTTATTAAAATTGGAGAAAAAAGTAGTCCAGGCCAAATAGTCATGGGAGAGGAAACTATTGAAGATTCCAGAGAGAAAACATTACTCATGGAACAATCCAGAGAAATGAAAGAAGACAGTAGAGTCTATTGCTTGGGTCTTAAAATGATTAAATTCATTCTCCCACTGTTGTCAGATGATGGAAATTGTGGGTTCTTTGAGGTCTAGAACCAATAAATGGTTCCTAGGGAATATTTATTAGCTGTATTTATTAAGAAACATTAAGGTATATTATTAGTAATAGTTATTAAGAACCATGCTGTTTTGAGGATTCTTTTTTAGGGCTGAAACCTCAGGATACATGGGAATGTACGGTCAGTCTGGCCTGCACTGAGAAGTCAGCAGCCAGGATTATGCGCTGCGGGTTGGCAGAATGGATACCTCTGCTTGGCTGCCTTTCCTTAGCCTTAGCCACTTTCCTTAGCGTAGCCGCTCCATTTGTTAGACTAAGGAAAGCAATTATTTATAATACATTCCACTCAACTTGGATCTGCATTAGAAGAAAGTTAATTCCAGGCTATAATGTGGTTGTAAAAAACTTTAATCATGTACAGTGGGCAAACTGCTGGCCGAAAGATTAAAAAATCTTGAACACATTTCTTCTGGCTCTGGGAACTGTGCTCGACATGGTAAACCCCGTATGTAGCTTGAACACAAACTGTGATTGAATAGTTAACCACTGGACCAAGAAACGCGCACATCTTACACGCAGGTAATGTTGAAGCACAGGCTACCTTCCCTTCTGTTATTCTTCCCAAGAAAAGCAAGCAAACAGAAGTGGATCATATTTGCATTTGATTAATGTGTTTGGTCGTAGAGGGCTTGTGAACTAGAGATGCTAATAGCTTTGGCAATAACCAGGTAAGGAATGGGTTTGGACAGAATTATCTGGTAGGCTGTTATCTGACCTTTGCATTGAATTTGGCTTTGTTTTTCAGAGAAACCACTGATTTCTCATGGCACTTCTCTAAAATGTGCTCTTTATAGAAAGTAATGACTTTCGGTAATTAAAATGCCTGATGAATATCAAAACCGTCAGGGCAGTAACTTGTACAAACAAAAGAATAGAGCCTCAGAAAGTACAAGTTTTTTCACTTCTAAGCCATAGGGGTAGTTTCAGATTTACAAAGCTAAACCCTTGGCTGTCTGAACAAGTTTGGTATTGCCTAAGTTGTTAAGTGAAGAATGTCCTCAAGGAAAAGAGGAAGGAAATTATGGTTTGCTAAGATATTCTGAATTTATTTAAAACAGAAGTGCTCAGTATTTCTGAAAATAACCCAAGGAGAAAATCAACTGGTATAAAATCAATAGTCTAGGGTCCTCGGGTGTTCTTGGGTCTTTTACATTATACAGGGCTGGCCTCTAATTTCAGAGTCTGGCTGACGTGGCTTGTTAGCTGCTGTGGTATGGGGCATGCTGGAGAGAATTTGGCCCCGAAACTAGACCCTCATCTTTAGAGATGGACAGAGCTGTTCAGGAAGAATCAAAGATCTAAGCAGAAAGACACAACTGTGTAGGAAGGCAGTGAGAAGTCTCAGATATCTGAGGGCTGTGTCCTTTTCATCTTTTTGTCCCGAGGATATTGTACAATTCCCAGTATATGGAAGTCTTTAACAATTATTTGTTGACTAAATGAAGACCAAGTAATGAATGATCCTACAGAAAATTCACTATAATGATGGAGATATCCAGGAAAATAATAAGTACTCAGGCAGCTGGCACTATGAAAAAGTCTGTTAGGAGACAATGAGAGACAAACTTAGGTGGGGGTTCAGCATTATGGTCTAAATCCTAAGTAAACCCGGACTGGGGCTAGTCTGGGAGGTGCCAATATTGAAGGAAAGTCTGAAACAAGATGCAGACCTAAGGGACAAGTTAGAAGCCCGTTTATTAGACCTGCCTGACTAAATCATTAATTCATTCATTCAATTAAAAGTTGATTATTGAGTGTCTTCTCTGGCTAAGTCCACTACTTGATGCCAGGAATGAAGCAAAAAGGGACAAATATTTCTGTTCTCCTGTGGCTAATAGCAAGAGGAAACAGGAAATAAAGAAAAAAGGTAAATAAAGTATATAGTTCGATAGATAATGTTAAATATTTTATTTTAATGAAAAATAAAGAAAAGGAGATAGTAAGCATTGGAAGTCATCACTATGGTGACATTTGAATAAAGACAAAAAGAAAGGTAGTGGAGTGATCCACATAGAGCTCTGGAGGAGGACTGGCCCAGAGGAAGAAAGCAGAGAGAGCAGCAGGTGCAAAGGCCCTGAGGTTTTGAGGTTGGAGTGGAAATTTTTCAGAAAGCAGGGAGGCTTGTGTGGCTTGAGGGAAGCAATGGATTGAGTAGGAAAGTAGCAGGAGATGAGCTCAGAGAGGCAAGGGGAGGGGCAGAATGGGGACTTTGTGGGATTGCACTAGACATGCTGAAATCTTGCCTCTCTAAAATCAGAACTGTTCCTCAAGACCAAGGTAAGGTGGAGTCTGCTGGGATCAGTCAAATGCAAAGCATATCTGTGAGGGGCGAAGAGGTTGGAAACCGAGTGGGTGCTACCAGCTAAATCTCAGGAAAAAAATGCGCAGGAAGCAAAATGCGTCAGCAGCACACTCCTCTTCTGGGGACCTTTCCTGCTGCACTGTGGCCAATCTCTAAAGGAAAACATTTATGTCATATTTCTGCAGAATCTTGTGTTTGATAGAAAACTAAAGCATTAGCTTCTCTGGCTTAATATCAACGTAGAGTTATTTAAATCATAATTAGGGCGGACTAAAAAGTCCCCAGTCTAAAGGAACACAATGGTGGAATGAAGAACATTCAAGTTGGCATGTTTGAACACGGACCTGGCTATCTTTAGCTGGTTCACCATTGCCAACTTCTGTGTGAGCAGGAGCTGAGATCTAAACAAACTCCCATTTTTATAGTTGCGCTCTCTCCGTGTATATGTAGGAATGTGTAATTTATTATGTTAATTGTGTGTGTTGAAGTAAAATTCCTAGTGTAATTTAGCCTTTAAATAAAGATATTTTAAAAAAATGAAGTCTACATTTAAGGAGTATAAGTGTTCTCTGACATTCAAATTCTGGGTCATCTACTCCTTTCCATTATTCATTTACTAAACCATTTTCCAGGCAAGATCGGACCCCTACATAACTGCTAGAGGAAAGACAAAGGGAATTTACAGACGTGGAGACCTAAATTACTGAGCTTGTTCATTTTTAATTATTTTAAAATGCTGAGTAGCCTTTATTCCAGCAGAGACAGATGCCTGGTCTTTGCACACATAGTAGCAAGAGAGTGAGAGAGTATGTGTTGCTTGTCCTTCTTTTTTTCCTCTAGAAAACAGGACCTCTTGAATTGGAGGGACTCAGAACTCTCTAGGAATTCAGTTCTATTCTATTTCATGTTCATCATAAGCCAAACCCAGGCTTCCATGAGTGGAAAAATCAGTTGTTCAGCCACTGCTTAGCACAGCTAGTTCATCAAACAGGGTATTGTGGACTCTATAGAAACAGAAAGCTTTTTGATTTGGACAGTTCCCATGAGAGCTCATTGAATTTATTGTGATATTTTTCTTTATACAGAAAAGAACCAGATTAGTACCAGATGATGGATCAGCACATTTCTAAATGCTAAATGCTGAGTTGTGGGCAACGTGATTGGATGCAGAATTCGTAATTATTTTGCTTTATTGCATTTGCTGCAAGGACAGGGAGGGGTAATGAGGTTCTGATCTCTTCCACAGAGGGCTAGCACAGCCTCAGGCCGGTGGAGATGGGCCAGTCACTGAGGTGCACACCAGACCCCAACAGGGCTGATTCACTACGCAGTTGCTGAGAGGCTGTGTGTGAGGATGTCAGCACTAAATGCGCAGATTCAGAGTGGAAGGCGTAGGATCAAGGACACAGGTGCTCTGGCAACTTAATCTGCACCTGAGCTGGCAGGTGTCCCTACTACCCTTTAGGCAAGATTTCAATATGGGGGTGGTAGGGAGGTGATAGTGAAGATGAAGCCACAGTTAGGGAAAACAGCTGTGGCAATTGTTCAGGAGGCAAGGGTCAAGACGACTGACTCAGTATTTCCCTGACCGATCATGTGGAAAGTCAGGGAGACTTAAATGACAATAAGATCTATTCACTTAGAGGGAAGAGGAGGTTTGTTTACCTGAAGGTGAGTTATACTAACCAGCTGTGCAAAGCAATACTTTTTGTTTATTTGCTATAAAAACAAAGCAAAACAAGATACACACATATGAACTTTTTATTGAAGAATTAATATAATACACATAAAGTACATATCTCATTTAGTAGGATTATTTACAATGCACATAACCAGTACTCAGACCAAGAAACAAAATTATCAGCCAGAACACCCTCCTGGACTTCCGGCCAGCAAAGGAAACCGCTATCCCTGCTACTACTAATATTAATAATAGAAAACATTAATTTTACCTGCTTTGGTATTTTATGTAAATAGTATGTCATCTTTTGTGCTTGGCATCTTTCACGCAGCATTATATTTGTAAGATCCATCCATATTCATCCATTATATTTGTAAGATTGCATGTTGTTTATTCTTATTTGCTGTAGAGTATTCCATCAGATGAATATCACTATTTTTATATCCATTCTACTCTTTATGGACATTTGAGAAATTTATAATCTTTATTATTAATAATGCTTCCATGAGCAATCTAGTACATTCTTTTGGTAAATATACTTGTGTATTTCTCTTGGGTATAAACCCAGAAGTGGAATTGCTAGGTCATCGGGAATGTGTATATTTAGCTTTGATAGATACTGACAGTTTTCCAAAGTGTAATTGTAGCAATTTTTTCTGCCCCTATTATTTTTTAATATGGGTAGCACAAAAATTTCCACTTAGCTCTTGCCTGAGGTAATTCCTCTCTTCCTCTTTGTCTTAAAGTATCTACGTTTTGAGTAACAACAAGGCCTTCTGCCAAGTCCCAAGAGGTTAAAGCTGTAGAATAAAAGAAAGGGGGAAATTATGGGGTAGGCTTGAGCAATAAAAAAAATTTCATTAAGTTTTCATACAAGTCTGGGCTCCCAAGTCTCTTTAGCTCTTATTCCCTAAGTACCAGCCCTTTAACTCTTGTGCTCTGTTCAAGAATTCGACCCCTGTCCTTGTTTCCCCAAAGCTCCCAATCTCCTTAGGGTTCTGCACCAAATCAAGTTGTAGAAGATGTATCACAGAGCTTAAAGTATGTTGGGCATTGAACCCATAGCATCCAAAGTCTGGTCCTCTTGTCATGTTTTCTCAAGGAAATAGTGTTAGATGACTGCGCTAAGTCCTGCAGTCAGGACAGTAACATATTTGGTTAATAAGCCTTTTGGGGCTGTCTGTAATCTGACCTGCATATATCACATTACACCTGCAGGTAAAGCAATTCCAACAACTGACTTTTTTTTTTTTTTTTAAAGTGCTGGAAATCCAGATGGATAATACATTTGGAACCCTGTATTTATACAACAAACCTCAGTGCTCTTGATTTCAAATCATAGAAGTTACAAATAAATTAATGGTCTGCTGAAGGCTGCCTTTCTAACCAGGGTCAATTTTACAAAAAGCTGAGTGATCAGTCATGAAAACCAGTTCTAGGAACATTCATTAGAGGAGGCAGTGTTGACAGTGTCTCTGCCATCAGCTAGGGCTCAGGTGTTGAACACTGACACCTGGGCTGGTTTCTAATTACACAGATTTATCTATCAGCCTTCTGTGCTTAATCTCATTTCTCACAGGGAGGGGAGTTCCAACTGTAGGGTCTTCAACTGCTTTCCCCAGAGAAATCAGTCCCTGGTGACTTTGAGCAACACATGGCTTTCTTGAGGCTAGAGCCCCCTGCTGATATGCAGATAGTACACATTTCAGGTTTACTTGATAAACCCAGAATACTGAACAAGCAACATCTATATTGAATATTTTACTGAAATCTCCACTGCTATAGCTCCTGTAGTATTACCCTAATGTTCAAAATAGGACTATATAACTCAATTAACTGCTGACATCCAACTGTAAAAGGGACCCACTAGGCAAGGCTGGTCAAATGCGCTTAAAGTAAACAGACCCTTTACCACTTCTGGAGAAGAATGCTGACTGGACTACATGTATGCATAATAACGAATGCAGGAAATAATATAGTCTTCTGTTTAAATTTTACAGATTGTGTCCATTGGTATTGGTCCTAAATGTACCCTCTATTATCTTGCATTAAAAGATACCCTCTGATATGTATTTTTCTTAATGTTTAAACAATGGATATAATTTGCCCTTCCACAGGTGAGCATTCCCTAAATGGTTGTTGAGTTGAAATCAATGTGCTTTAATTATAGATGCAGTAACAGGTTGAGTAGATCGTGTAAGGATCTCATGACAAATTTGCGCAGATGTTTTTATGAACAGATTCTCATTATCAGCTTTTTGAGTCAACATTTTGCTCTTTCTCATAAATTTCAAGGACCCAGGAGGAAAAGTAGTCTATATTTCTGGTAAACTGTAACTCTATTTATGTGAAGTTTTCTTGCTTCTTAAAAAACAAAACAAAACAAACAAACAAAAAACTGTTGGAATCAATGGTTAAAATATGCTCTTAAAGATCAGCCATGGAGTTTACCCAGTGTACTTTACATATAAGGGCTTGAATTAAGAAAAGAACCAGAGGTAGAATTCCTCACATTAGGGAACTTATATTTAGAGGGTGTATGGTTTTAAATCAGAGCTCTTCAGTTTCACTGACAGAAACTCAATTCAAACAGACTTAAGAAAAATAGGGAATTGATCATTCAGTCCCTGCCAACATCTCTGCTCTTAACATTTCCATTCTCACTGGCCTGACTGCTCATTTCCAACACTCTGCCTGTGGACTCTTCCTGGCCTTGTTTAGGGGAGATTAGAAATGCTCTAGAATGGACAATTAGGAGTAGCCATCAACCAGTGACAGGAGTTGGTGGATAAATACCCCAGCTCCCTTGTCTCCCAGGCAGGGTAACTGAAGCATGTGCTCTAACTAGGTCCCAGAGTTCCTCAGTGAAATTAAGTTCCATTTCCCCAAAACGACACCTTGCTTGATAATGCAGCCTTTATTGGCTTTTTTCTTTTCCCTACTTCACTCTCCTATTCCCATACTAGTAATTTCTGGCATCACCTCCTAAATAAACTACTTGTGCTATAATTTCAGGGACTATTTCCTGGTGAACTCACACTAAAACAATTGGCTTTTCTAAGTGAAAAGAAAGTAAATTTCAAGTACCATTAGATCCAGGGGTTTAAATGTCATTGATGTCATTGATAGTGCATTTCCCTTCTTTGGCTCTTCAGAATCTTATCCTGCTTCATGGTCACTCACTGGCTTCCATTAAGGAGACAGGATGGTGGCCAGTAGCTCAGGTATAGACCATATTCTCTCTGTAGCACTAACCCTCAAATAACTATTCTCTAGTTTTTCTGATGGAAATGGCTATGACTTCATTGATCTGAATTTCTTTCATGTCTAACTTTAGTCCAATCAATATGAGAACAGATATTGAATACACTTACTGGAATACACCTGAGTCAAGTATCTAACCCTGGAGCTAGGATTGGGTCATGCCTATCCACATTACGTTCTTTGCAAATGAAGGAAGGGTGGCTTTTCCCAAGGGATAATCAGGTTTCTGTATACAGAGAAAAGATAATGAATGACAGAAGGGTAAAACCATAGGAAAGCAAGACATTTATGTTCAAGATATTTATGTACAATAAAGTGCCAGGCAAGTATGGATACCAAATAGGTGATTATAGCATTTGTGATATAGGCAGGATTATCATCCAGGATCTGAACATGACACCAGGCAGAGAAAAAGGAGAGAATACTAATTCTTTATCCATCAATGGTCTACATCTGCAAACCATGACCATGTTATTCTGAAACACGTAACCACCATCAGTTGATATGAGACACAGAAAGGTGGCCAATAGTGTCCTCTAGTCCTGTGATAAGACAGCCGTCAATACACATTTTATAGCATTAGTCAGAGTACAGGTACCACGATTTCTTAAGCAACAAAATTATCAAATAGTCTAAGGCACACTTCAATTGTTATTTGGTAATCTGTAAATTTGTTTACTTATTTTGAAAGACCCCATGAATGAGAATTATAGAGTGTTTAGAATACTTTTAAGGGTAATTCTCATATGATAGAGATTGTGGAATTCACAAAATACTTTGTCTTATCCCTCCCTGTCCTATATATGAAAGTGAGAACACTGAGGGCTTCTTCCTCTGGAAACCTGATGACCCCCTTTGAGGCCTGCCATTCCCTACTGGACTGAACAAGATCTTTGCTGAAGGAGAAGTATATCAAATTTCCTAGCATCAGAAATTATGATCAGTCCTTTGTTAAATGGGGATACTAATACCATCTGATAAATTTATTGTAGTAGACATGGAATTAACTTGTATATTTATAACTTATTTTCATAATGAAGTTCGCATGCCTTGCATCTAAATACATATAGATAATTACTAAAAATGTAAATAGAGAGTCTGTCTCAAGGTAAAAAAGTAGACATAAAATATCCTTACTGGGATAGTTAAAATAATTGCTATGATTTGATTCAAATTTCATTTTGAGCTTCTTGGTTGTCAAGGAAAATGGGGAAAATGGTAAAGTTAACATGTTATTTTATCTGTCATCAAAATGGTGTACAAGGGAGACTGTGTGCATGTGTGTGAGTGTGAGTATCTTGTGTGTTTCTAAACCCTGAGTCAGCTTTGGGTGCTGAGTATTTTGCTGGGCAAATTGGCTGTCTTCAGTGTTTTTGTTTGCTTGTTTCTCATCAGTATAAGATCTATTCTATCTTATCTTATTTTTTACTATCTCATCACATTATTCCTGAGTTTTGGTCCCACTCTGCTACACTCCCTAGACAGCCACTCTAATGTGATTGGTTTTTTGGTGGCTTTCCACAGATTCAGAAATATGTGTTATTTGGCTATGGTTATAAGGTATTTGAGAAAGGCAAAGAGTATACAGTTAAAACAGTTATGGAAAAGCTCTTCTGTTAGGAGAAAAGGTAATTTGAGCCAAGTATTATACATATCTAATGGTCTATTTAATCTCAAAGAGAGAAATTAGAGTAGTCAGAAGAATGGATAGAGGGCACTTCCCTGATCTTTTCTAAGTCCCACTTATTACTATTTCATTCATATTATACTATTACTATTTATACTATTATACTATTTATACTATACTATTGCTATTTTCATTCATACTATTTCTTTCCCCACCCTCCACAAATATGGAATAGCCAGGAACAGAAGACTATAAAATCTCAAATTGCAGTCCAGAGTATTATTTTATACAAATATTTCTATATAATCTCTCTGTGTGTACAGTGAAGACACAAAGTGTATTGAAAGAGAGAAGAATTTGGAGTTGGACAGACTTGGGTTCGACTCATGGCTTTGTCATTTACAAACTTTTCAAATCTCTGAGCCTCAGTTTACTCACTTGTAAGAATGGTTTGATAACACCTCTCTCAAATTTGTGAGGATTAAATGAGATTTTATAATAGCATGTGATAGTGCAGAGCTCAGTAAATATTTTCAAATGAATAAATAAATGAGACCTCAGTAAAATACGATTATGATGATGGCAATGATGGTTTTTTAAAGAGAAAAATGTTGGTCAATGGATAGTAACAGGTAAATCATAGTAATTAAATAACATAATTTCAATGGATTTCATAAGAATTTGGTCTGTCATCTTCAAAAATATTATTTTTAAGCAAGGAGACACCATAGAGGTCTAACTCAATTCATAGTGTTGGTATATTCCCACTAGTCCACATCAGTCTGATAATTTATTTTCTGCTTTGCAGTAATTAAAAGGAAATAGAATGATTACCTTTTGTTTAAAAATAAACAAATGCATAATCTTAAAAAGAGTTTTCTCCATATTTCTTTGTGGGAAAATCATGTAACCTTTTGCTTCTCTGTTCCTCTTGGGTATAGAAAATATGTTTTTGGTGGCTCTGGGCCATTTGACTTTATTTCTTATAAGGAAGAAATCTGAAATGGAAATTTTCTCAGTAATTCTGACTGTCCGTTTAATAGCTAAAGCATACTTGTGGTCTATTTCCTTTCTAATCTATTTTACATATGTTAAGCAAGTCCATTACCTTACAAATACATAGACAAAGTTATTCAGAAATATTGATAATAAAAGGTAGAGCAAAAGCAACCCAGGCAAATGCAAACAAAAAGAAAGCATGGATTGTCCTCTTAATATCAATCATATCTGAATTCAGAGCAAATGAATTAAATAATACAAAAGAGGGAATTTTATAGTAATAAACATTGTGACCTACAATAAAGAACATGTATGTGCCAATTAACATAGCATCACATAAATCATAAGGTAAAAATTACCAGAACTACAATGAAATAGAGATGGAAACACAGTAGTAGCAGGTTCTTGCTGCACATGATTGATAAAGTCATCAACAAATAAATAAGGATATGAAAAACCTAAGAGGTAATGATCTATTTTTATTTACTTAATTTTTTTCTACAGAGAGAATCAACTGTTACAGTCCATTTGCCTCACTGATTTTCAATGCCTATGCTGTCATAAATCAGGTTTCCATACGTGTGGGTTTTTTTCCTGGGCTCTCTATTCTGTCCTATGTAAATATAAAAAAATGTCCAACCTCATTAGTCATAGAAATGCAAATTAAAATCATTTCATATACGCCAAGTTGGTAAAATTTAAAAACCAGATAATATCAGGTGTTTACACAGATATAAAACAATAGAGATGTTCATCTATTGCTGGTGAGAGTAGTGTACAATCAAAACTATTTTAGAAAAGTTTGACATTATCTAGTAAATTTCATTTTTCTGACCCAATAATTTAATTTCTTGGTATATTCCTCAGAACTCTTAAACCATGTAGACCAAGAGGCATAACAAGAATGTTCACATAAATAACTTATGCTGTCTTCATATAATAGAAGATACACAGCGATGAAGCTGAATTAACTTCAGTTACATGTACCATTATGGAGAAATCTCAAAACTGCGAGAGCTTTCTGGAAAGCCAAATGGAGATATTTAATACATTGACAATGGCTCGATACTTTCTGGGAAGCCCTCATATACCATGAGTGAGAGAAGCAGTCATTGAACAATATATAAAGTATAAACAATAGACAATTTAGGCATATATACAGAAGTGATAAAACTATAAAGAAAAGGCAAGGGAATAATTAATTCAAAAATTCAGAATGATGGTTATCTCTGGGGTGGATTGGAGTGAAAGGGAATGTGTTCAAGGGGGTTCTAACCTGTATGGTAAGTACATTTTTAAAAATTATTTATTCTTCAAACTTTACTTATAAATCTATATCATCTTTCATATATGTTATATGTTTTATGACAATAATATTTTAAAAGGAAATTATTTTAATACAATATGATAAATACTACCTAAGAATATTTTTAGAAAGATATTACAGAAAAAAATTAGAGTAATTAATTAAATATTTGCTAAGAAAGAAAATCAAGGTTTGCAGTGGGCGTAATAAGCCAGGAATCAGGGCAAAGGGAATTGGATGGCTTTGTGGTCAGTGCCAAGACACAGAGACCAAATGGTAAAACTGTTAGAACAACCGACTGAATATTCAGAGAACAAATGATACCTTGGTTGCACTAATGATGCACTTGCTATTTTATTACCTAATTCTGTGTGTATGGGCTTCATAAAGAGGACCACTTATCCTCGTGCTTATCCTAATTAGTAAATATCACTCTTTCTTTATCCTCACACAATTTAAAAACAAGTTGTAAGTCCCATGTACTCAGAATCATTTTCCTTGGTCACACTTTTGGTTGACTGCTTTATAGAAAGCCACCTTAGAGTTTTCTATAACATTCCTCCAAATTATATCATAAAATTACTTGTTTTTTATATTTCCTAGAGTTACTTAAACCAAGCTGTGAAGACTCTTGTTTAATTTTTTTATCAACAGAAAGTTATTTATTCAACATCCCTAAATTTAGCCATCCACTTTTTTCTTCCTTTTTTTTCTTTTTTTGGTCCTCATTTTGGTTTATTCCTTGCAGGAAGTAAATTAAGCTATTACCCATCCCTTCAAATTACAGTTAGTTTGATCCACATCACAATGGTATTTGATTGAAAATTGTCTTCTCAAATTAAAAAAGTATAAAAATAAAATCTCAATTGTTTTTCTATCTCCAAAGACAGGTGAAATTGTAGTACTAGATTAGCTTTTTTCAAATAATCTATGTGCCTCACACTATAAAAGAAGTGAGCTTAGTGGTGGTGTTACTAGTCTACACTTCATCTTCTCCAGGGTTCTTTAATCCGGTGCCTGGAGGATGATGATATGATAGAGCTAGTAGCTCTATCCCTCCCTCCACTACTTTCCTTACATGATCCAAATCTTTTGGCACTAAGCTGTAAATTTTACTTCAATAATCTTCCACTGACTTTCTGTGGGAATAGCCAATTTTATTGGACTTAATTTATGGGCTATGAGAGTTTCAATGATCTCAGAACCACCCTTGTGGTTCAGCCCTAGGCAATTGTTGATTTCTCAGTTTCGTTGAGAAGCAGGGCACAAATGCCATCTATACTCATTGCCAGGTTTTTAGAGCTCTTTTTCTGAATTCACTTAGTCTTAGCCACTTATTATTCTGGGAACTCTTTTGGGATACAATGGGTAGAGTAAACAACAAGGAATGGAACCAAGCCCACATTCTGATTCTGAGAAAACCCCTCCCCCGTGGCAAGAATTCAAGCTTGGGGGTAGGGGAGTGGAGGAGAAATAAAGAAACAAATTGTTCAACCAGATCTCTATAGTGTTGAAGGAAATTACTTCAGATATTGGCAGAAATGGAGAAATCGTTATCACATTGGGTCCACATAGATACTTCCTTTTCAGTTGAGGATTCAGGCCTTTTTTTTTTAAAGGTAAGTTGGTAGATTTATTTACTAAATTTCTAGCATCTATACTTAGCAAACTTGCAATAGCCCTAGTAATATAGGAATTGCCACTCTCCAAGGAAAATCTGTAAGGAAGGTTTGAATGAATGGATAGAAATTACTTTGAAAAATGACAACTTTTCATCAAGAATTCCTTATTTGATGCTGAAAACATAAATAGGTGATTTTAGTTTTGGGGATTATTCCTAAATGTCCTATCTTCACAGCATTTAAGGAATAGTCAATAAAGTTTTAGCAGAAGTCACATGATGCAGCTGATAAAAATTCACTCAGAAGAAATATATGTCTCTGATAATGTGTTATTAGGAATACTATCACAAATTATGATGAACTGATGTAATGGGAAAAATATAAATTGGACATGAAAAATAAATCCATTTCATTTGTAGGTCCTATAATAAATCTGGAGAAGCCTAAAAACAATTAGGTCATAACTGTGGTGAAAAATCATGAAATTGATGTAATTCTCAAGAACCAGGCTTTCAAATATCCAGGAACAAATCTTGGACTAAAAGTCAATGCAGTACTTTCCTTTTTTAATTTAAAAATATATTTAGAGATGGTCTTGCTCTGTCCCCCAGGCTGGTGTGCAGTGGCATGATCATAGCTCATTACAACCTTGAACTCCTGGGTTTAGGCAATCTTCCTGCCTCAGTCTTCCAAATAGCTAGGACTACCAGGGCCTGATACCACATCTGCCTAATTTTTCTTTTTCTTTTTCTTTCTTTCTTTCTTTCTTTCTTTTTTTTTTTTGTAGAGACAGGATTTCACTATGTTGCCCAGGCTGATATTGAACTCCTGGCCTCAAGTGGTTCCCCAGTGTTGGCCTAACAAAGTACCAGGATTACAGGAGTGAGACATCACACCCAGCCAATTCCATAGAGCATGCCAGTACAACTGACACTGTTAAGAAGACCATAAGGCTGGGGAAAGAGAAACAATTTCAAAGACCTTCATCCTCCCTCATCAAGAAGAGACAAGGAATGTGCTCATACACATAGCTCACCACTGCTACAGCCTGCAAACAACTAGCAAATGAGAAAACCACTACACTAAAGATATCCATAGCCAAAGCATCCATCTACACCCTAGATCACCATCAAAGCACCCACAGGCAAAGCCAAAGTTTCTAACCAATGTATGCTACAGACACACCTATACAAGTCCATGTGTGGGGGAAAACACCATCTGAACAAAAGATAATCAAAACATAAGAAATTATAGCTGGCCCAGATGAGAAGAAATCAGCAAAAGAGCTCCAGAAGTATGAAAATTCAGAGCAAAAGGACACCCCCATAGGGGAACAGCAGCTCTCTAGCAATGGGCACCAACCAAAATGAAAATAATAAAATGGCAGATAAAGAAATCCTAATATGGATTGTAAAGAAACTCAATTAAATCCAAGATAAAATGGAAAACCAACTCAAAGAAACCAGAAAAACAATTCAGGAAATGAATAAAAAATTAACTAAAGTGATCAGCATATTAAAAAAATCAAAAATAGACCTTCTGGAAATGAAAAATTCTTTTAAGGAAATACAAAACACAGTGAAAAATTTTAAGAATAGACTAGACCAGGCAGAAGAAAGAATCTCAAAGCTTGAAGATAAACTCTTTCAAATGAACTCAGTCAGTCAAAAATAGTGAAGAGAGAATTAAGAGGAATGAACAAAGCCTACAAGAAATATGTGATTATGTAAAATGGCCAAATATAATAATCATAAGCATCCATGAGGGTGAAGAGGAAAAAGTACAAGGACTGGAAAACCTATTTGAGGGAATAATTGAGGAAAACTTCCCGGTCTTGCTAGAGATTTAGACATCCAAGTACAAAAAGCTCAATGAACACCTGAGAAATTCATTGCAAAGAAGTAATCACCAAGACACATAGTCATCAGATTGACCAAAGTCAACATGAAAGAGGAACTCTTGCAAACCATGAGGCAAAAACATCAGTAATTTACAAAGGAAAACTCATCAGGCAAACTGCAGACTTCTCAACTCAGACTTTACAAACCAGAAGGGATTGGGACCCCATCTTCAGTCTTCTTAAACAGCACAACTGCCAGACTAGAATTTTGTATCCTTCAAAACTAAGTTTCATATATGAAAGAAAAATAAAGACTTCTCCAGACAAGCAAACACTGAGGGAATTTGTCAAGGCCAGACCTTCCCTGCAGGAAATACCCCAAACTGCATTATACATGGATTGGCACAATAGACACTCACCAGAGTAAAACCACTCAAAAGCTAAAGCTCAGAGCTCATATAAAACAATAGCACAAGAGGTAAAACAAAGCAATAAGGTACTACCTAACAGGACAAACAGAACAGCATACTACATATCAATTCTATCAGTCAACATAAATGATCTGAATGTCCTATTCAAGAGACATAGGCTGGCTGAACGTATGAAAAAATAAAACCCAGGTATCTTCTGTCTCCAAGAAACACATCTAACCCACAAGGACTCATACAGACTCAAGGTGAAGAGATGGGGAAAATGATGCATATGAAAACCAAAGGAAAGCAGGTATAGTCATTCTCATATCAGATAACATAGACTTCAAATCAACACAAGTAAAGAAAGACAAAGATGGTCATTATATAATGGTAAAGGGAGCAATTCAACAAGAAGACATAACAATCCTAAACATCTATGCACCTAACAAGGAGCACCCAAATTTATAAAGCAAACCCTACAAGAGCTAAACAAAGTGATGAATAGCAACATTATAATTGACAGGGACTTCAACATTCCACTTACAGAACTGGATTAATCACCCAAGCAGAAAATAAATAAAGAAACACTGGACTTACATGGACTCTAGAACAAAAGGATCTAACAGACATTTACAGGACATTCCCCCCCCAAACTATTGAATATACATTCTTTTCATCAGCACATGGAACATTCTCCAAAATTGATCATATCATATGCCACAAAAGTTGTCTCACAAAATTCAAGAAAATAGAAATCATATCATGTATCTTCTCAGACCACAGTGGAATAAAACTAGAAATCAAATCCAAGAGAAATACTCAATTCTACACAAAGTCATGGAAATTAAACAGCTTGCTGCTGAACAATTATTGAGTAAATAAAGAAATTAAGATGGAAATAAAAAGATTCCTTGAACTGAATGACAAAGGGAACATGAGCTATCAATATCTATGGAATTCAGCAAAAGTAGGCCTAAGGAGAAAATTTACAGCCTTAAATGTCTACTTCAAAAAGATACAAATATCAAAAATTAACAATCTAATTACCTGTTCCAAGGAACTAGAAAAGAAAGAGCAAATCAAGGCCAGCAAAAAAAAAAAAAAAAAAAAAAAAAAAAAAAAAAAAAAAAAAAAAAAAAAAAAAAAAAAAAAAAAATGAAGGTCAGAGCAGAACTAAATGAAATGGAAAAAACTACAAAGGATAAATGAAACAAAAAGTTGGTTCTTTGAAAAGATAAACAAAATCGATAGACCTCTTGAAAGATTAATAGGGAATAGAAGAGAAAGGACCCAGATAAGCACAGTCAGAACTACAAAATGAGATATTACAACTGATAACACAGAAATACAAAATATCATCTGTGAATACTGTGAAAATCTCTATGTACATAAAATTGAAAACAGAGAAAAATGGACAAATTTCTGAAAACACACAATCCCCCAAGACTCAATCAGGAAGAAATATAACTCCTGAATAGACCAATGATGAGAAACAAGATTGAAGCAGTAATAAAAAATCTTCCAACTGAAAAAGGCCTCAAACCTGATGGATTCACAGCTGAATTTTACCAGACCTACAAAGAAGAGCTGGTGCCCATACTGCAGAAATTATTCCATAACACTGAGAAGGAGGGAATCCTCCCCAACTCATTCTATGAAGCCAGTATCACCTTGATGCCAAAACCAGGAAAGGACAAAACAAAAAAGAAAACTATAGACCAATATCCCTTGTGAATATAGATGCAAAAATCCTCGATAAAATGTTAGCAAACTGAATTCAGTAGCACATAAAATAAATAAATGAATGAATGAATGAATAAATAAATAAATACAAACAATCCACCATGACCAAGTGGGCTTCATCCCAGGGATGCAAGGATGGCTCAACATATGTAAATCAATAAATGTGATTCACCACATGAACAGAAGCAAAAACAAAGACCATATGATCATCTCAATAGATGCAGAAAAAGCATTCAACAAAATTCGGCACCCTTTCATGATAAAAACCCTCAACAAACTTGGTATAAAAGAAACATATCTCAAAATTATAAAAAGTATATATGACAAGCCCACAGTCTGCTTCATACTGAAGAGGAAAAGTTGAAAGCGTTCCCACTAAGAACTAAAACAAGACAAGGATGCCCACTGTTACCACTTCTATTCAACATAGTGCTGGAAGTCCCACCCAGAGCAATCAGGCAAAAGAAAGAAATAAAAGGTATCCAAATCAAGAAAGAGGAGGTCAAACTATTGCTTTTTGCTGATGATATGATCTAGAAAACACCAAAGATTCCACCAAAAGACTCGTAAAAGAAGATAAATAAATTCAGCAACTCTCAGTTTACAAAATCAATGTACACAAATCTGTAGCATTCTTATACACCACCAACAATCAAGCTGAAAGTCAAATCAAAACCTTAATACCATTCACAACAGCCATAAAGAATATAAAATACCTAGGAATATACTTAATCAAGGAGGTAAAAGATTTCTACAAATAGAACTATGAAACACTGAGGGAAAAAAAATCACAGATGACACAAACAAATGGAAAAACATATCATGCTCATGAATTGGTAGAATCAACATTGTTAAAATGTCTGCACCACCCAAAGTGACTTACAGGTTCAATGCAATCCCTATCAAAATACCATTATCATTGCTTCTCAGCCTTTTGGCTAAGATCAGATATTACACTGTAATATCTGCTCTTATCAGTTTAAAATACCAATGTCATATTTCACAGATCTAGAAAAAATAATTCTATGCTTTGTTTGGAACCAGAAAAAAACCAGAAAAGCCAAAGCAATCTTAAGCAAAAAGAACAAATCAAGAGGCATTGCATTACCAGCCTTCAAATTATACTACAAGGCTATAGTAATCCAAACAACATTGTATTGGCACAAAAATGGAGACATAGACCAATTGAACAGAACAGAGAATCATTATAAAACCATCCATATACAGCCAACCAATATCTGAAACAGACAGCAATATACACTGGGAAAAATAAGCCCTATTCAATAAATGCTGTTGGGAAAATTGGATAGCCACATGCAGAAGAATGAAACAGGATCCATATCTCTCACCACTCACAAAAATTAATTCAAGATGGATAAAAGACTTAAATGTAAGGCATGAAACCATAAGAATTCTAGAAGAAAATGTTGGAAAAACTCTTCTAGATATTGGCCTAGGTAAAGTATGGAGATACCTCAAAGAGCTAAAAGTAGAACTACCAGTTGATCCAACAATCCCATTACTTGACATCTGTACAAAGGAAAAAAAGACATTCTATAAAAAAGACATCTGCCCTCAAAGGTTTATAGCAGCACAATTCACAATTGCAAAGATGTGGAAACAACCCAAGTGCCCATCAATACATGAGTGGATTAATAAAATGTGGCATAAGTATTTCATGGAGTACTACTCAGCCACAAAAAACAATGGTGATCTAGTACCTCTTATGTTATCCTGGATAGAGCTGGAGCCCATTCTACTAAGTGAAGTATCACAAGAATGGAAAAACAAGCACCATATGTTTTCACCATCAAATTAGTATTAATCCATAAGCACTTATGTGCACATATAGTAGTAACATTCATTGGGTGTTGGGCAGGTGGGAAGGGGAGGAGGGGATGGTTATACTTACAGCTAATGGTATGGTGCACACTGTCTGGGGGATGGACATGCTTGAAGCTCTGACTAGGGCAGGGCAAAAGCAATATATGTAACTTAAACATTTGTACCCCCTGTAATATCTGAAATTATATATATATTGGGGTCTTCTTCATAAATATATATATGAAGAGTTTATGAAGAAGACCCCAGTGGCAATCACAGCAACAAGAAAAATAAATAAATGGGACTTGATTAAATTTAAAAAGCTTCTGCCCAGGTAAGGAAATAATCAACAGAGCAAATAGACAACCTACAGAATGGGAAAAAATATTAAAAAATGATATATCTGATAAAGGGCTAAAATAACCAGAATCTATAAAGAACTCAAGGAAATCAGCAAGAAAAAAACAAACAACCAAAATAAAAAGTGGGAAAAAGACATAAATAGAATCTTTTCAAAAGAAGATAGACAAATGGACAAATGGCCAATAAACATATGAAAAAATGCTCAACATCATTAATCATCAGGGAAATGCAAATTAAAACCACAATGAGGTATCACCTTACCACAGTTAGAATAGCTTTTATTAAAAAGTCCAAAAACAATAGATGCTGGCATGGATGTGGTGAGAAAGGAATGCTTATACACTGTTGATGGGACTGCAACTTAGTACAACCTCTATGGAAAACAGTATGGAGATTCCTCAAGGAACTAAAAGTAGACCTACCATTTGATCCAGCAATCCCACTACTGGGTATTTACCCAAAGGAAGTCATTTTATAAAAAAGACATCCTCACTCAGATGTTTATTGCTGCACAATTCACAATTGCAAACATGTGGAATCAACCCAAGTGCCCATCAATTCATGAGTAGATTAACAAAACGTAGTATATGTATGTATTATTATGGAATACTACTCAGCCATGAAGAAGGATGAATTAAGCCCTTTTGCAACAATTTGGATGGAATTCAAGACCATTATCCTAAGTAAAGTATCTAAAGAATGGAAAAACAAACACCATATGTACTGGCTATTAAATTAGAGCTAACTGATGAGTGCACATGTGCACAGAAGGAAGTAAACATCAGTGAAAATCAAGCAGTAGGGAGGGGTAAGGAGGGGATGGGCAAAACCCTACCTAATGGGCACAATGAACACTATCCGAGTGATGGGCTCACTTATAACCCTGATTCAAGCATAACAAAAGCAATCTAAGTAACCAAAAACATTTTTACTCCCATAATATTTTGAAATAATAATAAAAAAAACACCTAATTTTGAAGCTGTTGAAATAATAAAACCGATTTTAACTTTGTTAAATAAAAACAAAATTATTTATCAATGTGTCTTAAACTAACAAAACCAATGTCACACTTATTATCTGCAAGTATATAGAATATCTTAAACAAAAATTCCTATTTTAAAGTGTTTTTAATTCTCTTTTCATGTAGTTTTCTTCAAAGTTTGTATTTCAGGGGAAATATAAGATAGGAGGCATTTAGGAAATATTTATTGAGTGGCACTTATTGTCTTGTGGTCAAATGAAATAATTCAAAGAACTCTTGGGTTTCATTGCTAGAATAGACATTAAGCTTAAAGAATAGGAAGCAATGAAAGCAGTTATAAGGGAATGGAAAAGTGGTTAGAAAAGAGAAGGGACAATGGTAAGTGTGTGCCTGGAGATGAAAATTTTATGGACCAATTATCATTTTTGACATTTACTTAAACATGTAAAAATATTGAGTAATTTAAGGACTCCGTGTGACCTTCTGCACAAATTATTTCTAGTTCTTTCCCAAACTTCTCTTCTCCCTTGAAAAATTGTACTGTGCACAGTCTTTTTTTATTTTACTATTTTTAAACAATAACAAAAACGTCTAGGGGTGTGTTTTGATTCTGCAGCTGCAGGGGTAGTTATTGTTCTTATCCACTTGAAGTGAAGATGGATACTGAGAATTCAATTGTGACGATGATGATGACTTCTGGCAAGAAGCTTTAGAGAGACCTCGGGGTTTGCGTGACACAGGACATGTTTTTCTGAACCAAACGGAAGCAGTCAAGGTTTTGTTCCCTCACCTTTTGAAAAATGGCCTGTAGTGGATACAGAGAATAATTGGAGCTAAAAGAATGATTGTGTGTTTGCTCAAAAGTCACAGAGTAGGGATGAGGTAGTCATCAGAGGAAAATGGAGAAACGGACTTGTGTTCCTGTAAAAAAAAAATGGAAGATTTTTAAATTCAGCAACTTTGCATTGTTGGGATCTTAAAAATAACTAATAATGAAGAGGAACTGGGGGTGTTATTTATATTCGAGAAGGCAACATTTATCTATTTTCTTGAAATGATAGGAAAAGAAAAGAAGCACCTCAAACTTCTTCCGTGATGTCTAGATTTATTCTTGGCATTGCATGGAAATTGAAAAATCCAAGCAATGCTTGTAATTCCTCCCCTCTCTCAATTGTAGTACTTCAGATACAGTTGGCAGGAATAAGAGCTCACTTCATGTGTGGGGCTACTAAATGGATTTTAAAACGCCAGAAATCCCATCTTGCCCAAAATACCTCTTTCACCAAATGAAAATCCCCAATATTAGTGTTAATAGTAAATTATACAGGTGCATTGTCTCTATATGGCGACTTTGACGCTCTCTCATCAGTTTATCACAGAGTACTTTCTAGGAGAAAGCAAGACACGTCAAACCCTGTTGTAGGGGCAGGCTCTGGGTAAAGGGGTGGTCACAATACTTGCCTGGGAAGGGAACAGGTGTTTCAGAAGAAAGGAAGAGAAATACTCAAATGCTGCAAGAATTGTTTCGCATAGTTTCTGTCCCAGATGGAACATTCATTTCCAGAGCTTCTCCATTACTCTTTAGCAAGTGCAAATTTTGGGATTCTATATTGTTCCAGGCTTAGAGGGAGAACTGTCTCATGGACATTTGTTCCTGGGAAATACAATCTGGGGATTATTAGGTTAGGATAGTAAAGAATTTTTACAGCATTATTTTATCTCCTAAAAAAGCATTCCCAAGCTTGAGCTTCCGTTCAGATAAAAATTGGGAAAGAGCCAATTCCTTGGTTCTGCACTAGTTTCCCAAGGTCATGGAAAAGTTCCAGAAATGACAGCTTTCTTCCTGCATGTTATCAGGTATGGACTCCACCCTGATGTTCTCTGTTCAAATGGTTTAGTTACTGAAAAAAAAAAAAAAAACAACAAAAGGAAAAATAACAGAAGCATTTACTTGCCATCTCACTAGGCTCTAATTGAGTATCTAAAATGGAGCCAAGGTGTGAAATTTCCTCAGGTGGAAGTAATGCACTGTAGTCAGCTGCACAGGCTACGTCCATGAAGATGCTGAAATGCTACTAAGACGTTAAAGTATAAGCATATATGTGCTTGCTCTTTCTGTGGGAAAAAGTCTGAGTTTCTCATCAGGCTTTCAAATGGAACCATGACCCAAGAAAGGTTAAGAACCATCGTAGAAGATCTAAAGCTCTGAGAGAATGACTGTGCTCTAGAGTAAAGGACTGTAAAGGGTGGAGGGGTTTATAATGAACAGTCTGATAATGTCATCTTTTACAACACTGCATAAAACAGACACAAGAATGTATGATGATAATTAGTTTGACTCATGGTGCTAACATGCACACTCACTTAGCTCCTGCATGATACACACGACTACATGTTGATGGAAGGTGGAATTTTTACTATTTGGGGCATTTAGGGGAATGGAAACTGATCTGATGCCTTACTAAATGTTACTTGTCTAGCAAGAGTTGGGATGTTCTTAAATTTGGTGGGTCTGAGTAGTGTGATTTAAGGGAAGATGTCTTCAGGAAATTAAAATTTCTACTCCTATTTTTATGTTGGTTTAAATGATTGCTTTTCTATCACCTAGCACTAAAATATGAATATATCACGGACATTCCTAGCTCCTTAACACCTCCCAGGTGTTAACAGAGGTTAAATGGGAAAATAATATAAAAAGAGGTATGAAATTGCTTATTGTCTATATTTGTAAAACCACTTAACAGAAAACACCAATGGCTTATCATTTTCACTTAAAGGAAAATATAAAAATTTTGGAACTAAATAACTATTTAATAAATGTAAAGTTTATTATAATGAATAATTTCCAACTAAATTGTCCTCTACATAGGAAATAAAATGCAGAGATTCTGTACATTGCAAGAATATTAGAAGTTCACTTCAAAATAATGTATAAGTTTGAAAACAAAAACCAATCTTATCCAGAAAATCAACTTGACACATTGGATTTTGTTGACTAATTTGATAAGCTAAAGACACTAAAAATAATAATATTTTGAAATGCATTTCAGCATAATGCTATCTCTTTTCCCCCCTGATTTACTGAGGAGTAATTGACAAATAAAAATTGTGTATATTTAAGGTATACAAATGACGTTGTGAGTTGATTTTTATATATGGTCTGAGATAGGAGACCAATTTCATTTTCCTGTATGTGATTATACAGTTTTCCCAATACCATTTACTGAAAAGACTAGTTTTTCCCAGTTGTGTGTTCTTAGCAGCTTTGTTAAGGATCAATTGACTGGCCGGGCGGTGGCTCACGTCTGTAATCCTAGCACTTGGGGAGGCCAAGGAGGGTGGATAGCTCAAGGTCAGGAGTTGGAGACCAGCCTGAGCAAGAGCGAGATTCTGTCTCTACTAAAAATAGAAAAAATATCTGGACAACTAAAAATATATATATATATAGAAAAAATTAGCCAGGCATGGTGGCACATGTCTGTAGTCCCAGGAGTTTGAAGTTGCTGTGAGTTAGGCTGATGCCACGGCACTCTAGCCCAGGCAACAGAGCCAGACTCTGTCTCAAAAAAAAAAAAAAAAAAAAAAAAGGATCAATTGACTGTTGCTGCATGAATTTATTTCTGGGCCTCTATTCTGTTCTATTGGTCTGATGTCTGTTTTTATGCCAGTACAATACTGTTTTGACTACTACAGCTTTGTAGTATATTTTGAAATCTAGCAGTGTGATGCCTCCAGCTTTGTTATTCTTGCTCAAGATTGCTTTGGCTATTCAGGGTCTTTTGTGATTCCTTATGAATTTTAGGATTGTTTTTTCTATTTCTTAGAAAAATACCATTGGATTTCTGACAGAGATTTCATTAAATCTGTAGATCACTTTGAGTAGTATGGACATTTTAGCAGTATTAATTCTTCCAATCCATGAACATGAGATTTCTTTCCATTTATTTCTGTCTTCTTCAATTTTTTGTTATCCATGTTTTATAGTTTTCAGTGTACAGATTTTTCACCTCCTTGGTTAAATTTATTCCTAAGAATTTTTTAATGCTATTGTACACTGAATTGTTTTCTTAATTTCTTTCTTAGATAGTTCATTATTAGTGTATAGAAATGCAACTATTTTTATATATTGATTTAGTATCCTGCAACTTTGCTGAATTTGTTTCTTAGTTCTAATAGTGTTTTTGGTTGAGTCTTTGAGGTTTTCTAGATATAAGATCATGTTATCTGTGGAAATAATTTTATTTCTTTTCCAATTTGGATGACTTTTATTTCTTTATTTTTGCCTAATTGCGGTAGCTAAGACTTCCTGTACTATATGTAATAGAAGTGGCAAGAGAGGATATCTTTGCATTGTTTCTGATATTAGAGAAAAAGCTTTAATCTTTTTACCATTGAGTATGATGTTAACTGTGGAATTGACATATATGGCCTTACTGTGTTGAGATACATTCCTCCTATGACTAATTTGTTGAGAATTTTTATCATGAAATGATATTGAATTCTGTGAAATGCTTTTTTTGCATCTATTGAGATAATCGTATGAAATTTATCCTTCATTCTGTTAATGTGGTGTACCACATTTATTGACTTGCATATGCTGAACCATTCGTGCATCCTAGAGATATTTTCTACTTGATAATGGTGTATTATCCTTTTAATGTGTAGTCAAACTTGGCTTACTAGGATTTTGTGGGGGATTTTTGCATCATAAACATGCTCATAGACATTGGTCTTTAATTTTCTTTTTTTTTTTGTAGTATCTTTGTCTGACTTTGGTATCAGGGTAATGCTGACCTTTTAAAATAAGTTTGGAAGTGTTCCTTCCACTTTAATTTTTTGAAAGGGTTTGAGAAGGGTGGTGTTAATTCTTCTTTAAATGTTTGGTAGAATTTACCTGTAAAGCCATCAGGTCCTAGCTTTTTGTTGTGGGGAAGTTCTTTATTACTGATTTAATCTCCTTACTCATTATTGGTCCATTCAGATTTTCTGTTTCTTCATGATTCAGTCATAGTAGGTCTTGGTATCTAGGCATTTATCCATTTCTTTTAGGTTATCCAATTTGTTGGTGTATAATTGTTCATAGTAGTCTCTTATGATCTTTTGTATGTCTGTGATGTAGGTTGTTATGTTTCCTCTTTCACTGATAATTTTATTTATATGAACATTTTCTCTTTTTTTCTTGTTTAGTCTAGCTAACGCTTTGTCAGTTTTGTTTATCTTTTCAAAAATCCAATTATTTTTGCTGAATTTTCTATTTTTGGGGGTCTCTTCTATTTTTTATTTATTTCCTGTTTTTTAATTTTTTTTCTTCTACTAACATTGGACTTTGTGGGTTTTTGTTAAATCTTGAGGTGTAAAGTTAGTATGCTTATTTGAGATCTTCCCTCCTTTCTACCTTTCTTTTCCTTTTTTTTTTTTTT
>VBSM01001124.1:28536929-28564761 GCA_008086735.1 Cheirogaleus medius
GTCTTTCAGAAATATATGGAACTAATTACCAATATGTAAAGAGCAAAAAATACTAGAACATAATTAGTGTTAAGTGTATTTAGGAAATCCTGGATGTGGCCAGTTTTTAATTGAGTGCTCCTAAAACAGATCCCAATTTAATTCTGTGGACACACTGTCTCTCCCATATTTAGCTGGAGACATGTTTACTTTATAATTGGAAGAGTCATCCGTTCCTAGTTTTGCTGGATGTAAAGCAGCTTTGTTTTCTCCATCTCAAGTACAGGGCTCTTTTCCAACTCGAATCCCCAAGGAGTCACGTAAATCTATATCTGGAAATCCCATCACGCCGAGCACATAGCTGTGGCGTCAGCCCTTCCGTGCTTTCAACGCATCCCCTTACAGAACAGATGCTTCAGATACGATTTGGAACCTTCACCCTCCCTTTTGTGGGCTGACCCAATCCTCAAATATTGAGGAAAGCATGTTGAAAATTATATCAAGATGGTTTTCATTCTCAAACTGACTCAATAACTTCCCAAATTGCCAAATCACCTTTCACCCTGAAACTCTTGAAAGGAAAGCCTATAGAGATTTGGTGATGACATTTATTGTTTTTTTGGAAGATGTTCCATTAATAGCTCTTTCGTGCCCTTTAATGATGATCTGCCAAAGACCTGTATACTGTTTGGAATAGAACACTTGGGCTCAGAGGCTACAGCCCACAGGTAAGCACTTGGCGTATTCATGCATGCCACTGTGTAACAACTCCACGCATGGTGGACTGTATGGTGTCAGAACATGATGATAAGTGACAAGGCCTGGCAATGGCCTTGGCAGAGAAACTCTTCTCAGAAAAAGTTGCCTGTCTTTTCCTAATGAGGAAATCCCTAAAAGTGAAGCTGAACGTTTCCTGTGTTGGAAAGGGTAATACATAAGCTTTGGAGAAAATTGGACAAATGCAGAAATTTATACAAAGCAAATGTGACTTTTGGCTAGGATGAGATATCTCTAGGAGACATGGTGGTCGTGTCATATCTGAATGACTGATGTGAAACATGTGGACTAGGTGAGGAATGGTGCCAAAAATTTCCTAGAGGACTTACGGAGGGGCGCAGCTCAACTGCTTGTATCCCAGCCGGTTCCTGCAGATACACTTGTGAGGGCTGCTCGCAGGCAGAGCGCTTCGCCAAGCATGGCTTGTTTTCCTCTCTTCCCTTGCTCATGGCTATGTTTAGCTCCTAATCAGGAAGAGGCTGAATATCTTTGACAAAATCTAATAGATTTGTTTGTATGTCTCTATTATCAGGGGCTGGAGTCATAGATAAGGTGACCACAAATTACGTAATTAATTTTCCACCAACTTTTTCCATAGACTTCCAAATCTATTTTATGTCCTAGATTTATTCACCTCCCCTGCCATTCTGTTTTTAGGTCTTCTGTCTAATCATCATGACATAGTAGCAGAAGGAGCACTAAACTTGGAATCAGAAAACTAGTTGGATGTGATTTAGGGCATGTTGCTTCACTTTCATCAGCCATAATATCCTATTCTATAAAATGAGAATTGTAACACGTGCCTACCTCTCAAGGATGTGATGAGCATCAAGTGGATATGTTTATGAAAGCATTTTGTAAATTTTAAAGGGTTCAACAACTGTTGCCTCTAATTTATTTGTCTTATTTTGGCTTGAGGGAAGAGGGTTGATTCTAGATTGTGAATTTCTTGGATGATAGTAGAGATTTAGAAATGAAAATACCAAAAGGGATCATTGTTCCAAATTTCTCTAATTGGTGGGACAAGATAGATCTTTAGAAGGATATCCTATATATCTTGGATGTGCATATCACCTGATTTTGTTAAAATGCAGATTCTGTGGGTCCTGAGATTTTTACATTTCTAAAAGCTCCCAGGTGATGTCCATACTGCTGATCCATAGACTCCAAATTGAGTTGCAATGGATGGAGGAGATTGGGATAAAGAGAAGAGGTAACACAGGTAAAGAGAGTGATGAAGACTGAGCCTTCCTGTCTGTTGTTTCTTCATTTTGATACCATACTGGTGAAATGACTACATATAAGAGTAACTTTGAAGAAATCTTGCTAATACTGTACCTGGCCATGGTTATTTGCTCTTAATTCAGCATCTTTCTTGAGGAGTAAATTTAGTGCAAGAGATACACAGAAGAAATTGTGACCTAACTCAGAACATGCCAACCCTGCCCATGATTTGCTACATATGTGGTAGGAAACTAGGGACATTCAGTTTGGAAAAGAAGCAGTCTGTGTTCTGCCAACTGGGAAGTGATCCAACAATGACAAAATCATTAGCTTCTGTGACCTTAGCTGTATTTAAAGGGTATTCTCTGGGGTCCCCTAGTATAACATGTCTTGATTGGACATCATGAACTAGCATTCTTATCATTCACATTTAGAACCAAATGACTTCCTTCTGGCATTTTCACAGAGATTTGGCAGTCTGCCATGATATTATGTATTGTTCAGGATAATTTCCCATGTTACTGGGTACATTTCCCTGATTTATAGCTGTTCGTAAAAGTTGGCTCTAAAAAGGGGTAGAAAAGTCAAGAAGAAAATAACTTTATAATAAACTACTGCAAACAAAGAGCAGATTGGTGAATTTCTTGATATCCTGTTATAATTCTAGAAAGGTATATAGGATTACGATATAAAGCTCTTGGTGACTCAATTCTAATGTGCAACTGTTACTCATTTTTTTTTTTTTTTGAGATACAGTGGTGTCTTGGATATTTATTAGCTACCAAAATAACCACCCCTGAAAATGTGCTGTTGTGACTTGTAACAAAGCTACACAGGCATAAATTCTGTCCAGGTACCATTGTCTAAGATTTGCTGCTTACCAAATCACTCCACTTAGATTACCAGAATGTTGATTAAAATGATCTATAGAGGAACATATAGTGAAATATCTAATTACAACAATAACTAATGGGATCCTTTAGCTCAATATTTTATATTAAAATGAGAGAATCAGAAAAGAATTTACTTTGTTGAGTTAATCTCGACTACATGATGAGAACTCTATCCTGGTTCAATCTTTTGCTTATTATAGAGTATAAAAAAATCATTACTATGGAGATTATAAGAAAACAGAAATACTCAATCATTTGGTTCTAACATTAGTTTCCTGTGTCCTTTAAAAGGGATCCTTGAGGCTCTTAGCTGAGTGTGGCTGAAGGGGAGGTCTGTGCAATGTGCAGCCTATATCCACGTTGGTAGTCGTTGCTGGTGCCCAAACCTGTTTCATGTTCAACATCAGCTTTCATTACCCTGGAGTGATTCCTTCCATGTGTAGGATTTTTTAACAGTTGGAGCAAATTCTTAGTATCTCAGCTTGTAATTGCTCAAAAAGCCTCGTACTGAGTCTTCATCAGGTATATTTCTACGGTTTTGTTTTTCTCTATTCTTAACTGCACTGAACTTAAAGGGGTGCCCTATGCCTCCAAACTGCAGTGTGGCATGTCTGCCAACAATTGTTTGCTACTGAGAATGGCCACCGCCTGTCCGTGCTTAATCTGAATCCAGGCAACAGTGACTTTGCTGAACGTGGTGAAAAGAGCAACTTCCAAATTGGTTATAAGTTGAAATAGGCCTCTTTTATTCTGCTGCAATATAAAAGACTCTGGATAAACCCATTCAGCCTCTCTCTCTCTCTCTCTCTCTCTCTCTCTCTCTCTCTCTTTTTATTTCAGCATATTATGGGGGTACACATTTTAAGGTTGGGTATAATGCCCTTGTCCCCCCCCCCCTACAAGTCTGAGCTTCAAGCGTGACCAGCTTCTCTCTTGACTTACATATGAAGTGTCGCTTTCATTTCAAGAGTAAAAAGGTTGATTTTGACCTAGTTCTCTTCTTACTAGAGATCATCTGGAGGTAATAAACATTTTTTATGATGTCTGTAGAATAAACAAACTAGACAACAAAAATCATTTTTTATAAAAATAAAACTAGTTTTCTGATATATAAGTAATTAATATTCATTTGGGGGGAAATTTAAAATACAGAAAATTATTTTGAAGCCTTCCCAAAATCCTATCACCCAGGGATAATCATAGTTAACATTTGTTTTGTGAACACTCTCTGTAGATATTACTTTTTCATATTCTTGGGCAAGTTATTCATTCTTTCACTGTGTCTTTCTCTCATCTATAAAATGAGAATAAAAATAGTACCTATCTATTGCCTAGGATTGTTTTGAGATTTAGATGAGTTAAAACATATTAAACATGCAACTTAGTGCCTGACAATAGTTAATAAAAAGTCATTAATATTTTAATAACAACATGTACATATTTACAACTAGTAGGTATATTATTTACAAAAATGGAATAAAACTATACCTGTTACCTTGTTCAGTAATATGTTGATGTCATGTTTCTACATCAGTAAATATAGACCTACATCGTTATTTTAAATTGTGGCATAATATTCTGTTATACAAATGCGGTCAGATTTTTAAAATTTATGGTTTTTCTTTGATCTTCCTACCTGTCGCATATTTGCATATTTCCTTAAACTAAGTTCCTCAAAAGAGGAATAGTAAGTCAAACAATACAAAATCTTTGAGTATAAGTGTTTTTAATACCTCAGCTTAAGAAACTGACTAAATAAGGCAATTTAATAGTCATTTGATAGGCAAATGAAAGAAACTTGTTATTTGGTTGTATGTGTGGTTATGAGGACTGGCTTTGTGGATTTGAATCAAGTTTACTTGATTCAAATTCAAGAACCACTACTTACTAGTTGTAGTAAGTCATTGTGTGACCTTGAACACGTTCTTAATCACTCTGTGCCCCTATTGCCCTATCTGTAAAATGGGAATTTTTTTTAAAGCTCTTACTTTCTAGGGTATAGTGAAAATTAAATAGAATTATGCGAACAATGCTCTAATAGTCCCTAGCTTATAGTAAAAGCTCAATAAATATTACTTAACATGTTTTTACATAGGCAAAGTGAAATAGAACAGAGAGTAATTGTCTACTGAAATTGAATTTTGTGTAACTTAGAAGTGATATAGATATTCACAACTTTCCCCCAAAGAACTATTAAAAAACATTTGAAATATATGCTGATATAGAATCCCTGGAGGAAGTTCTTTGATTTGCTGTGCAAGAGAGGACCAAATCATCCGAGCTTAACAGCCTTAAGAGCTACAACTTGCCAGAGTATCGTGAATTCTGTCAAGTTATTTGCACTTAATTGCTATAAACCCTAAGGCACTAGCACAAATAAATCTTTCCTTTGCTGTACCCAATGTTTGGTAATAAGACAGAGAAGAGAATAATTTAATCATGTGTCACCTATTGTGATTTTTAAAATGCATTGTGAGAAATGCACTGTTAGGTGATGTCGGTAGAGCCTATTGCTCCAATGCAGCATGTTACTGTACTGAATACTGTCGGCAAGTGTAACATTATGGTAAATATTTGTGTTTCTAAAAATATCTACAGATAGAAAAGGTACAGTAAAATACGGCATAAAAGAGCTGGATAGAGCAGCTTACGGAACCACCTTCCTATATGTGGTTCGGTGTTGATCAAAATGTTGTTATGAGGTGCAGGACTGTATTTTTAAAACATTGAAAAGTACCCGCTTATTCCATACTGCTCTATAAAGTGATTTATTTCATTTCCAGACTTTACCCTATTAATACAATGTAATGTTACCAAGGAATGTAGTTAATGTAGATTTTAATTAAATTCATTTTAAAAATATGAAATATATTTTGATATTTGGTTCAGCCTTCTTTGGACTCTCTCAGTTAATGTCTTTCATTAATCATGTCGACTATTAAAAAGGAAAAGGCAGAATCTGACCGTTGTACATACGTGGCTTTCCAGATAAGCATCATTTGGTACAAACAGGAAAGATCCATGCTGAATGTCATACGGTTTCTACTTTACCAAAAAATGCCAGATGTCTTTTAACACAGGAAGATTTTCTCACAGACTTTTTATAACCCTGACCTTGCTGAACATGTTTGGTCACGGTTGGCGAGACTGCAAGCATAGCAATAAGAGACAATTGTAAGCATTAAGCTCCTGGCTCCTCTCAGGCTGGCGGTAAGGGCCAGGTGTGGTGGAGCCACGCTGCAGTCCCAGTTGCAATCCTAAGGGAAATGTTGAGTTACGTTGTCTTACAGATATTCAGGCTGGGTGGGGTCTAAAATGTTGTTAACAATTACTGCATAGAAATTATGTGGGTTTTTCCACTATATTCAGATCGTTTTGACTGATAATAGGCAAAGGCGCTTTAATTTAGACATTTGCTGACTGTAGAATAATCTGACTAAAAGTGATCTCACATTATCTACCTGTTGAATCTGCGAAACGGCTACAAATCAGGAGGAAGTCTATGTGGATCTCTGACAGACCCACAGGAATTCTGGATTCAATGAGCTACAAAGACAGTTCCCCCAAAACACGCAGAACTGAAAGGAATTTCCTTCTGTGCCTTTCTTACTATTCTCTGCGTCCTCCCCACCCAGATGTTTTTGCATTCACATCAACACTTCAAAAATCTAAAACCAACATGAATTCTATGTACGATAAGTACAGAGCGTGTGTTTGGAAATGGTCTCAGAACTGCTCTCATCTATCCTCCCTGTTCAGGCGGACATAAATCTTAATTATATTACTAATTCATAGACTCACCCATCTGTCTTTCATGATTTTTAAATGAGAAAATCCCTGGCTTTCCTGTGGAATCATTTTAGGCATAATCTCTGGGTTACGCATGTGACTTACCGGAGAAACAGAGAAGCAGACAGATTTCCTGTTTATAGTTTAACATTCCAGACCTAACTGTTTCAAAAGGAAAGAAGGGAAAGTTTAGCTGCGACAACCTGTTATAATGGCATGCCATTGTTCTTCGTTGTCTGTGAATTTCAAGGAAAAGAATTTACCTTGACTACCATTTGGAAAAGTTATCTATTTGTTTTTCAACTCAGCTTAGAAGGGCCCTCCGTGTGCAGGACACCGTGGCTAAAATTGGTAAAATGGCACTCACTCCTGCATCCATTTATTCAGCAAGCATTTACAGAGCCTCTTCTATAAATCAAACAATGTGGGATGGATTTTTTTTTTAATTTAAAAATTTAAAATTTCTTCGACTGAGCTCTTGTTCTAGGATTAGAGATCTAAATAAACTGTTAGGTTGTGGTGCTAGCATAGAAGGGGGAGTTATTAAATGCATCTCCTTCAACCCAGGTCAGAGAAGTCAGCATGGAATTTTTGTCTCTTAAAGGATGGTGAGGAATCTATTGGATGGGAATAAGGGTGGGAGTGTGAAGGGAAAAAATATAAAATGCATTTTTCTGTCTGCATAGAACCTTCTGGAAGTGTTGAAAAGCAGGCAGTTATTAAATAGAAAAGTTCATGAACATAGTAAGATTTCAGTATTAAATAGACAATTATATTAGATATAACAAAATAAAATTTAGAACTAATTGGAATTTCAGAGACCATCCAGGTTAGAACCTCTTTTTCAAGAGGGATAAACTGGGGCTATGCAAAGGTGCATGAGCTACAGCAGGTCTCCTGGGTGGGGTGTAACAGAACTAGGATCTAAGCCTGTGACTTCAGATGCTGAACAATACTCTACTTAATAGCATCTTATCTAATCTGTTCCCCTTGATTAGTGGACCAAATCAAGACTGTGTAATATATTTGACTTTATCCACTCTATTTTTTTCTGACTAATTCAGGAGCCTGATAAACAGAAAAGGCTCTATCGAGAGTCATTATTTGAAGCTCTCTTACACAAAAAAGCCCTACCCTAAAAACCTATATGTTGAATCTAAGAGCCCATATTTATGTGTGCTTGGAAACATAGACATAATAATGACAACAATATCTTGTTAATAATGCTTTACACTTTACAAAGTGCTTTCACATGCATCATATTTTTTTCCTTCCACACTAACTGTGTAGGCTACCTATTATGGCCCCATTGTACAAATAGGAAATTGCCAAGTTAGAGTTTGTGACTTAATGTCATACACGAAATAAATGACAAAGCCAAGGCTCATATCTACGTTTCCCCACTACACTTGTGGTATTCTTCCTATTATACTGCCATTGCTTCTCTCACACGTGATATATGCTATAGATGCCCTGTACCTTCCCACATCAGCCTGGTATTTAATTAATACTTGCTGTGACCTAGCACTTTCCTGGAAACTTCCACGGACACAAAGCAGTTTTAAGTAGTTGTGATCCTACCTTCAAGAGCATATGGTCAAGCTGATGGAAATAGAACTAAAACAAATGAAATAGGGCATAAGATAAGTTTTAATAAAAATCTAAATTCATGCTGGCTTTAAGGGCAGTAAACATTCTCTAGACCCCAAATTACATTAGGAAATAAAAGTCTACTGATGATTTATTTGGAAACTCCCAACTGAACTCTGTTTTCAATTTATGCTACATTATTTAATTTATTTAATGCAATTTACATGCATTAATGATGCATTAATAATTTAGAAAAAATCTAATTATAGAAGATCAAGAATAATAGTACTATCATGCCAAATGCCAAGTTGTGCAAAAAATTATGTCTATTTTTAATTCCAACAAGGGAATGATATTATTTGGTTTTCTTAATGGATATGATACGGCTTTGTCACAGATCTAGTTTTTAAAACGCTTTCACTGTAGAAGCATCAGTCCTTTGGTGCTACTGGGATATTCACTCTGTACCATCAGGCCAATTAAAACAATTTCACAACAGTTAGCCAAGGATATGCTTAAATCTCACAGATACTGCCAAAATTCCAACCCAGATAACAGACCTGAAAACTTAACATTCCGTAACCAATTTTTTTCCTTAATAGATTGCAAAATGTGGGAAATGCTGTTTTGAAAAATTAGTTTCATACTACATTTTCTGAGTAATTTAAACTTATTTTCTAAATTCTACTGAAAGATGATTGATATTTTGCAAAGATTTAGTATTATTTTATAACTTTGTTTTCCTTGTTGATTCACATTTTGCTATTTTTAAACTTTCATTTTACCATATGCGTTGTCATGAATAATAACCAATTGTGTTGCCTCCTGTGGAAATACCAAAGATAAGAGGTAAACAGTTACTTCCCTAACAAAGGACTTGATTACATCTGAATTGCTTTTAAGGTAGTATTTTTACTATCTACTATTATTTAATCTCAAGTTAGGAACCTTTGGTATGCTTGACTTTGATGACTTTTCACTCTATTTTAATTGATAATAACATGATAATGGACTACATTAAATTTCTAACTTTGGAAGTCTTTGGCACAGTGGTTCTTAAACTGGCCACACAATGGAATCATCTCTGAAGTTAAAAAAAAATAGTGTTAAAGAGAGTAATTGGGAGGTCATTTGGCTGAGACATATCTAGTGTACTGGGTTCCTACCTAAGCAAACCAAAACACAACTCAGTGTAAACAGTAAAATGCAACTTAAACGTAACCAATCAGAACTGCCAATTAAACTCCAACTAAAGAATCTACTAATCAGAAACCACCAACTAACCTTTTACTAGAAACTTTATCAATCAGAAACTGTCAGCTATCTTAGAACTAGAGACTTTCCATTTTAACCAATCAAATATTTTCTTTGTCTTCCAGAAGCATCTTATGAAAGTTTTGCCCTAGTGCCCCCTTGGTGGAGCCCAAACCACTTGTGGTTTGGTGCTGCCCGATTTAAGAATCGCTGTTTGCTTAAATAAACTCTTTAAAATCTTGATATGCCTAAGTTTAACAATAGTGATGCCTGGGTCTCACCTATCATCCACAGGTTATAATTCAACGGGTCTGGGGTGCTCTCTTGTTACTCATGTGTTTAAAAACTTCCAGGTGATTCTAATGTGCAGCCATGCTTAGAGGGGTGCAACCTGAATTAGAAGAAATCATCCTAAAAGCTAAGCAGAAGTGACTTTTTAAGAAATTATAAAGTAAATCTTTGGTCAAACATTAGAAATGTTATGGCCAGCAAGAAACTAATACTCTCATTAATAAAATCTAAGTACTATGCCATTTCTAGGTGGTGGTGTGCTAATAAGTGTTCAAAACCAGTGCCCTAAGAAACAAAACTCTGTTTGCTTGTGTTTGTCCATTTCTCTGGTAAAATTGCTCCCATCATAGCTGATTTCAAGCTATTAATGAATTCAGCTGTGAATCCAGATCATTAACAACTGGCTTGCCAAATTTCTGAAAATTTAAAATTAGCTCTTAAGAACCAATTTTAGCCAGCTCCAGTGCACCACAGCTTCTAAGAGAATTAAATCTAGTATGCCAATAACTATCTGATTAACATCAGTTAAGTTATTTTTGCTTTTGAGATAAAGTGTATTTATTTAGGCTTTATTTAGGTTAAAGTAGATAATCATCATTTCCCATTTTAAAAAAATTATTTTTATTTCTTTTCTACTACATGTGTATATTGTATAGTGGTGAAGTCTGGGCTTTTAGTATACCCATCATCTGGGTAGCTTATATTTTAACCAGTAGGTAATATTTCATTGTTCACTCTCCTCTGCCCTTCTCTACCCTTTGAGTCTCCAATGTACATTGTACCACTCTGTGTGTCTTTGCATACGCTATAGCTTGGCTCTTGCTTATAAATGAGAACATGTAGCATTTATTATTCTGTTCCTGAATTATATCACTTAGGATAATGACCTCCAGTTCTATCCATGTTGCTTCAAAAGACATGATTTCATTCTCTCTTATGGCTAATACTCCATGGAATATATACCACATTTTATTTATCCATTCATTTGTTGATGGGCACTTAGGTTGATTCCATATCTTTGCAATTGTGAATTGAGCTGTGATAAACATATGAGTATAGATATCTTTTAGATATAATGATTTATTTTCCTATGGGTAGATACCCAATAGTGGGATTGCAGGATTGAATGGTAGACTTACTTTTAGTTCATTAGGAAATCTCCATACTGATTTCCACAGAGATTATATTAATTTACATTCCCAACAAACAATGTATAAGTGTTGCATTTCACTGCATCCATGATAACATGTCTTGTTTTTTTGACTTTGACTTTTTAATAATGACCATTCTAATTGTAGTAAGATGGTAATCTCATTGTGGTTTTAATTTGCATTTCTCTAATGATTAGTGATGTTGAGCATTTTTTCATATGCTTATTGGCCATTTGTAAATCTTCTTTTGAAAAATGCCAGCACATGTCCTTAGTCTACTTTGTATTGGGTAAATTGGTTTTTCCTTATTGATTTGTTGGAGTTCCTTGTACATTTTGGATATTAGTCCCCTGTTGGATGTATAGTTTGCAAATATTTTCTTCCATTCTGTATGTTGTCTGTTCACTATGTTGATTATTTCTTTTGCTCTGCAGAAGCTTTGTAGCTTAATTAAGTCCTATTTGTTTATTTTGGGTTTTTTGCCTATTCTTTTGAGGTGTTAGTCATGAATTCTGTACCTAGACCAATGTCCAGAAAAGTTTTCCCTAGACTTTCTTCTAGTATTTTTATAGGTTCAAGTCCTACATTCAAGTATTTAATCCATCTTGAGTTGATTTTTGTATATGGTCAGAGATTGGGATCCATTTTCATTCTTCTGCATATAGCTATCAAATTTTTTTCAGCACAATTTATTGAAAAGGGTGTCCTTTCCCCAGTATATGTTCTTGTCAACTTTGTCAAATATCAATTGGCTATAAGTATATAACTTTACTTCTGGGTTATCTATTTTGTTCCATTGATCTATTTTTATAACAGTACCATACTGTTTTGGTTACTACAGTCTTGTAGTATAATTAGAAGTCAGGCAGTGTGATGACTCCAGCTTTGTTCTTTTTGCTCAAGATTGCTTTTACCATCTTTGTTAAATACATTTTTAGTTATTTTTTTTCCTATTATAAATGGGATTTCCCTCTTAATTTGATTCTTGGCTAGATCATTGTTGGTATATAGAAATGCTACTGATTTCTGTATGTTGATATGTATCCTGAAACTTTATTGAATTCATTTATCAAATCTAAGTGTTTTGGGGTGGAGTCTTTGGTGTTTTTTAGATGTAAGATCATATCAGAAAACAGAGACAACTTGACTTCTTCTCTTCCAATTTGGATGCCTTTTATTTTTTTCTCTTGACTGATTGTTCTAGTAAGGACTTCCAGTACTATGTTGAATAAAAGTGATGAAAGTGGTCATTCTTGTCTTTTTTGTTATTAGGAGGAATGTTTCAACTTTCCCCCATTAAGTATGATGTTGGCTATGGGTTTGTGTATATGGTCTTTATTATTTTAATGTATATTCCTTCCATGCTTAGTTTGTTAAGGGTTTTTATCATGAAGGGATATTAAATTTTATTCAATGCCTTTTCTGCATCTATTGAGATGATCATATAGTTTTTGTCCTTAGCTCTTTTTATGTGATGTGTCACATTTATTGATTTGTTTATGTTGAATCATCCTTGCATCTCTGGTATAAAACCCACTTGATCATGGTATATTATCTTTGTAATGTGCTTTGCATTCAATTTGCTAGCACTTTCTTGAGGATTTTTATGTGTATGTTCATTAGGGTTATTGGTCTATAGTTTTTTGGGGGGTTGTGTCTTTGCCTGGTTTTCATATCAGACTGATACTGTCTCATAGCATGAATTAAGGAAAATTCCCTGCTCCTTGATTTTTCTGGAACAGTTTCAGGAGGATTGGTATTATTTCTTCTTTGTATGTTTGTTCAAATTTGGCTGTGGGTCCAGATTTTTTTATTTAGCAAGATTCAATCTTGCTACTTGTTATCGATCTGTTCAGGAGTTCTATTTCTCTCTGGTTTAGTCTTAAAGGGTTTTATGTTTCTAAGAATTATCCATTTCTTCTAGATTTTCTAGTTTGTGAGTGTATAGTTGTTCATAATAGTAGCTGATGATCTCTTTTATTTCTGTGGTATCAGTTGTGATGTCTCCATTTTCATTTCTGATTTTGTTTATTTAGGGTCTTCTCTCTTCTTGGTTAGTCTAGCTAGAGGTTTATCAATTTGGTTTATCTTTTTGAAGATCTAACTTTTCATTTCATTGATTCTTTTTTTTAAATATCTGTTTCATTTAGTTGTGCTCTGATATTTGTTATTTCTTTTCTTCTGCCAAGTTTGAGTTTGGTTTGTTCTTGTTTTTCTAGTTCCTTGAGGTGTGACATTAGGTTGGTAAGTTGTGATCTTTCTACTTTTTTGATGTAGGCATTTAATGCTATAAACTTCTTTCTTACTACTGCTTTTGCTGTATAACACAGATTCGGGTTTGTTGTATTTCCATTTTCATTTATTTCAAAAAATTTTTAATTTTCATCTTTATTTATTTGTAGAGCCAGTGATTGTTCAGGAGCATGCTGTTTAATTTCCATGTATTTGCATTGCTTCTGAAGTTCCGCTTCGTGTTGATTTCTAGCATTATTCCATTGTGGTTTGAGAAGGTACTTGATATAATTTTGATTTTTAAAAATTTATTAAGACTTATCTTATGGCCTAAAATGTGATTTATCTTGGAGAATGTTCCATGTTCTTGTGGAAAACAAATGCATATTCTGTAGCTGTTGGGTAGAATGTTCTATAAATGTCTGTTAAGTCCATTTGGTCTAAAGTTCAATTTAAGTCCAGTGTTTCTTTGATGATATTCTGTCTTGATGATCTGTCTAGTGCTGTGAGTTGGGTGTTGAAGTCCCCCACTATTATTGTATTACTGTGTCTCTCTTTAAGTTGACTTGAATCCCAGCCAAGCCAATTTTAGGCCCCAGTGGTTGCAACAGTGGGCTGAGTGTGCCTCTCTTCAGGCCCCAGAGAAGCTTATGCTAGAATCAGTGTTAGTGGGTCCTGGAGGGACAATTCTTGGTACTCCAGGTGGCTTGCTCAAAAGATAATAGTGGTAAGAATGGGCTGGGTATGTGGGCAGGTGCTCAGGCCCCTGGGCAGCTGGAGTGTTGGGAGTGATGGCCATAGTCATGATGGATCAAGCAACTGAGATAAAAAAGGTTGGCATTGCTGGTAGCTGCAGTGTGTTGGGCAGCTAGTTTGTGGTTCCATGGCAGCCCATAGCAGGGCTTCCAGTATGGTCCTAGATATGCTTAGGAGAGTTTGATCTTCACTGTGCCTCCATGACTGGGTGGTAGCTGCAGCCACACCATCTCAAACTCAGCCCAAGAGTGGGGCACAGCCCAATGTTAAACTCTGACACCAGCTGTGGGCCTGCAACCAGAGAAGGCAGGGCCCCAATCAGGTAAGCAACATGGGCAAGAAGCTGTGGGTATTGTGGTCCACTCATATCTCAGTCTCACAGCAGCCCATTGCAAGGTTATTGTGATCATTCATACATTTGAATGCCTGGTTTCCATGTCCCTACTTGGCCAGGTGGCAGCTGCTGTCACGTCAGCCCACATTTGGCCCTAGGGCAGAGCACAGCCCAGCATTAAACTCTCAAAATTGTACCTCAAGCCTGTGACCAAGGAGGGTGAAGCACCCCTCAGGCAAGTAGCATGGACAAGAAGCTGTTGGGAGTGTGAAGCCCTGGGGATCTCTCTCTTACTGTTTCCCTACATCCAGAAATTTCTGACTCTCAGCCCGTAAGTACCCAGCTGGGAAAGCTGCCTCAAACCCTCTCCTTACTTTTAGTGCTTCCCATTACTTCTCTGGTGAATCTAAGCTTTCTGTCCTACACAATCTGCTCAAAATGTGGGTAGACACTTACTATTATGATGCACTTTGTGTAGGAGGCACATACGACCTGTGTCTAGTCAGCTATCTTGATCTCTCCCTTCTTTTCTTTATCAATCTTTCTATGGTCTATCAATTTTGTTAATCTTTTCAAAGAACTAACTTTTCATTTTATTGATCCTTTGTATTATTATTTTTGTTTCAATTTCATTTAGTTCTGCTCTGATCTTTGTTATTTCCTTTCTTCTGCTTGCTTTGGGTTTGGTTTGCTCTTATTTTTCTAGTTCCTTGAGGTGTGATGTTAGATTGTTAATTTTTTATCTTTATGACTTTTTGATGTAAGCATTTAGTTCTATAATCTTCTCTCTTAGCAATTCTTTTGCTGTATCCCAGATATTTTATTAAGTTGTGTCAATATTATCATTTCATTTTGAAAAATTTTAAAAGTTCCATCTTGATTTCTCCCCTGATCTAAAAATCATTGAGGAGCAAGTTGTTTAATTTCCATGTATTTGTATCACTTTGAGAGTTCTTCTTGGAGTCGATTTCCAGTTTTATTCCACTGTGGTCTAAAAAGGTACTTGATATGATTTCTTTTTGTAAAATTTATTGGGACTGTTTTTTTTGCTGAACATATGGTCTATCTTGGAAATTGTCCATGTGCTGATGAGAAGAATGTATATAATGAAGTTTTTGGGTAGAATATTCTGTAAATATCTGTTAGATCTATTTTTTTCTAGAGTTCAGTTTAAGTCTAAAGTTTCCTCATTGATTTTCTGCATTGATGATCCATAAAGTGCTGTCAATGGAGTATTTAAGTCCCCCACCATTGTATTCTTGTCTTTCTCTTTTCTTAGGTCGAGTAGTATTTATTTTATGAATCTGGGAGCTACAATGTTACTTGCATATATATTTAGGATTGTTATATCTTCTTGTTGTATTGATCCCTTTATCATTATATAGTGACTTTCTTTGTCTTTTTTTTATTGTTTTAAGTCTGTTTTATCTGATATAAGAATAGCTATTCTTGCTTGCTTTTGGTTTTACTTTATGTGCAATGTTTTTTTCTACTCCTTTGAATCTATAAAAATATTTATGAGTTAAGTGGATCTCTTGAAAGTAGCAGATATTTGCATTTTTAAATCTATTTTGCTAATCTATATCTTTTAAGTGGGGTATTTAGACAATTTTCATTCAAGGTTAATATTGATATGTGAGATACTGTTCCAGTCATCATGTTGTTTGTTATCTGATTGCTTTGTATTCTCAATTTTGTTATGGTGCTATAAACCCCTGTGAATTTTATACTTTAGAGTGTTTTTATACTTGCATGTGTCGACCCTTTGTTTTGATGTTTAGAATTCTTTTGAACATTTCTTGTAGGGTTGGTCTAGTGGTGACACATAAGGCAATGTTTGTTGGATTGTTTATGGATTAATCTTAACAGTTTTCTGTATTGTTTTTACATTTGCATAAATAATATTCTTAAAAAATTTAGTCACTTTGTATACAAATCACTTAAAACATCAACTGCTCTGAGATCTTGTGATGTTCTCTTCATTTGGAGCTATAATAATAAAATAATTCATTTGAACATCATATACATTACTAGATAAATAATAATACCAGAAGATACTTCTATAATGGTCTTCTTATGCCAAACACTGTTGTAAGTACTTTACATATATTAACCTGTTTGTTTTTGACAGCTCTCTGAGATCTGTTCTACTATCATCTCCATTTTTACAGAGGAAGGAACTTGGGGTCAGAGAGGTTAAGTGGCTGCCCAAAGATGCATAGCTAATAAGTAGCAAACTGAAAGTTAAACTAGGTTGTCAGACTGTGTTCTTAACCACCATGTTCTATCAAAAAGAAGTAGAGGAGCAAAATTATATTCTGAGACTATTTTTGTATATTGCAGAACTCAAGTGCTATGGTCTGAATATTTGTCTCCCCACAAAATTCATATGTTGAAATCCTAACACCCAAGTCGATGATATCAGGATGTGAGGCCTTTAGAGAGGAGATTATATCATGAGAGTGGAGCCCTCATGAATGGGACTAGCGTCCTTATAAGAGAAGCCCAAGGGAGCTTGTTTTCCCCTTCAACCACATGAGGATGCAGCCAGAAGAGGCCATCTGTGGACTAGGAGACAGGGCCTTAGCAGATACCAATATCTGCCATGCCTCCATCTTAGACTTAGCCTCTAGAACTGTGAGAAATAAATTTCTGTTGTTTATCAACTACCCAGTTTATGGTATTTTGTTATAGCAGCCTGAATGGACTAAAACATTACATTTTGCTTTGTTTTTATTTTTCCCTCTCTATAGTCAGTTGAAAATCTTTTACAAATCTAGCAACATGTACTATCTGCTGAAGTGTTTTTTCTGTCTTTTTTATTATCAGTGTAGTTCTACTTTTCATGTTATGAAAGTGAAAAGCACTCATGACTTTTGTATACTAGAGCAATTAATATTTATTGAGAGATACATTTTATAACAAATTGTATTACTACAAATGTCTAAAAATAGCAACACAGTTTTAAAATTCTTCCATTTATGGGTTTATCTGCCTGGAGACAAAACCAAAACCAATACAAAAACAAAAACAAAAAGCAACACAAGACACCCATGGGCTGAAGAGAAGAGCTACCCAAGGGCAGGTTTTTTTTTTTTACAAAATCATATTTGGAAATAATTGTCAACTTACAGAACAGTTGCAAGAATCAGACTGATTAAGAAAAAAACACATACCTTTCACACAGATTTCTTATTATTAAATTTTAGCCCATTTGTTTTATCAATTGCTATTTCCGTTTTTATGTATATGTGTGCTTTCACACACACAAACACACACAAATATGTTTCTGGCTTTTTTGAGAGTAAATTGGATATGTTGTGGCCCATTACCTCAAAATAATTTAGTGTGTATTTCCCAAGAATAGGAATATCCTATTACTTAACCACAGCACGCTTTTTATCTGATCTACCATCTATTTTCCAATTTGCCAATTGACCTAATATTGTCCTTTTGGAACATTTATTTTACCCCTAGAATAGGATTGAGTCTAGTATCACTTACTGCATTTAGTTGTCATGTATTTTTAGTATAATTTAATCTAAAACATTTACACAGCCTTTCTTTCTCTTCTATGACATTGACATTTTTTAAGAATTCAGTCAATACCCCACTTCACTTTTTTTTTAACAGAACATTCTTCATTTGGAATTTGTCTGATATTTCCTTACAATCAGACTCAAGTATGGATTTCAGGCCAGAATACTATAGAAGTGATGGTGCTTGCTTTTCAGGGTATCATTTTTGAGGGCACATGTTGTTCATCTGCCCTTTATTGGTGAGGTTAATTTTGATAACCTAGTCAAGGGGTTGTCCAGTTTTTCCACTGCATAGTTACCTTTTTTTCCCTTGCAACTAATAGGCAATCTGTGAGGACATATTTTAAGACCAAACTAACATCTTGCTCCTAATCAAAATTTCCCTGTAGCTTCAGCATCCATTGATAATTCTTGCCTGAGTGATATTTACTATGATGTTGAAAAATGATGGTTTTCCAATTCTTAACTCCTTCCACATTTACCAACTGGCCATGGCATTCGACTATAAGGAAAACACCTCCTTTTCCTCTATCTATCTATCTACCTACCTATCATTTATCAATAATCTATTATCTGTCATTATATCAATATGGATTCATGAATTCCTACTTTTTCCCCAATGGTTTATAAATTATGTTTTTCTCAATTATTTTGCACTCAAATTGTCACAGGTTTGGCCAGTGGGAACCCCTTCAAGCTGGCTCCATATTTTGGTGACATCCCTCTATTATTTTTTGAACATTTCTCTATTTTCTGTTGTAACAATATATTTCAGATTCATCTTGTACTACCTTGCCCTTGCTTTGGAATCAGCCATTTGTCCAAGGAACCCTGGTTCTCTTTAGTGGAGAATGATACTAGACACTAAGATCTTAGTGCTAGGTATGCTCATTCCTAGCAGCAAAGGTGTCTTTGCTTCTAAGCTTTTTGACAGATAGAGCTAAGAAATACATGCTTGTTATATACATACACATAAATACATGTAAACATCACATGCATATATGCATTCAGGCATGCATGTACATACATACATGTATTATATGTACATATGCACATATTTATCTATGGTTTAGAAACTATGAATTTACATCAATTTCATTCGATGCCCCCATGGTTCTTCCTTGCATTCTCTCGTTCCATATTTGTATGTTCCTTTACCCGCAGTGAACACTCTGGCTCCCGTCAAGATCAACACATTTTCTCATTTGCTCAACCATGTAATCCATCTGAAGTACTTTCATTATTACTTGGGCACTGTGGTTCTCTCTTCCTGCCTGTCAAAAATTACTGGCTCCAGTAATTCTATGACTAGTTATTTATTCAAAAGAAAAGAACTTATATGTCTACAAAAAGTCTTTTATGAGAATGTTTGCAGCAGCTTTATTCATAATAGACAAAAACTGGAAACAACTCAATTGTCCTAACAGAAGAATGGGTAAGTAAACTGTGATATATTCATACAATGGAATAGTACTTGGCAATAAAAAGGAACAAATTACTGCTGCATGCAACAATATGAATGAATCTCAAAAACATGCTGCATTTAAAAAGACAAACAGAAAAGAATATATAATGTATAAGTCCATTGATATGAATAGGCAAAACTAATCTATGATGATAGAAACCAAATCACTACTTGCTTGTTGTGGAAGTAAAACAGGCAGGACATTGGGAAGGGGTATAAAAAAACTTTCTGGAATTAAGAAATATTTTTTATATTGATCAGGTTGTGAGTTATACAGGTACATGCATTTGTCACAGTGTATTGAACTCTACCCTTAATAACTGTGCATTTCACTATCTATAAATTACTCCTCAATTTTTTAAAAAATTGGCTGGAGTAGAGACTGCCTCGTTTAGCTGAGATTATAACTCTTCAATTTAAAATATCTCTTTCTCCTGAATTGTCTCATTTGTGGTTTGAGTTTGCTACCATGGTCAATACCTTTACTTCCTTTTACTAACCTATTATTTCCTTTTAATTATCATTTCAAGTATACAAAGTACAACATAGGTTAGCATTTCACAATTAATTAAATGACATTATCAACTGTTTAGGTTTGTTCAATATGTATGCTTTAATAGAGTAATGACATACATGCAAATTACAAATAACAGTGAATTTAAATAACACTGAATTTAAAATTAATCCTCAGTGTAAGCCTTTGCCTATCTGACATATTAAAATGCAAAAAACAAACAGACATCTGTATTCAGGTTGGGCCAATAGAAGCAACTGATTTCCAACATTAAATGATCAAAACCACTTCAATGAGAAAATGATTTTCTCAGACCTTCTCATAGATTCTGGTGCAGACCACGCCCTTCATCATACATTCCTTAAAAAAGAGAGAGATCAATTATCTCCAACTCAAACCAGAGAACGTCAGATTTATAATAAAAATAGAAATTCAAAATAAACTCATCAGATTAATTTAGAAAGGAATAAAATATCAGTATGTCAGTCTCCAGTACTTCACAATATGACCACTGAAATAGCAATAATAGTTTAAAAGTTGATCTATATTACTGTAAAGGACTTTTATAAGGGCAAGTTGTTATGCATAATTTGCACGGAATTTAAATCTACTAAAATATTGCTTTTCAAAACTGTCTGCACATTTGCATTATCTGGAGAACATTTAAATATACTGATGGCTCCTCCTTCCCCAAGAGACTTGCATTCCATCCATTGACCTGTGTTGGGGCCTCCATACTGGTATTTACTCCCCATGTAAATCTATTTTGCAAAAAGGGATAAGAACCACTGTACAAAAGAAAAAAAAAACATTCAAAACATTACATGAATCTATTTATAGGCCATGTATGTGTTAATTAGTAAACCCAGAGCCTCAACCTTAAAACAAATCCTTAGAGGTCATTACATGTAATCTTTCTGAACATTCTTGTCCATTGATTAAAACAGGTCTCCAATGATCTCAGCTTGCATTATTGACATGGTTTAGTCTGAGTTACCATGGTGTCTTAAAAGCAAAATGGTTAAATATCCGCAAATATCTGCAATTAAGTCTTTTAGAGTGTATTTTGCTTTTAAAATTTAGACTTTCTTTTTTCTTTGTGGGTCCAAACTAGTGAGATTTATCTAAATTTTCTTTAACTTTGCTACCATTTTTAGGTATTCTTATTTCTACAATGATAAATTGGCTTTTTTATTTCTAAAATCTTGGGCCATTATTTAAAATACTTGGAGATAAATCTTTTATGGTTTAAATATCACTCAAGTGTTCACTCTGACTCTATTCTTAGCCATTTTTATCTATTTATATTCCAAAGAACAAAGAGAATTTTGAAAATAATATAAGAAAATTCTTTATATTAGCATTATATCTCTATTTAGAAGTAAAAATACTCTTACCACTACCATTTTCCCATTCACCAACTTCCTTTTTATGGTTGTCTCTTTGCCATCCCATTTCTGTACTTGATTCAACGAGCCTCTCTCCAGGGTCACAGTGCTCTACAAAGACAAGTTCATGTAATTGACTTGCCTGGACTTCAGTTGATTAAAGAATCAGTTCATTCAGTATTGAACCATTTTCATAATAGATGTCTCATGAGGCACATTCATGTTCAACAGAATATAGTCTACCCTTTTAAACACTAGCAGAAATAATCCTCTCTATCAAGCAGTCGATTGTGTCAACTTTAAAGAAAAACATTAAAGATTACCTTGGTTTTCCTGTTGTCAGCTGTGGTTTCTTCAAATTCCTGGCCTAGCTTGAAGGAGATCTCTGTATTTTTAAAGGTGCTTTCAGTTCGTATAGTTATAATATCCCCTTTCTTGCTGATGATCACCCTGGGTTTGGCCAAATTTCCCAGTTTTCTGGTGGCTAATCCCACACCTGAAGATCAAGATAGTGTTAGAATTATATTGACCAAAAGAGTGTCCCTGGAGAGACTATGGTGGACATACTGATGCTCAGTGGTGCCTTAGGTGTATAGATAGCAGGTAGTATCACTTACTACTAAGGGACTCCTTACCCAGTGGAAATACATGCCCAAGACTCAAACATTTTAGGTTTTGTTATTACAAAAGTAATAACAAAGATTTTCAAGGGGAAAGTGTTCAGCCAAAATAGTGTGAGTCATCCATTTTTACCACATCCAGTTCTGCTCCCCATTGGAAATCACTAATTATAGATTTGTGTGAATCATTCCAAATATTTTAGCTTGTACATACAAATACTATGGTTATATATGAGAATATGACATATACATACTGTTTCATGATATCTTTTGCTCAGTAATATATTATGGATTTGGAGAATAATTCCCTTCATATCTTTGATAGAATCTCATTTCTGATATTTTGTGGCTCCTATGTCTAGCTGCGAGGAAAAACTATCCATCTACCTGTGAGAGCTGTACAATTAAAAATGAGCATATGTAAATAAGATTAGTTTTTAAAACTCTTCTACATTTGAAAAACAAAAGTTAGACTTGGGTTTTATTACTATTATTACCAAGACTATAGAAATGCATAGAAAAGGACAAATTTCATGTAAGAAATGCATGAATGATAAACTAGTTTCCTAAGGCTCCAGTTGGAAGTCCCAGTGCTTGGATTTACTTTTTTCCCTATTTAAAAAAAACCTTATATATATATACACACACATACACACACACACACATACAAATAAGAAGTTAAGAGTTATAGCTAATAAGCTATTATTTCTTTTAATTCTGGTTAATATTTTGTTATTTTATATGATTGAGGACAATATTTTTCAAACTAAATCATACTCTCTGGGGTGGAGCCTGAGAATCTACATTTACCAAAACCCAGGGTGTTCTTATGCACTCTAAAATTTGAAAACAATAGAATTAGAGCATCCCTCATTGAGACTTTCTGTTATTTTGCTTCTTCTTCAGCTATAAAGTCAAGTCTTTAAATCTAACCAATCTCATAGTATGGATCTATCCTCATAAGTTCTCATAGTTCGCCAGTCAACAATGACAGAACTTTGCTCATTTTACCTGAAATAGAACCTTTTATACAAGCTTCTGAACAGTTAAGTACAGCTATAGGCGCTTTGACAAGCATTGCAACCTGAGGTCACTGGCATCACTCTCTATTAACAGCTCTGGAAATTTCCAAAGAGTCTTCACATCTATTGTGTTCATATCTATGGAACATTCTCTAGAAACAGCATAAAATAAAGTTGTAACTAATGACTGCGTTTTCTATTTCCATTTACTGCTCCAACTCCAGGAACGTCTGATGTTAATGAAATTGAGTTTGAATTCATTGCCATAACCCTAGTTTTTTTTTTTTTTCTCTCTCTGTAACTTCCCTAGGTTATGAACATCCTATTTTAGGAAGCATTTTTGTCTTTCAAACTCACTGTGTCTACATGATGATTATGTAATAAAGGACGACATAAGGATATAGAGAGAAAACATATAGTTTAGCTAAGAATTAAATTTTAAATTGACGTGTTCTAGCATCTGAAATATATTCAACTTCTTATTTTATGAGCACTTTAGTTGCTATAAAACTAAGTCTCAGGAAAGCCAGAGAATGGGTTGACTAAGCTTATAACATTTCTTTCCTATGGATCTGTGATCAAAATTCCTTTGGTATGAGACTGCCTTTGAAACCAGTGGAAGTTCTATGCATTTAAGTAACTCTCATTTAAGTTAAAATCTATTAAAATTGCCACAAATAAAATGCAAATAAATTATTTGAATGACACAACAAAAGATTAATCCCTGAAGAACTTTGTACTGCAGCCTCTATAAACTTTCGCGGTCTCTTGTTAAGGATATTAGAAGAAAATGTCATGTAGTTTTCTCAGTCGGAACAACAAAGAACATTTCTTACCCAGAGCTTTCATGTAATCATCAAAGTTCTCACTAGAGACAAGTTTCCAGGTGCCCAGGAATCTGTTGCTCATTGTGATAGGTGAGAGCTCAGCACAGTTCTAGATGGGATTCAGGAGACTCAGACAAGATGCTGAGGCCGCAGAAGATTCTTTTCAAAGATATCCAAAGCACGTGACTCTCACAGAGATCCAATGGGGAAAGGCAGTGACACCACTGGACAAGAAACGGCTCTTCAATCAATAGCTGCCCATCCAGTGGGATAAAAGAAAACCCCACATAATGTTTCCTTTGTCTCCAAAAATCTTTATAAAAATGAATGAGCATACTATTTGAACCTTCAACATTTTTTTTTTGGTCGAGCCTACATTTATAAGAGTGCTTAGGTCCTTAATGCTCTGGAAAACACTCCATGAATTATATGACCACGAATGAATGTATGTGTGTGTGTTTAGGCATCTTGGTGACTTTCAATCCTGAGTCTGCACAATTAAGAATTCTTACTGAAAAGGAAGAAAGAGAGAAATATGTCCATGAGTATTGTGATAACAGTTTCAAATATGTTGTGGGAGAGAAATGCAGGGGAGCAGTGTGAGGAAGTATTCATAGGTAAGGGAGGCTTGGCATAGCTCACATATCCCAGGCAGGCAGAGTAGGCAGACAATACGATCAGTCTATTACAGTAGAGTACAGAAATTGTATTCATGTGATGGGATAAGAAATAGCACTGTAACATGCTCTTTAACCACAGTAAAGATTTTCATCTAAAAATAAACCCTAAATCTGAACCAAACAGGTTCTTAGTTACTATAACAACTTTGTGTTTAAGTCATTTAAAATACATCCACAGTTTTATAAAGACAGGATTTTTTGGCAGGGTGCAGTGGCTCATGCCTATAATCCTGGCACTTTGGGAGGCCGAGGCAGGAGGATTGCTTGAGGCCAGAAGTTTGAGACCATGGTGAGCAAGAGCGAGACCGCATCTCTACAAAAAATAGAACAATTACTCAGGCGTGGTGATATGCTGTAGTCCCAGCTACCCGGGAGACTAAGGCAGGAGGATCACTTGAGCCCAGGAGTTTGAGGTTGCAGTGAGCTATGATGATGCCACTGCACTCTAGCTGGGTGATGGAGCAAGAGCCTGTCTCAAAAAAGAGAGAGAGAGAGAGTTTTCTATAAAAATAATACTAATGCATACTGAGAGCTCACTATGGGCCAGCCACTGTGCTAAGTACTTAATACAGTGATCTCATTTAATCCTATCACTAACTTCAAGAGTTACATGTCATTATTATACCCATTTACCAATGAGGAAATCTGGAGCTCAGGGAGGTTAGGTAACTTGCTCCCAAAACTCTAGTACAGAGAGGCAGAACTTGAACCCAACACTGTCCCCAGTGCCCAGACTCTGGACATTATCTCATGCTGCTCCTACTATACTGTACAGGGGCAGAGGAGACAAAGAGCAGGTGATACTGATATCACCATGACTGGCTAGAGGTACTCATTCTCTTCTCAAAGAGGCTGCTACAGAGCCCAGTGTTTAACCAGGGAGACCAAAGGCAAATCTTCTCAGAACATAAGTGCTGCTCTTGGGAATGCCTAATTGCTTCTCTATATAACACGTCATGTAAATGTTGCCTTACATATTGTCTACAAGTTACATACAATTATATATTTGGAAAAGAAATATGTCCTATAGATATTAAAATGATCATAAGACAATATTATTATAAAGTACTTCATGCCAATAAAATTCCTTAAAGTAAAAAGCTTTAAAAGAAATTTATAAATTTCCTTAGAAAACACAATATATCAAAAATAACGAATCCTGAATACTCCCAAATCTATTAGAATTGAATCCATAATTAAGATCTATCCCGCAAATATACCCTAGGCTCATAGTCTTCACTAATGAATTCTTACAAATATTTAAGGAAAAATAATACCAGTCTTACACAGAATCTTCCAGAGGATAAAAAATATACTATTAATAGTTTCCAACTTGCTTCTGCCAAGATCTTTGCACTTGTTCTTTCCTTAACCACTCCCATAGGGTTAGTCCTTAAATCTCAGCTCAATCATCCTCTTCTCCTTTGGAGCAACATATTTTAGATTTGAATTCAATCATCCATCTTTTCTAACTTCTTCTGGTACCATGTATACCATTTTTTAAGGTGCTGAAATTTTTATGAATTTCAGGTAGTATTTGATAAATATGTGTGTCAGCCACTGAAGTCTTGATTTCATGTGAGTAGGGACAAAGTGTGATTTTACTCATGTAATATCCCAAAGGCATAACACCATGCATGCACACAGTAGGTAATGAATAAACATTTGCTCACTAGCTGAATGAGTGAAGAAAATATGAAATTTTCTACTTACAAGGGTTTTTGTTTGCATTAAATCAGATAATACATGCGATATTTATTATTATTATTATTATCCAAACGTGCTAACTTTTAACCATAACACTTTCCCCTGAGAAGAACAAATACAAAAACAAAGCTCATGATGCCGTTTTCAGAAGAGATGGAAGAAGTTTGTGCCTTTTTCTTTTCTCTTTCTGATCTGAATGAGTAATCCTATCTGCCTGAAAGGCAGGCTTCATGGATCGAGGCTGACCAAGACCCTGCTTATTCAACATTTGATAGATGCATTGCCAGCATCCATTTCCTTCTTCCCTCTTTCCAACAGTCTCCAGCTTCCTTTTGGGGATCCATGTAATTTTGTGGAAGCTGACCTTACTGCCTCCCACTTGGGGGTAGAATAGATGATCCCAGCCAAGCCAACCATCACATCCCATCCTCTTGATTACAGCAACAGAGTAAAGGGTATAGGCGTGTGAACTGAGCAGACCATACAACGATTACAGGGGTTTTCTGGGAATGCTAAAACAAAGTTGCTCTCTCTGACATAAAATAAGAAAGCATATAGCTCCAGGAGCTGAGAGCAGCCATCTGGGGACTAGGAATGGAGCCAGTTTTAGGATGAAGCTGACACGGAGAGACGGAAAGAACCCAGGTCTTTCCGATATCCTTGAGGCATTGGATCAAGCCTCATCTAAAACATTCTTATCTTTGGATTTTTTTCAGTTATGTGAGCTGATAAATTTTCTTTACTGCATTATTTACTTTCAATCTAGGTATAACTTAAATATTTTCCTTCCAATAAAGGGACTGTACCGCCAGAAAGAGCCACTGGGATGCTTTCTGTTATAGGAAAATGATAACCATTCTTTTTCACAAGAGCATGGGAAAAGCAGCAGCTGGATTTTATGTTGGGAAGGCACTTTCAAAATACAGCAGAAAAGAGAATACCTTTGGATATTCTAGGAGTTTCAGTCTGGGGTTCTTCTAAGAATCCCTCTTGTCATAGGATGTTAAACGTTTTTCATGAGGTAATATGTATTATGAAAGCATCTAAAACTAGTGCTTATGATCAATAGTATTATTTTCCTAAACTTCTCTTCTCCCTCCTGTGCCTTCTCTTTCTTCCCTTTTACACTCTGGAGGCACGAAAAGTGCAAAGGCTTTGAAATCATACCTAAGTGTGAAAGTTAGTTGTAACATCCATTCCTTCATTTGGCCATCCTGTTAGTCAGCAGTAAAAGCAGGTAATTGTTTTCATGTTCAGGATGACATGATCTTATTCTAACCCTAGGAAAGTACACATGAGAAGATCCCAAGATTCGTTGTATATTATCTTGCAAGCATGAATGCAATTACTCAATATCTATTTCTTGAACTGTGATAGTACCAAATATAATATGGTGAGTGAAATAGCAGCAGTTCCTGCCTTCATGAGACTTTTACTTTAGTTGGGAAGATAGACATTAAACAGACATTCAGAAACATATGATATTCAGTTATTTTCTATCATTTGCAGATAGAGACGGTAAGAATGCCATTAAAGAGCCAGTTGACCACTACTACATAGGAAGACACCTTATGGAATTTCTTAGACACCACCATGAAACTGATGATATGATTCATCCCCAGAATTCCAGCCACTAGGTCATCAGGTTCCCTTCCCAGGCAGCTATTTGACATAAGGTGACAATGGCACTTCAGGCCTGCTATCCCCCTTCCATGTTTCAAATAAGTGTTTTTCTCTAAGTTTAACAATGCCAGGGTTAAAATTGCTTTCTTAATGCAAACCATTTCTTGTAACTTTTTC
>VBSM01001124.1:28564861-28576946 GCA_008086735.1 Cheirogaleus medius
CGGCCTCCCAGAGTGCTAGGATTACAGGCATGAGCCACTGCGCCTGGCCACTGACATTATTTCTCAATGTAAAATGAATGCTATAGTGAATTTGGAGTAAGTTCTCATCTAAATTTACCACTTACTAGATGGATGGCATCTGGGTTGCAGTTTTATCATTTGTAAAATATTGATTGTTTTGAGGATCAAGAAAGATAACTTTTGTGAAATTGCTTTGTAACATATATTGAAATGTATTCTTTTTAATAAGCTCTACTGAAATCCGAACTCTGTTTTACAAAGCAAACCAGAATCCATTTTCCCTACTCCTTTTCCACAAAGCCCATTTCTAATCAGTTGCTTCAAGACCCTGCTCTAAGCTTACCTCTGCTGAGACACTCAAGCCCTGGCCTTTTCTGCTCACTGTTCGAGTTCACATGCTCGCCAGTGACATTGCTCCTGCTCTCTGCATTCTCATTGCCCTGTAATCTGGGAAGGGGATCTGGGGAAAAGGAGAAGACCTGCGGGATTGCCTGCATTGATCCTTTTTGTAAGGTCTCCTTTACCCTCACCACAACCCGGAGAAGTAGCTAAGTCTTTATTTTACAAAGGAGAAAAGTAAAGTAATGAAGCAGCTCACACATGCTCACGTTGCTGCCAATGGCAGAAGCAGGGTTCAAGTTTATCTCTGACTGGTCCTCAAACCCTGTTTTACTTCACTGCATGTGTTTCTGGGGCAACAGATGAGTCCCCTTCTATCAGTGGTGGTTAAACTGGTAGTTAAATGGTCCCTCGCCACCTTCCTGGCAAAAGGACACAGGGCCAGGACATCAAACTCCAAAATGAATAGATTATATTTCTCCTCTAAATGTTCAAGATAGAAATCGTAAGAGTGTATCATTTTGGGGTTAGGTTATGTCCTGATACTTTATCCTAATGTTTCATCTAATTTGGGTTACTATCTTTGGGATAATCAGTTGTCTTTTTATAGCCAGTGAAGAAAAGCATGTTCATTTATGGTTATTGCATTTTTGTGCATGAAGAATGAAAATTAAATACGATTGAGAAGGTTCGAAACAAATTATTTTAATTTGACTTCTGCAAGGCAAGCATGGTTACATTTTGTACACTTAAGCCCTTTAGGAAGGGGAAGGACAAGTCATGACAAGAACAATACCCTTACTTTGGTTCTTGTTGTATTATAATTTAATATGGTTAAGCTGCCCGTGTGCAGCAGCTGTGTGCTAGCACCAAGCCTGTCACTTCCAGTACACAGCTAAATGCCCAGCTGTCTTCAGGGTTCAATGTGACAGGACCTAGGTCCTTTCCTTGGCAAGGGATTCAGTTCGTGCCCCAACTCCATACTTGAGTCCTTTTGTTTATTACCCTTCAATTTCATCCTTACTAAGGTGACCATAACCTTAGTTTACCTAGAACAGTCCCAGTTTATGCCTGCTGTCCAGGTGTAACTCTTAATAGTTTCCCTTTTCACTTTTAACTTGTCACCCAGTTTGGATGACAAATTGTTGCAGAACCCCAAGTTTAGGCTCGTATACCTGATGTGCAGCTAAGGCCAAACTGTGACACTGGTGCTTGGAGCTAGACAGAGGTTTGTTTGATTTGACCAAAGCAAGAAGCTGGGGGAGTAAATCTCTCAGATCCATCTTACCAAAGAAATGAAGCAGGGAGCTTTTATGTGGCTAGGGAATAAGGGGGTGGTGGTGGAATTTTAGGGAACCAAAGGGGGAATTCTGTGTTGCTCTTCGTCTCAGATAATGCTTTGAGTAACCAGACTTCTGGGCATCAGGAGTTAGTTGCAACTTTTTAAGGACATTCATTCTTTCTGTAAAATAAACTGATAGGTTTTTCTTGCAATCCTGGAGTTATCTCCTCTAGCTTGAAAAAGAAACAGTGCAACAGCAGTTAATAATTATTGTGAGAACAAGGGGTGTCGGATAGGAATCAAGCAGTTAACGTATGTCAAAAATAAGGACCTAGTCAAATTTTATATTATTTTAGTCATTAAAAAAATGCTGAGGTACTAAAATCTCAAGGGCCTTGGCTATAAAATTACATGGGCATTCCACTCTAGTGCGTATTAAACATGATGATTCTCAGGACTTAAGTTTAACCAACTACTATCTATGTTTCAATTTAAGGCACAACATGATTATTCACATCATTCCTCCTCTTTCTCTTTTCCTCCTCCCAGTGCTACAGGGACTCTCAGTTTTCAGGATTTACCCTTTAATTTTACCTCCATTACTCTATCTTGCTCTAAGCCCTGACAGCACTCATTCCTAGCAATAGCATTTAGTGAAACTATTAAGGGAATTTATGTAGCTCTAACAATTGTATTCCTACTAGGCATTTAGAAATTCAAGACTGGCATTTAATAAAATGTCATTCTGCAAAGGCCAAGCTGTAAACAGTGGTGACAGATGCACCAGCCTGATTATTTTAAATGGATTTATGGAGAAGCAAGGCGACAATTATTTTAAATCCTCTTTTACAATAAGTCCACCATACTGTATAATATGCAGGCTGTGTTGATTGCTATCTTTCTATCGTCTATCTATTTATTTATGTATCTATCTTCTTCATCATCAACATCATCATTATCATCATCACCTCATCTATCTATCAGTCTTCTGTAAGCAGGGGCAGACTTCTGGGAAGCAATGTTGGTTTTTGGAATCTGTGCTGCACACATTAGGTTCCGGTGATAGAATATATCTCCCTTTGAGGTCATATAAACTTCCACGTGGCTTTGATAGAATGCCTGAACCTAAATGGAATGGATCCATTGGCAGGAGCTCAAGGACTCGCAGTCAGATGGGCAGAGACAGAAGGGACTTTGGTGCTGTTACAATCACACCACGGGCAAGTAGCTTCTCGCCTTACCAATTCATCAGACTCTCCCTAACCCTTATTATCAAACAGCTCTGAAACTGCACTCGATTTGATGCTTTTATTGAGCAAATTTATAATGAGACAGTTTTAAAAACTCACTGGCCCTAAGGTATGTCTTCTTCAAGTATCAGCTCTCTGTCAGTGAACAAGTTTTCACTGATGTGGACCTTTCCTTCATACCTTTTCATAGATTCTGGTGCTGACAATATTATTCATGATGCATTCCTAAAAGCAAAGGGGAATCTATTAGAGTTGGTAGATAGCATGCTAAAATTACCCTGTCCCTCTGTCCCCAGACCCAACTTTCAATTCAAGGTACAAAAACAATTGAGTAAATTGAAAGGCATGTATCAAATAGGAGCACATATACATTTCAATTTAGATAAAACTTACCACTACCATTTTTCCATCTGCAATTTTTCTTTTGATTGTTGTCTCCTTGCCAAGCCATTTTTGGACCTGAATCATTGAGCCACTGTCTAATGTTATGATGCTCTATAAATGCATAAAGAAATCAGTTAGAATTAGCAATCTAACTTTCATAAGACTAGACATCTACTTTCTATTTTGAAATTTTTTTCTTTAAAATCTTCACTTTGGTTCTTATCCTAATTTAATACTGTCAAGCTAGAAGAAGTTTCAAGAGATTAGTCAATTAGCGCTCTCTACCAGACAAACAATGCCTAAGCTATTTGTGCTTAATTGTTCCTTCTCTATGCTCTTTTATATAATGACAAAGAAAGATCAGGGGGGAAAAGTGAAAACAATTTGAGCTTTTTAGCCTTGTTGTTAACCATAGGAATAGTTAACAAAAAGATTAAGTTCAGAGATGTGCAGATATTGACAGAACAAGCCCAGACTGACTTGGTAATAAGTCAAATTACATAGAGTAAACCATGCCTAACTATCTTCTAGTTTTTTCCTGAAGATTTACTTCTGACCTTCACTTTCCGGTTGTCTGCTGTGGTTTCGTCAAATTCTTCTCCCAGCTTGAAGGAGATCTCAGTGTTCTTGAAAGAACTTTCCGTTCTGATGTTCACCTTTTCCCCATTGACACTAATACTGACGGTTGGCTTCACTAACCCTGCCGCATTCCGAGCTGCAACATCCACTCCTGGAAGACAGGAAACCAACACACCTTACTAAGACATTTAAGAAGAAATGTTAACAATCATTTTGGAAAGCAATTTTCAAAGAGCGCGTACTTCGCCTATTGAAGTTTTGGATTGCGTACAATAACTTCTTTTAGGCTCTCCGTGATATCTGGATTGAGCCGGATCCTCCCAATCACAAGGTGTATCTAGTAATTATGTTTGACATTTGGAAAAACTGAATCCACTCTCTGAGGCTACTATGCTTCATCTAAAATGTGCATTTCTATGGGCTTTTGTATAGTGATTACTGATCAAATGTTTCCACTCTATCTAGCTCGTGGGGCGTTAGAGCAGCAGTGCAGGAGTTTGGCTTAGAGCCTGTCCCTGTTCAGGTTGGGGGTTTTCCATTGTCAAACTTGACTCCTGCAGTAGGTGGGCAGAGGAGCTGACTCCTTCAGACTGTGAAGCTGGTGTGACTCATCTCACTGCAGACACACGGATCGCAAAGAAGAGTGAGCTGCTTAAAACCTGGGCTCCAGCTTGGCCACCTGCTAGCTCAGGCATATTATAGACCTCTAACCGTCAGTTTGTTCCATAGTAAAATGTGGGTAACTATAGTACTTATGTCATAGATGTACTGGAATATTAAATAAAAGGACTTCGCCTGGTGCAGGCACATAGTAGGTGCTCAGCTGTTATTCCTCCTTGTGCCATGGCTAACCCCAGCTCCCAGTCAAGGCAAGTGTGATTCTGGCCTTAAGTCCCAAGTTTATTACGTGCCCCTCAATTTTAATTCAAAGCAAGTGAGTCTATAAATCCAGGAGAAGAGAGGAAAACTTGTTTCTTATTATCCCCTGAAAAAGTTAATACAGACTACAAAAGAGGAATAAATGTTACATTTATAAGCACATTGAGTTCTTATTATGAGGGGTTAAACATTGTTGTTTTGTTGTCAAGATGGGGTAAATATTAATTAATAGTTGTAGGCAATAGTTGCAATAGAGTTAAAAAGAAACTAAGGAAAAGTTAAGAAAATCTTTAGCTTTATATACAGTTTTTTATTACAAGGGAGTTTTCTCTTAATTAAATATGAAAAAATATTAAATAATTACTGTTCGTCTAGTATTAGTAAAGATTAGTTTCAGCTGTTATACACCCAAGTCATTTTAATTAATGTTTAACTGTTCATCTTGAGTCAAAGATAAAGGATAGGTAGTGTTTATACTTCTGAGTAATAACCAATGGTGGGACATTCAATCAGTAAAAATGTTCTCTTTCTCCCATCAAAATTTGGAATTCTTCAAAATAATGTTTTTAAAATGCCTCTCATATGTATGAGAACTCTAAAAATTAAACAACTAAAAATTTTGTTTATTGCTACTACTCTTTTAAAATTATAACTTAAAGCAAGCCTTGAAACCAATTTAATGGATATATGATATATTTAACTATAAGTGATTACTGTCTATAAATTTGAAGTTGGGAAAAGCTATTCAATGAGACGACCAAGCTAAAGAGAACCTCTATCTAGAGGTTAAGATGAAGTATTTTCAAAAATATAAATATATGGGTTATGACTGGAGTCTAGTCTTCTAAAAAGAGACAATTATTACTAGTAATTTTAAAAAGCAAGAGTAGATGCATAAACTGTTATTAGCATATGAATATACTGTAGGATTACATAAGAAAGAGAAATTGTAGGAAAATTCATTGACAGTACAAACCCAGCCACATCACAAAATGCTTTGCCAGTTTTAAAGTCTTATAATGGTATTTCTCACCCAGTTCTTTCATGTAATCCTCAAAGTTTTCACTGGAGACCAGCTTCCAGGTTCCCAAAAAGGGCTCAACCATCATGGAAAGCTTGCTGAGGAAGAGGCACGCAGAATGGAGGACCAAAGAAAGGTAAGAACTCCAGTGCTACTAGTAAGTTCATTTAAAGACCATCTTCATCACATGACTCTTCTGAAATGGCCAATGGGCAGCAGTAGCAAGACTGAAGATTCTAGGCACCAGCATTTGACTCATTTTATTTACCTCCAAATTAAGAAATAGAAAATTAACATGTGAAGTTAAATCCAGGTCAATGATTATACCTTCTAGCAAAGAAATTTACATGCAAGAGTCACCTGATAAATAATACTTATAGAACAGAGACAATTTTCAATGGAGATCAGCCTTTTGAACAATGGATACTAAATCAACCCTGAAGGAATACCCCAACAGATGTCTGATGAACACCTGACTAGGGTGTATTCCCACGCAACCCTAAGAAATCCTTGCTTGGTCCACCTCAGCTGTTTTTTTGTTTGGATAAGTCATAGTGCCTGAATGTCCTCTTCATTAAAATAACATCTTCCCCTCCTTTCCTTGCAGGGTTGATGGACTGATATTAGTTAATGTAACTGAAATGCCTACAGTTGCTTGGAGTAAGGCGTAGGGTGTTATTAGTATTGTCATTGTTTTTAATCAAGGGTAATTGAGGACTAGGAAGAAAGGTGACGAGTGAATAGTGGTATGTGATGTAAGTCTTAAAAAGGAAGTAAAGCTATTGCCTGGAAAATTCATCTTTCAGGATTACAAAGTAATTTTGATGTTAAAAAGACACCATTTAAAATTGTCAGGAGAAATTCTGAGAAGTTTTATGGAGAAAAAAATGATGTTTGGTATCTGTATTCTAAAGGAAAGACAAAGGCAGCAAATAGTTTCAATCTCTGTGCAATTACTTCTGTAATCATCTTCTGCAACCCCAGTAATGAGAGTGGACTTTGCAGGTACTGAGTATACTAAGAAGGATTAGATTCAGGGGCTGTGGGTTTAAATTACAACTTTGAACTCCAGTTGTTTTAAAGATGCTGGAAAGTTAGAGTGTCAGGGGCCAGAAGAAGACTATTCATACTTTTATCTGCTTTGTATGAAATATTTCTTCAATTCAGAGAAATATTTTATTTATATCATCTATTTGTGAACAAAACAAACAAGCAGTTGAAGTTTTGGCACCACAAAATCATAAGTGGGGTAAGGAATTGCTTTTGATGAAAACATATAAAGAAGAAATTCATAATGTCATACCTTTATAGGTAGAACAGTTACTAAAATATCTGGAGGGAAAAATAAGGTAAGCAAAAACTCTAAAGTCAATTTTAGGAAGCTGAGTCCCATGCTCAAAAAAAGTGTCTCAGAAGTTGAAGGTGCATTCAGAGGTGACGTTCAAATACAGAGCAAGTTATTAGAGCTTGCGTTACTGGTTCTAGATGTGCATACACTCTCTGCTTGAAAGATAGCAAGCATGCAATTAGAATATTCCCAATTTTTAATGATAGTTAAGAAACTAGAATATTATAATTTGTCATAGAATAGTTACACATCTTGTTTTCATGACAGTTTCAATGCTTATTTCTCTGCTATCTCATTTTTATGTGCCCCTTCAACATCTCATTGTCTATATTGACTATTGCTCTGCTTGATGGTGTTCCACAGATCCCTTCACTTTTTTGCTTTATATTCCTCAAACTCAATAATTTCTATTTTCAAGTTCACTGATTCTTTTTTCTGTCTGTTCAAAAAGGCCTTCAAATTCCACGAGTGAATTTTTCATTTCAGTTATTATACTTTTTAGCTCTAGAATTTCTACTGGTTTCTTTTTAGGCTTTCTATTTCTTTCTTGATATTTCCATTTTGTTCATGCCTTATCTTCTTTACTTTCTCCAAATTATCCCTTAATTCTCTGAGCATCTTTAATAAAGTTGTTTTAAAGTCTTTGTCTAATAGGTCACCATTTGGTCTTTATCAGGAACAGTTTCTGCTGCTTAATTTTTTCCCTTGAAGGGCCATACTTTCCCATTTCTTTGTGTGACTTGTGATTTTTTTTCTTGAAAACTGGATATTTGAATCTAATATTATAGAAACTCTGATAATCAGATTCTCTTCCTTCCCCAGGACTGGTTTTTGTTTTTGTTTTTATTTTGTTTTGTTTAATTTTTTATTGTTACAGGCCATCTATGTGCCAAGGATCAGCCTGAGGAATAAACTCAAGGTCTCTTGAGCCTTTGCATTCCACAGGCATGCACAGTGACTTTCCCTTATACGTGTGGTTGCTTTAAATGTCCTAGTCTTTGATGTCTGGCTCACAAAAGGGCAAAAGGGAGAAATGAATTGGGAAGAGGAGAAGAGCTGACTTTTTAAATACCTTGAAAGTTACTTCAGCCCAAGGGGAAGGAACTTGCAGCTATGAGGGAAGTGTGTTTGTATGCAATAATGGCTGCTGGCCTGTGTCTGCACTTCTGTGATGAGAAGCAGCAATCATCAGTCAAAGGACAATATTTAGAAAACAGGGTCCCTATTACCCATCCTAGATCCTACAAGCTGCATGCAAGCTGCTCCAGGAACATGTGAGTAGCTGTCTACCATGGGGCTTGGAGTATTGAATTAAGAGGTGAAATTGACCAAAATTAAATTCAATTTATCATCCAACACTTCCTCTGAATATTACAAGGATTCAATAGAGTTCAGAGTTTGGAAACGGATATATCAGACAGATTCTGCCAGTGCAATTGTTGTGTAGGTAGGAAGACATATTCCTGGCACTTCCTCCTCTGCTGTCTTCCCAGAATCCTCTCAAAGTTGATCTCATCTCAGTTTATGGATCAAATTACCACTTGGACCCTGATGGCTCCCAGATCTATATTCCAGCCAGAGTAGCCCTCTTGATTTTCACATTCCTGTATGTATTTCCTTCTTAGTTTTGTGATCTTAAACTCTGAGCCTTAGTTTCCTCTGAAAACAGGAATGCTAAATTCTCCTCATCAAATTATATAAAGCATGCAAAGTACGTGGTAGCATAGTTTAGTTTACCAAGAATTGTCCTAATCAACCTTTATAAATCTTGTCTATTTAGGTTCTCCAAACCTCTAATGAGCCCAAAGTGAGAATTTTATTCTATGTTTTTGTGAAGAAGATAATATGGTCAAGAACCTAGCCCACCTCTCCTGTCCTCTATCGTGGTGTTATGTATAGGAAAGATATTCAGAAAATGAATATCTCTGGACTTAATTTTAAAGAGAATATCACAAGCAGAATTATATGAACTATTACATATACTTAAACAGATTTTGTCTTACTATAAAATATAAACATGTGATTTAGAAATTTCAATCTATTAATATGTACATGGAACTCAGGTGATCTACAGAGGTGCTTCATGATCTATAGAGGTGCTTCATAGCTTCCATAAAAGGCAGGACACACACATACACACAATACACACAGGCGCACACACACTACCTGAGAAACCTCATCATTTTTGTGTGTTTTATGTATTGAGATTCTATGGAGATTTTGTTGAATAAAAAGTTCCACTGGCAAGAAAAAATAAAAGTTTGGAATCCACTACAATAAAATTTAAATCTTTTTTTATTTGAATCTTTACTCATATATTGCACTTTTTCTGCAATGAATATTATGGAGTTGTTTGCAATGAATTCTGGAGTGATTTCAGAGATAGCATGATTTACCAGTAATTCTGCAGACTAAAAGTTGTAAACTAGAAGCTTTCTCTACAACATGCATTGTACACTAGTATTCCCCCACATTCAGGGTTTTGCTTTCTGGGGTTTCAGTTACCTGAAGTACAGTAGAAATATTTTGAGAGAGAGCAAGACAATATTTATGTAACTTTTATTATAGCATATTGTTATAATTGTTCTATTCAATTATTAGTTATTGTTGTTAACCTATTATAGTGCCTAATTTATAAATAAACTTTTTCAGGTATACATGTATAGGAAAAAACATAATGTATAGAGGGTTTAGTACTATCCAGGGTTTCAGGTATCCACTGGGGATCTTGGAACATATCCCCCAGGCATAAGGGGGTCTACTGTATGTACTTCTCTCTTGCAATGCTCTAAGATAGGGCAGATATTATTAAATGTAAGCACTTGGGCCAGCTGGCTGTAGACAATTTCACTATATTTAAAATGACCTTAAGTCTCTGAAAGATACTTTCTTAACTATAGATACACTAAAGAAGGATTTACTATTCATTAGTGGTGGTACATACTTATTATCTCCTACTTATAAAAGTTAAAGATTCATAGATATTAATTTTTTACTTTGAATTATTATGAAATATTTTATTACTTATATCAGAAACAAAGCAATAATGCAAATTTTCTATTTCATTCACTCAATAATGAGTAAGAAACTATCCAGCACAATAAATACATCATTACATTACCTTTTAAATCCAAAAAGTTTTATTTAACCAATACAACCATATTGAATAAAATCAGCATGGGCTAAAATGAGTTGCTTGCTTAATAGTGGAAAATAACAATCTCTTTTTGAACAATACATCCAAGAGTATGTCATAGAGTTTGATGCAAACTTCAGTCCAGGTCAATGTCCTGTGGCTTATGCTCTCTCATAAACTCTGGTGGAAGTGACACCTTTCATGACACATTCCTAGACATGCAAAAAAAAATCTTGGTCAATCACTGGGACTAAACCATTGGTTTATTTGTTGTATCTCTCAGTGTTGGGAAGGAAACAATATTAATTCAAAAGACATTTGTTCTGAGCTCCTATATATAGATCTCATATTGTAATAAATTAGAGAGATACAAAGACCAAGAAGATACAAGTCTTCCCCTCAAAGAAGCTTGCAATGTACATGACGAAAGAGAAACAGAGATATATACTATGGTGTGGTGGAGGCACCACTGGAGACAGCCTCAGGGTGCCTAAGAGGAAGCGGGAATACTTCCTGGGAGACAGCATGCCTGGGCTGAGCTCAAAAGCATGAAGGGCAATTGTCAGAGTGGAACCATAATCCCAATAAAATCACCTTTTGTTCTATATAATCAAAGTAAGTATCTGTTTCCTTAAGTGGCACAAAGATCATAAGATGACCTAGCAGTAGTATCTGGAACTGAGTAGTCAGAAGATACTCACCACCACCAGTTTATCACCCTCTCGTTTTCTCTTTATGGTGGTTGATTTGCCATCCCATTTCTGCACATGTACCAAAACACCCCCATCTAAGGTTATGGTGCTCTGCAGGCATAATAAAAAGTGATTATTATTTGCATATGATGGCAGAAAATAAAATAAAAAATACAGTGCCTTTGTTCAAAGGAATATTTTGAGGTCATTAATAATTTTAAATGTCAAGCATAAACTGCTACAAGAAAAAAATGAATGTCAAAAACAACAGCATAACAACTTACATATACATTATGTCCAGAATGTTTTATATAAATTGCATTTGAAAAAATACTGTGAAGGAATATAAATAACAAATTTACACTGAGATGGTAGTAGTATGGGTGATTTTTCTTTCTTTTTTTTTCTTCTACTCTTTTAAAAACATTCTCTAACATTGTAATATTACCTTAATTAACTTCGAATGCTCTATGTATTATATGATACATAAATTATGTTAATAATTTTTAATAATAATAATCATATTAAGAATGACTTAATAAAAAGGGGGAAATTCACCAACTATATGTGTTGAAGGCAACACGGTTTAGATGTAGGAGTTCAGGGCTCGTTGGTCTATAATAGAATAGTTTTCTTTTTATAGTAAAATATCTTCTTGCAGACAGTGACAATTTAGAAACTAGGCATTTACTCTGACCAATTCCTTATATCTCACCTTGACTTTCCTATCATCTGCGGTGACTTCGTCAAATTCCTGGCCGAGTTTGAAGGAAATTTCAGTATTTTTGAAGGTACTTTCTGATTTAATGGTGATCACATCCCCATTCACACTGACAATCATGTTGGGTTTGGCCATGCCAGCCACTTTCCTGGTGGCAAAGCCCACTCCTACAGTTAGGAAAAGAAAAAGGGTCAGGTTTACATTTTCTCTCGCATCTTTATCTAAGTCAGCAAGCCATAGCGTGTGTGTGCACATGGGTGTACACATGAGTAAGAAGAGAAAGACACCAGCGAGTTTCGTAAAGGCCTCATTTAAATAGCTCCTGCAGGTAAGTAAACGCAGGCTAATACAGGAAAACTCTGAGCCACAATAAGTGTAGGTCTATTCTTGTTTTTTGTTTTTTATTTTGCTTAAGAGACAGGGTCTCACTCTG
>VBSM01001124.1:28582196-28603931 GCA_008086735.1 Cheirogaleus medius
AACAATATTTGTACCCCCATTATATGATGAAATAAAAGGAAAAAATAAAAAAAAGATTACATGGCCTTGGGTTCAATGCGCTTTGAAGAATATCCTCCCTACACATTAATGAAGAGAATTTGAGTTTAACCAAAATTTTAGTGGTCATCCTTTCTTGAAAACTAGTGGAAATTATACTATTCGTATTTTTAAACAGTTTCATTGTATAAAGTTCACACTGGCAAATAATTTTCAAAAGTCTTTTTTCCAAGCCTGCTATGTCCAAGGCACTGTACTACATGGGGTACAGGAATATAATAACAAATAAAACGTGATTTCTGTTGCTCTTTTATGATCCAATTTCCCATTCTAGTTACCTGCCTGGGCCAAGGTAAAATACAAAACCTTTTTAAAGTGTTTCGTTTTGATAGTTCTCTTGATATGGGCATTTATTTTGTATAAGAGGCACTTGCTGCTCTTCTAAATTTCTTTTACACTTTTATTGTCTTTTATTATCATATCACATATACAAGATACAATCATCCCCTCCCCAATTTCCCCTCATTCCTGACTTTCCTTCTCCACCCTGAACTTCATCCCATCCATGACTTAAAGTTCCTAGCATCTTGCTCATTCACCAAATATTTGGATTAATGACTTAATTAATAAAAGGCGTGAGATATGAATTTAGGCTACATAATCATGCTTAATGCTTATGTATGTGTTTAAAACCAAGAAAGCCACGGGTTCCTAACTGAGTTTTAGAATGACAAATACAGCGGCCCTAGGAAGAGTGAGTGGATTATAAAGGGTACAGTGGGAAGATGTAAATCTCCTTATAAGGCAAGTTAAGAGATGATGAGGGGCTGAGCAAGGGGAACAGCAGTGAGACAATGGATAGCAGTGTAAGAAACTGGAAAATGGTACAGAAAGAGTACAGGAAGCTGCTTCCTTTCTGGAGGAGCCTGGTACCCAGAAACAAAGTACGTGGGAGATGATTAGCCTTTGATTATGGGACGAATTCCCGCAGAGGTGACTGCGTTTTTACTCGCAAATACTCAAATCCAGCATTAAAACGCACACAGAAGGTTTCCTCAGAGCCGTGGGAACGGGTCTCAGTGGCCAGAGCTTCGCTTTGCTTTGGGGATGTGCAGGTTGGGGACATGGCCCCGGACCCTCAGTGCTGACAGGGCACGGGCACTCTCTGGTTCGGGCCCTCCGCCTTGCACTTTGCTCTCCTATGGACAGCGTCCATGGAATGTGTCCCTCTGACCTTTGCCTGTGTTTATTTCTTTTGGAGGAAATTAGGGTATTTTTTCTGACCATTTTTAAGTTGAAGAGGAAACATACCCACTCTCTGGATAATGAGGAGCAGAGACAAAGGCCTGAGGAGAGGGAGTGTTTCCACAGCATGTATGCAGTAGGTTAAGGAGGGTTCATGCCAAGGCTCCACTTTTATTTGAGGCAAAGTTCCTTTCTTAAAGCAATACTATTACCAATGTTTTGGGGCTTATTAGAGTTTTAAGACAAAACTTAGGAAATTTAAGCCTATTATATTTGGTTTTCTTCTACCCACAGATCAGTGGGAATGTTTAATATGAGGATTGTTTTATATTTCCCATCCTAGGTTTAAGAGACAAAGTAAAGGTAACCCCGTATAAGTCTGCTTGTCATTCATTGCACATACATTCACAGTGAGCCATCATTGACTCTTGACTTTTATACTTCAAATGGTGGCAGTTCTGGAAAGCATGAGTAAGCAAGCCACGGCTGTGCATCAGTTAAAGGGTAGTGGCTAATTATAGACTTGTGCTGCGCCTCCAAGCTTGTTGCCTAACTCCTTCACTGGCCCCCTTACTCATTAAAGGACTCCTCCTCTGTAGTGTGGTGGGTGCAAGTAGGAACCAACAAAAAAGCTGGCAAAGCACTTTCTAAATGTGAAGAGTGCTTGTCTTTGTATAATAATACAGCAAGCATCAGTATGGACTGGCTATAGGCAAAAGTGGAAAACTCAATAGGAAAATCAGAAAGGAATGTACAAACAAACTAGGTATGATATCATAAGATGTTACCAAGAAAATGTCCAGGGGGATAGACAAACAGAAACGCACACATATGCACATCAAGTTTGTTCTCTTCTTTTCCCGGATGCTTTCCTCTTCTAATTCCCAGGTTTGAGCTCTTTGAGGATAGGGCTGTGTTTTTTTCATCCTTGTGGACCCCAGGCTTAGCATTACATATGACACATGGTAGTTCATTGCTGAATTAGGAGAACTTAGATCAGGTTAATTTAGATGACATTAAAGTATAAATAGCAGATAGAAGTATTTATATTTTAAAAGAAGATCCTGATGAACCTCCCAACATTGTTTGTAATGGAGTGAAGGGAAAAATTTGAGGTGTGGGTCAGGAAAACCAATGTGGCCCCTGAAGATGTGATAGTAGATAAATTGCTACTAGTTTGGGTAAGAACTCTTTTAAGCTCACAAAGAAGGAGCACACCCTGTCTCTTCCAAACTTCCGTCATTGCCTCGCCTTTACCAATCTCAACCCACTTACATTGTATATGCTTTTTAAAATTGCACACATGCCATGTGATATAAATGACACAAATAGAACTAAATGCAAAGACGGCATTCAATCATGTACTGACTACGCCCAATAAGAGTGCCAGTTAATGTGCTTGATGTTCTGGTCTGAGAATAAATAAACAAGCGAGGGAAGGCATAAGAGGGCCAACATGGGGTCAGAGGATTGTAAATAAAGAACCATAGGGCACGATGGGAGTGAGATGCCTCACGCAGCCTTGATCAGGGTAGGGGGCATCAGCAAAGATGCCCCGAAGTCCTGAAATCCAAAATAAGGGTGAAGGATGACTCAGGGTGTGCTGGCCAAAGTTGGATGTGAGAAGCAGGGTGTGAGAACAGCTTGTGGGAGCACCAAGAAGGAGCCTGGAAGCACGAGGGAGGCTCTACTCCTGGTGAACAGAAAGGTGCTGAGTGGCAGGGGTAAGAGGGTGAGGGCAGCGCAGCATCAGGCAGAGCAGGCAGGGCCTCGCCAGCCAGGCTGAGCTGTGTGGTCTTAAGAGCAATATGGAATAGCAGAGGAATTTTAGTGAGACAGTAACATGGTCATATTTAAGTTTTTTCCAAGATTATTCTGGCTGAGGAGTGGGGATTGGTATAGAGATTTGAAAATAAAACTTACTAATAAATACCCATCCAGAAATTATCACTGAACATTTTGGTATATATTCCCCAGACTTTTTGTATACATATTATATTTTCTAAATGACATAATAGTCCACATTGCTTTAAAAGTGACTTTTTTCACTTAATATAATATTTATAAAATTTATTGGCTGGGCGTGGTGGCTCACGCCTAGCACTCTAGGAGGCCGAGGCGGGAGGATTACTCAAGGTCAGGAGTTCAAAACCAGCCTGAGCAAGAGCCAGACCCTGTCTCTACTAAAAATAGAAACAAATTAATTGGCCAACTAAAAATATATAGAAAAAATTAGCCGGGCATGGTGGTGCATGCCTGTAGTCCCAGCTACTCGGGAGGCTGAGGCAGGAGGATCGCTAGAGCCCAGGAATTTGAGGTTGCTGTGAGCTAGGCTGACGCCACCGCACTCTAGCCAGGGCAACAGAGTGAGACTCTGTCTCAAAAAAACAAAAAAGAAAAAAAAAGAAAAAAAGAAAATTTATTAACATCTACTATGTATCAAGTACTATTAACATCTACTGTGTATTCCAGTACTATTTTAGGTACTGGACTACAATTGTGTACTCTGAATATCACTCTGTGTCAATAATAAGTATACTGGTACCATATCATTTTTAATGAATCCAAAGTATTCCACTGTATAGGATGTATACCATATTATACATCATATATACAACCAATATTATACAATAAAACATTTTGCTCCAGGCTGGTTTTTTTTTGCTATTATAGAGAACACTGTACTCTAATGACCATCATTATACAAATATCAAACCAGGTATTTCCCATGATTTCCTTAGGCTACATTTTTGGCTATAATTTAGGCTACAAATGTTGGGGTACATAAACAGATATTTTAAGGCTTTAAAAATGTACTGCCAAATTTTTCTCCAAAATGTTTGTACCAATTGACAATCTTATTTCATATGGATACATGTCATAAGAACATTCAGACATTTTAGAATTCAAAAAAATATTTTAAATACTATAGGTGGAAAATATTTTATACACACAGAGTGAGGGTAGTCTAAACTTTTTATGAGAAAATGGGCCTAAGGTTAGACAATCGGTAGTGGCAGAGCTGAAACTAATATCTAGACTTTCTGAGTCCATTACTCGTTCCATTAATCTGTGACCCTTCTCCCAGAAAGCCTAGGACCTTTAAATTAATAAGCAAAGCCATTTTTAATCACAGCATAAACTTTAGAAGAGTGTAACATGGAACTGGGTTTAAGGCACTTGAGATTTTAGTTCAGTTCTTCTCAACAGTCATAATTCTTCGAGGATCCTATAGTACCTTGTGCATTAGGACCATTTATGATTATGATTCTGACCTCCAGACTCTGAGCTCCTTGAAGGAGAAACTATACATCCAGAGGGTTTCTGGCAAACAGTAGGCACAGTTTCTGGTTCACATCAGACACCTAGGAAATAATGTTTGAGAGAGATAAAAAGAGAAATTAAGGAGGAAGAAGAAGAGAAAAAGAAGGAGAGAAAGTACAAAGGAAAGATGGGAGAGGGAGGAAGGGAAAGAGAGAAAAAGCACACTTAGGATGAATACACGGGTCCCCTGGGGTTGTAGACAAAATACGAACCATGTGCTAGAATGGAAATACCAGATAGTAGCAGATGCTACAATGGGCACTAACTGTGACTTGATGCTGACAAAGAGGCAGATCAGGAACAGTTCATCCAGGAACAATTTTGATTACAAGGAAACACTGAGTATTCTTTCTGGGAGGCACTTGTGCTGTGAGACTTCCCCCAGTGAACTCTGATCGAGTAAGAAAGCACAAATGTCAGGCATCTGTGAACTGTATTTGCCATCTGGGTGTTAACTTCCCTCTTGACGAAAATCCTCTCTCACTGGGTGAAATGTGCATTCCTGTGCTTAGTCTGGAGCTTGCCAAGATTCTCTGTGTCTAGATGTTATTACTCCTGTTGCAAGATTCTTGATGCTGATTCTATGCTATAAAGATGCTATCATTCTTTATAATGTTGACATTCTATTAAAATTTTTATTCAATTCACATTAACATACCTGTGACATTTTGTGGTTGCCTTATAAACCATGTTGTATGATGGAAAGATCCAGGAGTGCTGGAGTTAAAGTGTGTTGAAATTCTATTGTCACTATTCACTAGCTTGTGACCTTTGGCAAGCTAATTAATTTCTATGACACTCAGCTTTCTTATCTGTAAAATAGGAAAACTGTATCTTATTGTTATTGTTTAAATTAGCAATCTTAAATGTCAAGTATTTTGCATATTGTCTAGGATATATTTGTAGATGTTGCTTAGCATATACCTCACTCAACATATGGCAGCTAGGAATAACAGTAGTAGTGAAAATAATAATAACAATAATAATAATATAGTCCTCAAAGTCAAATCACATACTTGGGGAGGTGAGTTCTAGGCTGAGAAGAATTGAAAAACTTCCTCTGATGCAGAATGGCCTTACTCAGAGTCATCTTTTGTCTTAAACCTCTCAAAAGACTGAACTTTCTTCAGCAATAATTCTGTGGTGAAAGTACAGTCTTGAGACGAATTGCAGCTGTAGAAATTCATAAAATTCAAAATGAGTTTTCTTAATATCCATAACTGGAAAAAAAAACTTGTTTTTCTTGAGAAACAATACCATGTTAATACTCTCTTCCTGTTGTGGTGGAAAATATTCCTCCCCAAATGGGAATTTTTTAGTGTTTTTGTAAAAAATCATATATACCTGATATATAAATTCAAACTATGTCGATATAGAAGAGAAGGTAATTATTTCACTCTCCAGTGATCATAACTTTTAGTACTTCTATTAATATCCTTTTTAGTCCTTTTCTTTACATATGTAAACATACATATGGAATATGAATATGAATTTCATTAAAGACATTGAATAATATGTCAAGACCATGTACATACATACTCTTCTATAACCTTCATCTTCATTTAGTAACATACCATCGTCATTGTTTTAGTCCATCTTGTGTTGCTTTAAGAGAATGCATGAGAATGGGTAAATTATAAAGAAAAGGAGTTTATTTAGCTTGTGTTTCTGCAGGATGAGAAGCTCAAAGACATGATGCTGGCTTCTGGCAAGAGCTTTTGTGCTGCATCATAACATGGCAGAGAAGGTCAAAAAGAAAGTGGATACATGTGAACAGAGGGGAAACCCAGGAAGTGTCTCAGCTTTATAGCAACCCAATCTCACAGGGACTAATCAATTCCCTTGAGAACTAATCTGGTCTTGCCAGAGTGAGAACTCACTCACTACCATAAGAACAGCATAAAGCCATTCACAAAGGACCTGCCCCAGCCACCCAAACACCTTTTCTAGGTCCCACCTCCCAACACTGCCATGTTGGGGATCCAATTTCAACATGATTTTTGGAGGGGGCAAGCAAATAGTATCCAAGCCACAGGAGTCATCTTTTTATGTCAATTACTATGTCTCTTTTTTTTTGAAATTTCTACCAAGTAATCTATTTTTGTGTGTATTTTGTGATTAAAATATGCCACATTTTAATCAGTACCTCCACTTTTCATTGCTAAAATTTTTTTAGTGAACATTCTTGTACATATGTATCTTTGTCTAGTTATATAAATATTTTGAGGTAGAATTGATGGACCAATGGTTATATAGACTTAAATGTTGATATACATTACTGAATTGCCTTCCAAAGAGGCCATGCTCTTTAAACTCCCACCAATAGTGAATGAGATGATCTATTTCCTCTCATCAAAACTGGCTTAAAATAGGGCTTGTTTGTAATGAGACCTATCATTTGAAACAGTCAACATGGGCACAAAGCAAGTAGATTAAACTTGAGTACTACATCAAGAGCCAGAAGCTTACACAGGGCCTGGTTCATCAGCCAATAGTCCCTCAACACATATTTGGTGACAGACTATCTGGCTGTCTAGCCAAGATCATCAAGGGCCTGGCTTAGGAAAGGTAAAATAACTGAATGAGGAAGTAAGTAACCTTATATACAAATGCTAGCATTCAAGGTCGTCTGCTTAAAACAAAAAAGAGTGTGAGTGAGGAGTCTGAAGCAACTTGTCTTGAGAAGACTTAGGGCACGTGGTTGGACCTCTTTGAATTCTAGTCAGAGAGAGGTGGGGTATACAGCTTTCAACTGTGTATTTTCATCTGCTTTCCAAACGTGAGGCATGAAATTTGCAGGAACTATACTTGGGTCATAACTACTCCCTCAAGACCAATCAAGACCTCACAAAGTATAGTTTTTCCCCTTTGTGCTTTCTTGGTGGTTGAGAATTTGCATAGTTCCCAATGGAGATGATTTTTTTCATTAGTATGTATAGGAAACAGGTTTGAAATATTATATATTTTTTCTGGGATAAAAAGACATTGCGATTTGGATTCTTTGAATGCTGACTCTCTTGCAGGCGTCCTCAAACCACAGCCCACGGGCCACATGTGGCCTGCCGAGGACATGTATCTATCCGGCCCGCCGGGTGTTTTTGCTGCCGCTGCCTGTCCTGCTTAGCAGCTGACTCATCCCGGGCCCAGGCCCACGGTGCGCACTCTCCAACGGTCTGAGGGACAGTGAACTGGCCCCCTGTTTAAAAAGTTTGAGGATCCCTGCGTCTTAAGTCTGTAAGTATCAGAGAGTGCCTTGCCTGCATTAAAGACTGTATTGTGTGAATAGGTTTATCAGTCAGGGAATGAGTTTCTTTAACGTGGACATAAACATAGAGCCAAAGCCAGCATAAAATCTGATCTAACATTCAAGAAACTGTAAATTGCATTTCCTGACATTATGATTTCCATGCCAAAGAGTGCACCGTTGGGACTGTTTGCCCTTTCCATAACCCTCCCGTGGTTGTGTACACCATGAAGCTGCCTCTTGATCATTAGTGTTGCATAGTGCAAGGGATTCTATCAAGAATAGTTTATTTTGCCTACATAAAGATATCAGGCATTCTTCAAAGGTATATCAATGAATACTGATGCTAAAAACTTCTCTGAATATCTGTATTAAAAATTGCTGCTAGCGTTAAATAATGATGAATGAAAAATTCCAGGTAGCAACAGTTTCATCTAATCCAAATAAAGTCAATTCCTTGATTATTTCTGAGTAGATTAACTATCTGTATGTGTGTGAAGAATCATGCATTACTTTGACATGAACTGATTTTTTTCCCAAGAATTTCCTTTATCTCCTTTTGTTTCCCCAGGGGAAATCATTTAATATTTTGGCAAAAATTTTGTGAAAGTTGTAAGTTCATTAGTACATTGAAGCCTGTACTTTTTCAAATCATCATTGAAACTTAACCCTATATTTTTAATATTTGTGTTGTTGCTCCAAGATATTCCCTGGAATATATTTATATTACTTAGATTTTAATAATTATTTATTTCTTAAATCCTCAAAGATAGGACTTCTGGCTTAGGGAAAAAAATATAACACGAATTTTTTTTTTTAATTTTGCTATAATATGTCTGAGTTTTATAAAATGTGTTTCTTTTCCTTTCCTGGTTTAGTCAAAGAAAGGAATCAGAATCCTTTCAATAACACTAGCAGGCAAGATAATGAGCTTCAGCATTTCCAGTGATTCCAAAGTGAAATTGTGCTTCATCCAGTTTCCTCTGGGGTTATGATTTCTGATTATCCTGAAATTTGGAAACAGTTATTCCAGCTCTTGCTCTTTACCCTAGTTGTCTTGCCAAACTCTGCAAATGTAATTCTTACTTTCCCACAAATCAGACCAAGGGATATTGTTCTCAGTTCTTTCTATGTGGCTTTTTCCCCCCTTGTCCTTTGACATACTTCTGAGTTCCTCTGAGCTACAGAACATGAACTATTTTAAATCAAGTCAATGACTCACTCTCAGTTTCTATATCCATGTCTTTTACTTGGGTATATATTATTGTGTTTATTCAAATATAACATTTACCAAACAAATAATAGTCCAGAGTGCAACACAACTATTTTATAGCTGCAAAAACATCTGGAACATAAAACCTTAGGGAACATATCTTTTTTAAAGCACATTTTTTTTAATTGTTGGACACCTGCCTAAGAACATGATTTGGAAATGCAAATGAAAAAAATCTAAATATATAGGAGGTATATGATAATTTTATAGAGTATATAGGCTCTACTTTTTGATGTTTTTAAGTTAATTTTTCTAAGATGTTCATATTCTGTCATGGAGTATAAGGTATATTACTAAAAAAATTACTACTTTTTATTGTCCTCTTAGGTTCCCTCAATTACTGCAATTTTACAATGATAACAAAAAAATTAGAAACATCATAGAATTATACTACTGTAATTGATCTCTTATGAATTGTCTTTATTTTATAGATGAGGAAATAGAATCCCAATATGTTATATGGCTTGTTCCAAGTGACACAGATATCAACTCAACCAGCATCAAAACAGAGTTAACTTTGTATGTTCTCTTCTATATTGCAATTTTATTTTCCCAGTGTTTTTCTCATTTTTCCTCAATAAAATTTAAATTCTATTTTCCATGAATTATAGTTCAATGCATACTCCGTTAGTAGTATTGGATATATTTAAGCAACTCCTTAGATTTTCTTGTGATGTTGTCTCTTGCATTCTCAGCTATTTCCTCTGTTCCAGCCTCCATGGCAGCCGAGACAGTAAATCATAAATTATACTTCATTCCTAGAAGGATCGTAGGTATTAGCATCACCATCAAAGACTTTAAGAATGCAGAGATCATGGTCTTTATCCTATCCCTATGCAGTTTACCTGTCTAGCCCCTGCAAAAACTGGATAGATCATGACAGATGCTGATGGGCTACTATCAACTTAACCAGGTGATAGCCCTAACCAAGCTTAGGTGCCAGATGTGGTACCTTTACTGGAGCAGATAAGCACATTCAGAGATCTAGGTAAGCAGGCACTCTCAGGCAGGTAACAGGATCCAGATGACAGAGCACTACTTGGGAGTAGACCAGGAGGCTGATTAACAGTATGAGGCCTAGCCACTGGGGTAAGACAGCAATTTCATCACTTGATCTAGCATACAGTGGGCACTGGATCCCAAGAATAAGAAGAAAACCCAGTTATCAGAACTGGGACACTAATGCCTTGGAGCCAGGGCTGCAAGTTCAGAGGGTGAGACTATGCTGTTTCCAAGCAAGGACGTAGACAGAGCTTGCTCCAGAGATGGAGGCAAGGCTGAGACTCAGGAAAGGATAAAGTGGCCTCAAATATGGGGAGCAGGTACTGAGTGACCAGGGCATAAATAGGTCAAAATAATCACACACCAGCCTACCCTCCCTCCACCGACTTGACTTCTAAGGTAATTTTCTTTTTATGTATATCTCTTCACATACGTATTTTTATTTCAATGTTTATCTTCTAGTTTTCCTTTTGAGGCTTACTGTTGAAGAAGCAATTTTCAGAGGAGAAAAAAAAAAAAGAGCCATTTCTGGGACCTCCCTTTTGCTCTCTTCACCAATAGAAATACTGCCCAGGAATTCCTGCTGATCATTCGTTAGGAACAGCAGCCATAACTTTTTAATTAGCAACCTTTCTGAAAACCTGGCATCATTTATTCATTCATTCCTTTATACATCAATCAGTTATTCATTCCATAAATATTTACTAAGCGCCCACTGAACGCAAAGCACCTACTCTCAAGTCAGACTCTCAAGCCAGTCAACACTAGCTTGCTGCTTGGAAACAGGTAGTGTCCAATTCCTAACGTGTGAAAAGGATTATGTTAGATAATTCATATAATTCATAAAGCACAGAACTTTGCAATAGTAATTAGCCAGCATGGAATAGCTACCACTATTACTTTTGCTCTTATTAATATTAATGATAGTAATATTAAAACATAGTCTCAGTCTGTTGTGCAGAATAGACTTTAAAATAAGTAAATGTAACACCGTGTAATAGGTGCTATGGTACAGGCATGCACAAGATTCACAGAGAACAGTAAGTCTATGTGGAAATGTCATAGAAGCCTCACATGATGAATCATGCTTTAGCTTAAGGTTGAAAGTTGAAGAGTCCCTCAAATAGTCATGGAAAGCACTTTGCAGGCAGGGGCATTTTATTCGTGCTATATGAGTCAGCACGGAAGACAAATCTGGAAAGGTACAAGGGCCCACATGACAAACAGTCTGAGATCTTTTGCAGAAAAGTCTGGATCTGGTACGGGGTAAATTACTGTGTTCGCTTGAAGAGTGTTAAGTCCTGGAGAGACAAAAGTTACCTTTTATAAAAATAAGTCTAGCAGCAATATACAAGTTGGGGCTGAAATCAAATTGGGGAAAGTGAGGCAGGCAAGCCAGGAGACACCACAGGCAAGGCCAGCGAGGAGCTGTTGAAGTAGATCAGGAGGGAGGTGTGAGCATCTGGCTGGTACCATGGCTTTAAACAGATACACCACGAAGCCCAGTCCTGTCATCTTCTCCACCCTCGCTCTCTCTGGCACTGGTGTGTCTAGTTGCAGGTAGGTGCAGTGTCTGGAGGACCTTTGCAAGTGGCCTTGGACAGGAACAAGTGAACCTTGAAAGTGTGTCCCATTCTCCCCCCCTTATGCCCATCCGTGGCCAGACCTTGGACAGAGCAGCGCTCCCTAGAGTAGGCACAATGGCCACCAGTTTCAGAAGCACCTTGAGAGCTTGTTAAAAATGCCTATTTCTGGAGCCCAACCCCAGCAAATAGAATCCACTGGAGTTCGACACAAAATCTGCGCTTTTTACAATCTCTCCACGGGAGATTGACATTGGGAACCCCTGCAAGACACCACCAGACAAGTAATTCTTAAACTGAATTAATCATCTCACTGGTGGAGGGAGCTTTTTAAAAATAGCCTTGGAGGCCGCATCCCCCAGAGATCTGGAGGCCTCGGGTCGAGCAGGGAGTCCTGATACAGCAGTATCACCCCGGGCTTGGACACTCAGTCACATTTGAGAACCATTGCCCAATATTGCCTTCCTGGTAAATTACCCTTCTGCTGCTTGAATAAATGAAATAATTAGTTCACAAACCTTTCCTAGTATAATTACAAAGGGATAGCTGAGTTGCGATTCTATTGAATTACCACAGAAAGATTCTGAAAAACAAAGAGGCTATGATGAAAGAAGAAGAAGGTCCCTCTCCCAACTTATTGCTATTAAGAGACAGCCTTGAACAGGAACAGCTACCGATGACCACAGCACTTATTAACCCGGTGCGCTACAAGGTGCGTATTATGTAGAATACCACCTGATATGGCACCAAGATCACCTTTGATCTAATCACCCCTGCTCCTCTCTCATTTGCCTCAGAAATCTAGGGGAACTCCCTTTAGCCCTGTCTTGCCTGCGTTTCCAGTTCAGAAAGCAAGGATCATCATTTACCCATGTGCTCACTTGACAAGGTACACAGGGTTAATTGAGCCCGACAGGATCTAATCCAATCATGGACCTGCTTGAGGACAGGAAGTAGGAGTTAGGGGCAGAGGAGGATGAAGCTGCTAAAAACAGATGAGCATTTCCAATTCCGTGGCAAACCTGGCTCTGCAACATCACTTGGAAAGCTTAAAATAGCAATTAAAAAAACAGACTCCTGGGCCTTGTCCATCATGCTAGAATCTAATAGATTACAGTAGAGATAGTTTATATGACTTAAAATGAGATTAAGGAGCTGAAGTGGGACATCTGCAGAAACAGAACATTATGTCTATGTTAACATTTATAGCAAATCAGGCTTCACTATTTATTTTTTCCTGGTTTTATGGTTATTCCTATTCAAGCTCTTTGTTGCATAAGAAACTGTGTTGAATGCATTGGAGTGAGATTTTACTGGTTTCTGAATAAGGATGATGAAAAAACAGAGTTGGAAAATTTTTCAAGGGAGTAATGGTAACAGCTCAACATTTTTGCTTTAATTCACCATGGTGAGACAAGTAGGCAGGCTCCCAGCAAGAGACCTTTTAAGAACTTCCAAGTTCGAAAGAGGATGAGCTTCCTCCTAGCTTGAAATGTGAGCCTTCCCACAATTCCTATTGTTTGAACATTCATGGAAAGAGAACAGTACAAGAATATAAATGAACTATCCTTTCTACTGACCGCCAAGGAGAATAAGAGAAGAATTTACTTTGATGCTTAGCCCTGCTAATAATAGGGCTGCTCACCCATCTGGCTGGGAAATTCCAGAAGGGTCTTCAAAAGAAAAATCCTACTGCAACCTAGAAGTATTTAGTCCAGAATTATTAGGGAAGGACAAACTCCATCCAGAAAGTTAAGAAAGACTGCACCGAGAGAGTCACTTGAGCTGAGTGTTGAAGGGTGAATACACACAAGGGTGTCAGGTGGAGGAGGAGGGCAGGGGCATTCTAAGGAGTGGGAGGAGGAGGTGGAGGAGGATGAGGGAAGAGAGAGGTATGCACGTATGTGGAAATAAGAACAAAAAATACCACATTTTAGTGTTAAAAGTGTGGGAAAGGGTGGGGATGAGTGCATAAGGGTCAGAGTTCGGTGATGGGTGATCTAACGGGTGGCTCTGGTGTTGTAGGTCATGCAAAGAAGTTTGTCCTCCAATAACAGGGTAACCATCTAATCTTTCCAGGAGGGGAGCTTGTTTCTAAATCAGGTTAAAGTTTTCACAAGATAATCACCCTTCACAACCCCCGACACATGCATTGAACAAATTTCAATTCCTCTCCCTTAACTACTTGACCTTTGACTTGTTTCCCAGAAATGGTGGATTTTTTCCAAGACAAAGGAGCTGAGACTCTGAAGGGCCCTGGCCAGACTTCCTGAGCCAAGATTCACCACCCCCATGACCTGCCCCAAGGCACATGACCTGCGCCCCCTCGTAAGATAGGCCACTACCTGCCCCATGGCACGAGGCCCTTCTTTTAAAAGCCTATGATTTCCCATAGTTGGAGAGACGAATTTGAGACAGTTGCTCCTGTTCTTCCAGCAAGACCTCTGTCGTTTCCTTGGCAGTCCTCGTTGTCTCAATAACTGGATCTCTGTGCACCTAGCAACTGGATCTAGACCGAAATAACCTAGCAGTTCCCACAACAATTCCAGTTCCAAAGTGGCTTAGTTTAAGGAAGGACCAGAAATTGGGATTAGGAGGCCAAATTGGAAGTCTAATGCAATTGTCTAAAAAAAAAGAAAGGATGAATTAGGATGGGGAAGAAGGGGGCACCAGAAGTTACAGTGATTTGACTCAGATCACATAAAGTGGCTTCTTGACTTGTAATCCTATGGTTTTTCATACTCTGCTATAATTGTTTGCTGTCATTTGCTCTTTTTCAAGAATATATACCTTCTTATCTCCTGCACCCACAGGGTTGTTAGGTAGATAGTGAGGGATTTGGGGTCTCCTAGGGATGAAAGTGGGTGCTGTTGCCCCATCTTGGTCCTGCCCAACTTTGATTCTCCATACCTGGAGGAGGAGGGAGTACCTTACGAATCGGCCAATCAGAACTTGGCGCTCTAGCTACAAAAGAATGCAGAGGACTCTCTAGCCCACAGGCCAAGCCACATACCATAAAGTCTGGAAAGTGACCTAGAACACACATGTGTAGTTAAGGCTCAGGTCATGTGACTCCCAACTGTCCAATCAAAGTGGTTCCATGGTGACCTCTGAACCATGAGGGAGGTCCCTATCCAGGCACTATAAAATAAGATGCAAATCATAGCCATGCTCTCTTTTTGCCCTTCCTTTTGCTTGCCCTGCAATGATAATGGGTCTAGTCATCTGTGCTGTATGTTCCATGCTCTATAAACCTGTACATTGCTCTTGCCCTATAATCTTATGTTTCTCTCCTCAATAAACTTCATTTTCATGGTTGCCTAACTTTGGCATGTCTGGTCATTCTTCGGCCATGAGCATGCCAAGAACCCACAGTTTCAGCCTAAAATCTAACAGGCTGATAGCAGTTTCCCTTCCCTGAAATACCATTGCAGTAATCACATTCTGATTTGCATCACCTGGAAACTTGTTTTAGAGAGGATTTGCTCCCCTAGTCTGATTCTGACTTTGCATTTAATAACTGCCTATCTCTCTGCTTAGGATACAAAAACATACATTAAGTGGGACACTCAAGCCAAACACATTTTTCCCATGCCCCACCATGACATTTGCCCTGTGAGGTTAACTACGAAATGCAGAAACTTAGGAGACTCTTTATTTCTTCTCCAAAAGAGCCTGATCCCAAACAAAATATTCCAGCAACTCGGTATTTCCTTTTCCAGGCTTCTACAGTGGCCTTTTTTATTTTTTATTTTTCCAAAGTGTAGTAGTTCCCAAAAAGATGACACATGATGCCTCAAACCTCTTCAGTATACAAAGGAAAAGGAAAAAGAGGGAGAGAAAGGGAAAAGAATATGTAAATTCCTTTCAACCCTCTCAATTAATTGCTCTGTCTCTTAGCCTCGAGGAGGGGACAGTCAGGATGCTGCTTTCTGGTGGCCCCAGTCTCTGATCAACATGAGGGACTGAAAGACAGCGGAAATAAGGGAGGTGGAAAGATATAGCTCATCTACAAGGTTTTTCCTTTTTGAGAGTAAGGCTGAGGATTCTACTTCCCTGTAAGTGCTACAGTGGCTTACTTATAGTAGGTATGTAATGGTTATTAAATGAAGTGTGTTGAATTGCATCCTTATTATAATTTTAAAAAATTTGTGTAGGTCTGCATAGTTTTAGAGAACTTCCACACTATCTGTCCTTTCCATAATCCTATAACATAGTCAGTGGAAGCCTTGCTGTCTCCATTACGTAGATGATAATCTAAAACATGGATTAAAATACTTAACCAAGCATCAATAGCTAGGACACAAAGACACAAAGCCAGGACTCAAACCCGGGTTTCCAACTCAGTGTTCTGCTCTCTCCAGCATTCCCAGGTCTTCCATGGGACCATCATCACAAGTATTGTGTCTGAGGAGCCTGGACTTAGATTTGTGTAGAGCTTTTCAAATTCCTGGGCAATGATGAAAGAAAGCCTCCATTTTCTGGTCATGAAAGAAATTTTGAAAACTAGGAAAATAATTAAGGAATACCACTGGTGGGTATTTTTCCATCCATCAGAGTTAAAGAAAACTTATCAGGATTATTCTTAACATAGGAATATGAAACAGATGTTCCCTGATTATCTATTATACCAAAGCACCATCTCCCAAATGAGATTTTCACACTTGGGGACCACCTGAGGGTCTTGTGAAAAATGGAAATCCCAGACCCCACCTCCACCTGCTGAGTCAGACTCCCTAGAGTTTTAGCCCAGAAATCTATTTAAAAATCTCTAGGTGATTCTCCCCCAGTAAAGTTTGAAAAGAGTCACTGGACTAAGGACTTAGTTACCTAATTTAACCTCTCCAAATAGTTTGCCCTCAAAATATTTTTTATCTCCAAACTGAGATAACAAGACCTTACCTCCCTAGAGCTAAGAGGCATCTCTTCCTGTACCTCAAGGTTCTAAAACCTGCCATTCAACTATTTGCTTTTCTCATCAATCATTACTAATGATTCATCCCTGCTTCCCTGTGTTTACACCATCCTCTTCTTCCAAATTCCCTTCTAAAACATCTTCTCACAGAGGTTCTCCTGAATCTATCCCTTCTGTGAAACTGTCCTCAAATGCTCCTGTCCTGAGTTCATTCTCTTCTCTTCTCTGAATACTGGAAGCATCTGAGGTCCCAGCACTGATTTGGCCCAAGGCAGCAGTTGCTTTGTGGTGACAATCTCTGGTACGTCTATGTTATGACTCTCATCTTGAGAACAGGGACTGTCCTTGTCAATGACCATGATATTGACCAATGCTATGTAAACTGGCATTTCAAAACAGTTTTATGATCACTTTAACATACATGTTCAATCATTGTGAAATAGATCCCCTGAAAAGCCTACTATGCACAGACTCCAAGGTTAGTTTCTGACAGATTTGAGCTCATAGGAATTTGGCTTTCATTAGCCAAATACGGTTAACTCCCTAGTGTCTATATCTTCAGACTCTTGAATTCAGAAAGAGTATAAATTATTTCCTAACTACAAAGGTATTTTAATTAAACTACAAAAAATGCTGAGTTAAAATAACCAGTCTGTTCCTTACTAGGGAAATAAATATGCTAGAAGATAATGTTGAGTAGGGAAAGAGAGAGGTAAACCAGCAAGTCAGATCTTCTCAGTGCCCTGAGGATGGATGGGATTGGAGCAGATTGTATTTCTTATATAGAAACGGGCAACATCCAGCTTCCCCCCAAAACAATACACCTATTTAAATCAGGGCTATCTGCTAAAGTATATCAGAAGCCCCTGGTCAAGAGTTCCTTTGTTGCAGGACTTCAATAAACAGTCCCTAGTCTTAACAAAGTTGGTATGAGAAGATGCTTAAATACTATCTAACTGTCAGCTTTAATGTCTCTGGTTTTTTTTTTCTTAAATAATCACTTCTTCCCTTATTATAAACTCAAACTTTTGAACCTTGTAGCATTCCTGTTTGGAATTGGAAAGGGAGACTAATCTCCTGGAATGCAATTACATGGAGAAATCCACTAGAGAATTAGAGGGATGTGAAGGGGGCACTCAGATCGAAGGACCAGCATTTTCTGACTGAGTCCTGGTGTCTCTCTGGAAGTTCTCTATGCATTTGAGGAAAACAAACGTGGCAGGCAGAAAGAAATCTCAACAAGCTTCCTCAAAGATAACTGCTTTTCAGTGCTCCGCCATTACCTTGACTTTACCCTTTTCCATAATGGTCCATACAGCTGAATATTAATGAAATTTGAAACTGTGAATTATTATATGATCCCACTGCAGGTTTTCTTGACCTGACATTGTTTGAGTGTTCTAGAGTGTAATCTGTAGCAACAGAAAACAGGAAAGGGTGGGGATGAGGGAACAAATAGGAAGCTTTCGCAAGTGACGTGAAAAATATCCTATTGGCTACGATTTAGCAAACGACCAGAAAACAATCAAAAAGTTACACCTGGCAGCGTTGTTCTTCGAGGGAGTTTACTAGAACTCACCATCCTAAAAGTATAAAAACTAGAAGCCTAGTGATGGTGAATCTCTCAAACAACAGCAAATGTATTGAAAGTTAGTGGATCGATGCAGGGCAGCATATGGCCTCCATGGGCCCCAGCAATTTTTGCCTTCATGTGTCCCTGCCACCATAATAATATCAATATTAAAAGTTATTTTGATATAAATTTTTTTTTTTTTTTTGAGACAGAGTCTCACTCTCTTGCCTGGGCTAGAGTGCCATGGCATCAGCCTAGCTCACAGCAACCTCAAACTCCTGGGCTCAAGTGAATCTCCTGCCTCAGCCTCCCGGGTAGCTGGGACTACAGGCATGCACCACCATGCCCAGCTAATTTTTTTTCTATTTTTAGTTGTTTGGCTGGCTAATTTTTTTTCTATTTTTAGTTGTTTGGCTAATTGCTTTCTATTTATAGTAGAGATGGGGTCTCACGCTAGTCTCGATCTCCTGAGCTCAAGTAACCCTCCCGCCTCGGCCTCCCAGAGTGCTAGGATTACAGGTGTGAGCCACCGCCCCCCGGCCTATTTTGATATAACTTTAAATATTTAAAATACTTTTTTCTTTTTCAGGCAAAATTTAATAGATTTATATGGGCTTTAAAAATTTTACATTTTTCTGATATGAGAAAAAAATTAAAACATTATTTGACCCTAAAAGTTCACTTTTTAATTTTAAAAGAAATTAAGATTTTCATGGGTCCCTAAAAGTATCGTGCACTGTGCTTTTGTGCTTAGGGGATAAGTGGGCCCTACATCAAGGAAGTAGAGATCATGATTGGTTTGAGGCGAAATAGGTCTTTTCCGTTCTGAACACTTATTTGCCAGATTTTACCGGGTACGAAAACCCCATCCATGGGAGATACTCAGTGGCGTAGCTAAAAGTAAGAGAAATGTGAGATATTATCTTTTCTGTAAAACTGCTTCTCTTACAGGGCTAGTTGTTGTAACTGAAAGTCTCAGGTCCATTTGCTGACTTTCAAGTAATGGCCTAGACTGGGAAATTCTATTGACAACACTGGACTAGGCTGTTTTCCAAGGTTCTCTGACTCAACTACCTTGTGTGATGTTCTTATGATACTTGACCAGCAATTATAGTTCTCCCAGGTCCTAGAGAACTGTTAAAATTGTCATTAGCTAATTGAATTTAGTAACTAAGCTAAGAATTGTTTATGATGGTGACTATAATGATGACTATAATAAACATGATGTTTTCTTATACATATTTATTCATTCAAGAAAAAAAATACAAGTATGTGAATTTTACTTCATTTTCTCCCCCAGATCAATATGTTTCATTGGCTCTGCTTGTTATTTAACAGTGTTATTTCTCTCCCCCAAGGAAAGAAAAATAATAAAATAAAAATATCTTCAAAAATTTCAAGATACTTTACATCAATATAACAATAATGAAAATCAGCTTAGAATTAAATTAAAATGGCAAGACAAATGTAATGTAAGGAGCACTGGTAATCATGAGTTTTCAGCCTTACTTCTGCCTCTTACACTATGAGAATTTGGAAACTGAGAAGTCTTTTCGGGAGTAAAGAAATTAAGAAGAACTAGAGAACTCCAAATGCCTCTTCCAATGCTACCATTATATGAAAACAACAAAAAGCTTATAATCTCTACTTAATAAAAGTGCTTACTTCTTCACAGCACATATGCATATTTATCTGAATTGCAAATTCTTTGGAAAATTCTGGTTCCTAGCCACCAATTCATGCCCTCACCCACTTCAGAAGTTCTGATTTTTAACAAGCGCCCCAGAATTGGAAAGCACTAATCTAAATACTAGAAAATGTATAAATGTTTCCATTTTGCAAGAGTTCGGGACTATGTCCAAATTAACAAAGATTATGTTACTAGAGATAAGGGCGGGGGGTGGAGGAGGAATGTGGGGGCCGAAGAAAAGACAAGAAAATCAACACCTCTGACAATCTTGTAGGCCTCTTCCAGTAAAAAAGATAAGTCTGAAATATCAGGAAATTGGAGAGATGGGAAGGCAAAAACAAAACAAAACAAAACAAAAACAAAATCTTAGATAATGAAATAAAATTGATCAGAAATCAAGGCTATATTAGGGGGGAAAAAAATCACATTTCTTAAGTGATACTTTATACTGTACACAGCACCACCTTGAGGAAAACAATAAAAAATACTGTGTTTAACAGGACTTGATTCATTCACTGATTTATTCACTCAGAATTTACTTAGCACTTCTAGGTATACCAGACATTGTTCTGGATGCGCCTGATACAACAACAAAACAAAACTAAAAACAACAATAAAAAATCTCTGCCCTTTTGGAGTTTGCATTATCAAGAAAAGCAGCCTTGTTTTTAAAAATAATTTATGGTTGTATATAAATTCATTTTACAAACTTTTTTTTTCTTTTTCTTCTTTGTAGAGACAGGGTCTTGCTATGTTGCCCAGGTTGGTCTGGAACTCCTGGCCTCAAGTAATCCTTCCACCTCGGCTTCCCAAAGTGCTTGGATTATAGGTGTGAGCCACCACACCCAGCCTCATTTTGCAAACTTTAAAAAAAAATGCAGCAAAATTTAAAGGAAATTTTTTGTATCACAAACAAAACGATCATGGTAATTTTTTTAAAATGAGTTTTCACAGAAAGGATTTGCATAAATCAGTTTATTTTTTAATACTTCATGGTCAGTTCCAAGATTTCTAACAACAGCAACAACAACAAAAGAGGCAGTGTAGTGGATACTACCTCATCATCTTTTATTCCATTTTCAAGATTGAAGCACACGTACCCCCAACTTCCAGGAATGTAGGCTTCTGAAGGCTCATAGCTGTGACCTCATGCTGGAATGATTATATCCCCATATCAGACAGTCACTGAGCTGTGGTTTCCCCTCCTTCCAAGGTATTTAAACTTGGGCAAGGAGCTCTCTTTAGCCAAAAGTATTTTTGAGTCTTCATTTCTCTTTGTGCTTCAGCCTGGGTAGATTCTATTGCTGTGTTTTCAAGTTCACTAATCTTTTCTTCTATAGTTTCCAATCTGTTCTTAATTCTATCCAGCAAATGTTCATTTCAGATACTGTATTTTTTTTCCTTTTTTAAAATTTTATTTTTTAAATTGACAAATAATTGTACATATTCATGAAGTACATAGTGATGTTTCAATACATATAATGTATAATGATCAGATCAGGGTAATTAGCATATCTATAATCTCAAACATTTATCATTTCTTTGGGTTGGAAACATTCAATATTCTCCTAGCTATTTGAATATCTACATATTACTGTTAACTATAGTCATCCTGCAGAGGGATAGAACACAAGGACTTATTCCTTCTATCTAGCTATAATTTTGCATCCTTTAACACATCTCTCCCTACTCCTCCCTTTCCCTTATCCTCCCCAGTCTCTATATCCTATCTTCTGCTTTTTACTTCTATGAGATAAACTTTTCTAGCTTCCACATGAGTGAGAACATGCAGTGTTGAGCTTTCTGTTCCTAGCTTATTTTTTTTTTATTTCAGCATATTATGGGGGTACAAATATTACGGTTACGTA
>VBSM01001124.1:28605690-28626481 GCA_008086735.1 Cheirogaleus medius
AAAAAAAAAAAATACTTCATCATAGGAATCGAAAAAATATTACTATTTATAGAATTCTTGAGTCCAAATTATTTTCATATCCCTTCCACAGTCTTTAATATCTGCCAGAACTAAATGATGAGGACATTAGTTTTTATAGATGGCTATGTATATGAGTAAATTATGAAAATATAGTAGATCATCCAATCATAGAGGAAATTGCTACAAGTGCTGGACTTTGGAATGCATTTTATAAGAGTTGCTTTCTGGTTATAAACTCATTCAAATAAAATTTTTTAAAGTGACACATAAATAGCAATAATCCTGGGGTTGGCCATAATCCTTGAAGTAATGCCAAAAGACTTAATTTTCTTTCAAAGCCCTTTGTCTAACTACAATATTACTTAGTGATAGCAAAGCCTTTACAATGTGATAGACATGGATCTTGGAAGTACCACAAGCATCTCCATAAACTAGGGGAAAATTATTTAACTTCTCTAAGGCTTAGGTTACTTAATTACAAAGTGAGGGTGGTTTTTATCTGCCAGATTGGGTTTTATCAAAATTTGTTACAGTATAAGTGACCTAGTACATTGTTGGACACACAGTAGGCATTCTATACTGATCAGAAAAGTAGAAACCACACATCAAAGAGATTTTAATACAAGGAATGTTGAAGCTGGTATTGGAGAACTAAAAAAGTCACACAGAGGTAACACAAAGAGAGTAACAGCAGGACTCAGCTACTACCCTCTATGACTGCAGGAGCAAAAGGAAAGGGATGGAGTATTAGAATGCCAGTGCTTGGAGAAGGAGTTCTATGAAGCTGGGACTCACTTGTAGGCCAGGGCATGCTGTCCAGCTGGTGTTGGTACTCCTAAAGGTATGCAAAGAGGCTGGGGCAGTGATTGTGCTCACCTCAACTGTTTCTCTTCTCCCAGGGATCACTGTTCTTTTTGCCTGATGTCCTGTCTTGAAAACCATTGTTTTATACAATTTGTCCGGTTTTTGTTGTTTTAGATGGTAGGGTAAATCCGGCCCCTGCCACTCCATTTGGCCAGAAGGGGAAGTCGCTAGTGCTTTCTAAATAAATAAATTAGCCACTTTTGGGGGGATCGGTTTAATTGGTTCTGTCTTGCTCTGTTTAGTTTTTAAGTGAACTTATAGAATCAGGCAATTGTTTTGGGATATTGTAGCTATAACATCAATTAATAATATGCATCTTTCTAATATCTAAGACCAAAAATTTTTAAATAGCTCTTAACTCCCTCCTGCCTTAAAATCCAATCCATGACTAAATTCTGTTAGCTCTAACTTAGAAATACACGCTAAATCCCAGTTTCTCACCCTCGTCACTATTCTCCCTACTGTGAGGCACCATCAGTACATGCCTGGAATAATGTTATGATTTCCTAATTGACCTACTTACCTCTGACCTTCTGAACCCAATGGGCAAGATCCTGTTAAAATGTACATGAGATCATGTCACTCTTCTCCTGACCACCCTTCAGTGGCTCCCATCTCACTCAAAGTAAAAGCCAAAATCCTTGCCATGGCCAACAAGGCCTACCACAATCTCTCTCTACCGTTATCTCTCTGCCTTTATCTCTCACTACTCTCCCATTTGCTCAGTCTTTTCCTGCTACACTTGCTGTCTTGCTTTTCCTCAATCACAATGTGCTCCTACCTCAGAGCCTCTATTCAGTCTCATCTCTCTTCCTGAGTTATATGCCTGGCTCATTCCCTAACTGCCTTTATAACTTTACTCAAATGTCATATTTTCTGATCCTACCAGCATGACTCAAACCCTTGCAATTGTCAAAAAAAAAATCAATTTTTCACCACACATAACAATACAGTCTAGAAATAGTTTGCCTTTATATCATGACAGCAATGAAAGGCAAGCTTCGAGATGATTTCTTTTCTGATGCTTATTTAATTTACATGGTACCCATCTACCCAGCTTCTTGACCTTGCCAATTTGCTTCCAATGGTCCAATATTGTTGAAATAGTAACGTCAAACCTTGCTGCTAATTCCCACATAGGTTAAGATGGATTTGCTTCCACTATAGCTTTCAGCTCATTATTATCTACCTTGGTCTCAGGTCACCCACGTGGCTCATTTTCAAGTTGAAAATTGCCAGAATGGAACTTCTCAAACCATCAATGTACTGTGCATTCATCAGCCACATCCTTCCCAAACACTTAATATTTCAAGCTGTCTACACTGCATTGGTTCCACCACGGAACTCATATTTGAAAATAAGGTGAATTTTTTACTTCTCCATGGTTTCATAAAAATTGCTCTAAAAAAATGTGAAAGATAATCACAAGCCAAACTGTGCATTTGAAAGAATGAGAATGTACCTTCACAATAAAAATAAAACAAGAAATGTCAAAGTGAAATGTCAGCGATATCAACTGTCAAAATTAGTAAGGAAATTGGACATTTCAAACTTAATAACCTAATACATATTATTCCATACAAATACTCTAAAAGAAACTTATAATCTCAGTTTCTGGAGAAGCTTCTGGCATCATGGCTAACAAGCATAGACTTTGGAGGCACAGAGACGTAGTTTTGAACTCTGGCCATGGTATTGATCAGCTGAGGAACTAAAAGCTAAATATTTAACCTCTCTGAGTCTTAGTTTATACTTTTATAAATATCTCATGAAGAAGATGAGGTTATGCATAGAAAGTTTAAAAATAGTGTCTGGCACTTAATAAGTACTCAACAGTCTGTTATTATTATTGTTATTTCATTTTCTGTCTCAGGTTATTGTCAACCAAATTATTCAAATGGAACATTATTTCCCCAAACTTATTTACCAGATAGGAAATATTCAATATTAACTCTGTTTAAATAAATCTAAACATCCTCCATCAGTGATTTTCTAATTCTAGTATAGTTTGGCTAAATCTGAATTAAAGAATATATTTTTTAAAAAATCTCAATTTTTTTCCTGCTTAAAAAGAAAAGGTTATACCTCATAGATATAACTCCATATTCCTTAATTGTCTTTATTAATGATAATTGACTTGAACTGAATTGATACAAGCTACACCGAGCTTGCAGCACAAAAGCATAAGCTCTCCAGGACAGGTCTTGTGAAAAGGAGCGGTAGGAGTCCCTCCACGATTTTCCCACTCAGGCTGCTGTCCTCACTGTTGATGTGTCTGCCACCTTGTTGCTAGGTGTCTTCTATCCCAGGCAAGGCAATTATTCACCAAGAAAGTGGTTTTAGATCTTTCTGTCCAGATAGAAACATTTGTTTTATAACCTGTTGCTTATAAATTCCCAGAGATTAGTGTGCCCATGTGATACTTTTCCAATATACCATTTCTCTACTGAGTTGATCAAGGGCAGCAAACATGACCTAAGTTCTTCTATCACCAGCTCCCAGGCAGTGCCTGGTACATGGCAGATGTGTAGCAAATCCTGAATTACCATATCACTTTGGAGCAGCAATGTGTCTTGTTTGATTTGGTTTATCTCGATGGTTGTCCAACCATCCCTGAAGGATATGCACTTCCATCAACCACAGTGAATGATTTCCTGCTTGAATGATTCTCAGCTGGGTAAAGGAAGTGGGAGAAAGATAGGCATGAGGCTTATCACTACTGATAATCTTTGGTTGCTGTTGTACTTTTGTAAGTTTTTTTTTTTTTTTTGAGTACTCAGAGGTCCTTAGACTTCACTAGATTATTGACAAGTGACATCGTTTCCACATCAATATCCAAATGTCATGTTCTTGCTCACACTTGGTTATGCAGAACACCAGCCCTTGCAAAGTCCACCCTGCTCCCAGGCCCTGCCCACCAGGTGTTCCTGAGAATCATTAGGGATGTCCCTCCTGTGTCCTTTTGGTATCTCATAACTAACCCTTCATCACAAGGCTTCTTGTACTGTCCCCTGCTGCCTATGAGAGTATCTCCACTACCACAGCAGGCAAGACACTAATACCAATGCCACGAGCACTGTTTTCCAAAGCTTCTGCAGCCACTGACCCTTGAGGTGTCAGAGCAGTGCTGGGCTCCATTGAGATGGGGAGACTGCTTCTCTCCTATCTATACAGCAAGCTGTTGCCTACACCTGCAGCCAAGCTGCTCACATCCACAGCCATGCACAGGGTCCCAGGAAAATTGCTCCTGCAGCCTCTGCCTGGAATCCTCTCTCTGTCCAGTCCAAGAAGCTCAGGGGACAGATATCTTTCTATGCCTTCCATTACCTTCTTTGTCATTTCAGTAAACCAAAAAATAAACAAGCACTTATTTTACTTCTACCAGAATACCAAGATCCCCCGTATACCAATCAGACAAATAAGCAGTGACAGACCACAAGTTCAAATGATCAAACTCTATGTCCTCATCTGGACTAAGCTATGGCATCCTATAAAATTCCACATGTTTTAAGACAAGGGGAAGCTTGTTTATTCATTAGTCCGATGTAGTATTTTATTTGGTTCATAATTGTACACTATGAACCTGTTTCCACCTACCAGTTCCAATCTAAATTCACGTTGTTATGGTTGTCAGGTTAAAAATTGGGAAATGTGGATTTTGGTTCCAGTTCTTCCTGAAACAATCTGGATGATAGTGAAGTGGATAGTTAAGCGACTTGGGCCTGCTTCTCCATCCACAAAAGAGCGTGGTCAGTCCATGCAGTTTCTGCGATCTCTCTCAGGCCTAATACTGCATAATGTTTGGTGCCAATAAAACAAAATATTCTCCTTTGGTGTGGCTTTCAGTGATGATGATAGTGGTTATGGTGTTCTCTGTAATAATAGTAAGATATTACATTAGATGTCAGTTATTGCTTTTAGTTCCAAACATGTTTCTTATCCTTTCACATAGAGTTGAGGCTGCAATCTGTGAGGAATACTGTATGTCCTAACTAGTATATTAAAAAATTAATATTATTTTCCCAATATAGAACAGATCATGTTGAATTTAGAGAATGGACATGAAATGCATAATGAGAAGAAAATCAGCATGAAGTGCCTGTTTTAATATATTATCCCAGTCCAGCATTGATATACCATCCTGGTTTCTCATAGCCACGAATGCCAAGGTACTATATGATATCAGCATATTTAACAGAGCAAACAAAATTGTTGATGTTTGTGCAAAGAAAGGCTCTTTCACATTAACAGCCACAATATTTTATTTGGAAGTTGTATTTAAACAACCTCAGTAGTTTGGATCACAGCCTGAGCAAGCTTAAGAGGTTGAGACCATATCTCCTGATACTCTCTCATACGTCCATGTGCAGATAACATCGTTCACAGCACTTTCCTAGAAGACAAAAGAAGGATGAGACAGGTAAGTATTGTTGGTGAAATAGACGATGTTTAGAAAAATGTAGACTAAGTAATATCCATACACACATTCCTTAAAAGTCTTGAAAATAAATCTATATAGACTATAAATAAGACCTGTTAGCTTTTGCCATATTATATATGATATATATGGAAAATTGCATATATGTGGTACATATGGTGCATATATAAGGTATATTTAATGTTTATATATTTATGAAGAAAGTAAGGCATGCAGTGTGGAATTTTACGTTTTTATTAAAATATTTTAAATGACAACATTGAAGCATTTTTGTTATTTTACATACTCTACATTTTTAAAATAAGAATACTAACTTACATTGGTGTAGTATAGTATTTTATGGTTTTCAGAGCACTGATACATAATGATATGTAATTCTCTCAGAAAACCTTTCATGAAGACACTGTCTACATCTTGAAGGCAAGAAATCTGAGTTTTGGAGAGGACAAATAACTTGTCCAAAGTCACAAAAGTACTGACTGGCAGAGATGGAAACCCACATCCTTGGATCCTGAGTCTAGTGTTCCTCTTAATGAATTATAAAACCTGTCTGTCTTATCTTGGCTGCGTCAGGATAAAAAGCGATAAAATCAGTCATCCCTAGTCTTCCCTTTCTGACTTTATAAGGAATAAAATGTACTTTTTTTTTTATTTTGAGACAGAGTCTTGCTTCATTGCCTGGGCTAGAGTGCTGTGGCGTCAGCCTAGCTCACAGCAACCTCAAACTCCTGGGCTCAAGAGATCCTCCTGTCTCAGCCTCCCGAGTAGCTGGGACTACAGGCCTATGCCACTAAGCCTGGCTAATTTTTTCTATTTTTAGTTGTCTGGTTAATTTCTTTCTATTTTTAGTAGAGATGGGGTCTCGCTCTTGCTGAGGCTGGTCTCAAACTCCTGACTTCAAGCAATCCTCCCGCCTCAGACTCCCAGTGTGTTAGGATTACAGGCATGAGCCACTGTGCCCGGCCTAAAATGTACTGTTTCTATAGAAAGAAAAAAAATTCCTGTATTAAGAAATGAGGTTAGATTCTGTTTACCTCTATACAAACTCTGCATATTCCCTTACAACTATTTTATAGTATGTCTAAAATTACTTTTTTATTCATTTGGGGGTTTGGGAGGAGAATCATTTACACACATCCCTCCACGCTGCAGAAGTGGGAAAGACCTGGAAAGCCATCCTAACAAGGAGCAGGATGGATTCTATAAAGTATAGACTTTGGAATTAAACCAACTGGATTTTAATTCTCAGCACCACTACATTTTTCTAGCTGTATATACTTAGGTAAGTCAGTGTCTGAATCTAATGTTCTTGCCTGTCAAATGGGCTAATAAATCTTGCCTCACAGGATTATTGAGAGGATTGGATAATTATTAAAATGGGAAAACTTAGGGACATAGTAGCAACATAAGTATTAGTTCTTACTTGTGCTAACTCATCTATAGACCAAAAAGATACCACTCCAACTTCATACCCCTAGTTTAAAATTCCTTTTCATGCTTTTGTTTGGTGTTGATTTGGAAGAACAGTGAGAAGTTCATCATGGCATGGATTGGCAACAACCCTCAATCCCTACTAAGGTCTTTATTGCACAAACACATGCTTGCTTTGGTTTACCTGTGAGTCAAAGAATTTTTTAAAATTTTCTTTAGTTTTTTACTTCTTCAATCCATACACATTTTATAATAGTCATGATTATACATTTATCTGATCATATTTTTCCTAATTCTTATAAAGTAAGAGAAAAAGAAAAATGGCATTCGTTATTGTTTGAGAACAAGTTACTTGAGTGATTTTATACTAGGGGTTGCGATAGGTGAAGAATATGAGAACCGGCTCACTCACCACCACCATTTTCCCGTCCACCAGTTTCCTTGTTATAGTGGCTTCCTTGCCATCCCAGTCCTGAACTTGAATCAAGGAATCGTTATCTAAGGTTACTTTACTCTGAAAAACAGACAAAACAGAATTCAGATCAGATTGTCATATTTGAACACCCAAATTTCATCGGGTGCCAAATTCTTTTTAGCTATTGTGATATTCTCAGATGGGTTTAGAATTTGTTTACAATCCCATTTATTTTAAGACTCTGTCAATAGTAAATTTGTTGGCTAATTCTACTGGGGAAAAAAAGTTTTACAAGAGTAAAAATGTAATATTATCTTGAAGAGTAAGTGAATTTTTCTTTTTCTTTTTTACTATATATATCTATATATATCTCTATATTACCTAAATATATATAGGTAAAGTATTATCTATATATAGGTAAAGTATTATCTTTTTGCATAAAGAATCACAAGCAAACTTCAATTTTAGAAATATATGTGAAGCTAATTCAAATTTCCTCTTTCCTCTTTTTACCCCAACAATATTTTTCAGCTTTTTCCTTCTAGATTTTTTTAATTTAGCACAGACATCTTTATTAAACATTTTAGATCAAAATTATCTTCCATTTTATATGGCATAGGAATTTAAAGTCTCATATTAATTTATTAATAGTATCTATTAAAGTCGTATGACAGTTTCTTTTATCAGGATATTATCATCCATATAGTTTAACAATCCTATGTTGAGTTCATTCATTCAAACAACAGATATTTATTAATTATCATGACTAAGCTTTGGGTTCTGTGAGACAGGAAATCCTGTCTTTGAGAAACTCACATTCTGGTGTAGGGAAACAGACAATAAATAATAAACATGAGAGTAAATTACGTATTTTAAATAAATGATGTATTTCAGCTGAAGTCCATGAGATAGAAATGAAAACTGTGTGTGTCACTTTCAGGCCAAGGCAATAAAAAGGCCAATCAATGTCTCTTTCTCTTGTTGACAAGAAGACCACAGTTTCCAGATGGTGCAGCTAGAAGGTAGTTGAACTTCCTCTGGCCTAGATCCCTGAGAGATTAGGAGAGGCAGATGCCCTATCCACCCCCCTTTACACACACACAAACTTCCCCAACTCCACCCAACGTTACATATGGACTGTGAGTTAGAAATAAATCCCCCTTGTGATTCATTTGTTACGATGGCCTAACTTCGCCTAATACAAGTTTAAAACTAGCAGCTAATACAAGTTTAATTCATTGCAACTCTATGCATGGAAAACTGCTGCAAAATGGAAAAGGAGAAGTTTTGTTTCTGAGTAGTATAAATATTAATCTAGGGAAATGATTCTTAACATGTGGTCTGCTAAGCAACCCTTGAGACTTACTAAAAAATGCAATTTTCAGGTGTCTATCCCAGACATCAGAGCGACTGAGGATGGGATTGAGCAGCAAGCATTTTTCAAATATCCCAGGAGATTTGTATATTAACATTTAACATCCTCACAATTAGGTTTTAGCCAAAAGTTTATCATAAAGACTTTAAATATGTTTGCTATAATTGCTTGCTTACTTCAGATGATTTCTAACTAATATTCTTATAAAATTTATCTGACAAATTATTGTAGGCCTCACCTTGGTTTTACGGCCACTTGGTGTGGTTTCTTCAAACTCTTCTCCCAGTTTAAAGGAGATCTCATTGTTTTTAAAGATGCTTTTGGTTTTGATTGTGATCACATCTCCATTTGTACTGATGGTCACTCTGGGTTTTGCCAGACAGCCCAATTTCCTGCTGGCTCTTCCTATTCCTGGAAACCAGATAAAAGGGCATGTAGTTAAATTTGTTGTTGGCTCCAAGAACTCACATTATCTGTGTAATTCTTTATTAACCAGGAGGTTTGTGAGTTGAAAAGATTTCATCCTTCATGAATTCATATCTCTAAAGCTAGTAGCTCCACCACTATATGTTACAATAGATTATTTTTTGCAGGAAAAAAAACCCTCATTATTTGCACACAAAAAAATCAGTCTCTAGTTGTTGTTAAGGCATTGGATTGTTTCTCTAGTCTAGTGGTTATTAATCTTGTTGATTTATAGATCCCTTTGAAAATCTGATTAAAGCTATGAGCCATCTCCCTATTTTAAAATTATATCCATTCACAATCAACCAAAATACTTTGATATGGATTATTCATATAATGTAAGAATGTAAGCTCTTCACTTACATTCTTATATGAACATATATATGGAGTTTGTCTTCTCTATTATTATTCTCATCTATGTATTTTTTATTGTGGTAAAAAATATGTAACACAAATTTCCGATGTTAACCATTTTAAGTGTACAATCCAGTGCCATTAAGTTTATCACAATGTTGTGCAACCATCAGGACCATATATAGAATTTTTAAAAATATAAATATTATATCCATTGCTATTCAACTTGCTTTTTCCTCTTACATGTATGTTTTAAATATTTTCCAAGTCTGTACATATAGACATATTTATTCATAACTACATAATATTCCATAGTATGTATATACCAAAATTTATTTTATCTATCTCCTTATTTATGAGCAGTTTGTTTCCATTTTTGTTATTATAAATAATTCTGCAGTGAACTTCCTTGCACACGCAGCTTTGTGTATCACATGTAGGAATAGTTTCAATAGAAATAGCACTACGTACACAGCAATACCTAAATTAAATTTCTGAGAGAAGATATATTGGGGGAATACTATAATGTGGTTTATGGAATTCATAATGTAAAATGTAACCATAGGATGTGACAGATTAGATAATGGTCCCCAAAGATATTCATGTCCTAATCTCTGGAACCTGTGAATGTTACCTTATATGCCAAAGGGGACTTTGTAGATGTGGTTAATTTAAGGATCTGAGATAGGGAGATTATCCTGGATTATCAGAGTTAACCCTAAATATAATCACAAATTTCCTTATAAGAGAGAGGAAGAGGGATGTTAGACTACAGAAGAAAAGGCAGTGTGAAAATGGAAGCAAAGATTGGAGTGATGTGCCCACATGCTGAGGAATGCTAGCAGCCACTGGAAGCAGGAAGACAAGATCTATTCTGAAGACTTTTGAAGATTAAAGCAAATGTTTGTAAAATATCATTTTTTAAAATAATTGTGTCTTTTTGTTTTAAATTCTTTATTAAAATCATTTGCTGTTTAGTATATGGTACTTGCATGTCTTTTTTCTGTAAACCCTCAGTAAAAATTACATAAGGGATTATGTCCATTCCAACCTAGCTCTGCCCAGAACTGTCTCTTGGTGCTGAATCAATATTTATTTTTTCTATGTGAAAAATTAGAGGATCCAAGATTAATATTATTTTATACAGAGAAAGTTCTGTGCTATCAAAATTCCCATTTTTATTGGCTACGATATGCAAGTAAACATAGCTCACCCAGTTCTTTCATATAGTCTTCAAAATTTTCACAAGAAATGGATTTCCATGTTCCTTGGAGCTGATCAACCATTCTGTTTGAGTTAAGTTGATCTCAAAGAAATATAGCTTCATAGGGGTGTGTATATTGGTGTTCCCTGAAATAGTATCAGAACCTGTTTTCAATACAATTCTGGATAGAAAGTGCAATGAGAAAAGTCAGGAGGAAAAAAAAGAGAGAAACTCTAATGCTTGCAATTTTCCCTGAATATCATCTAAAGCAGAAAACCTCTCTTACATGTAAATAAGTCAGGATGAAAATGGAAACATGGTAGAGTGTTTAGCAGGATTAGATATAACTTTTCCAGCACTAAGTTAGGATCAAAACTAGGTGTTACTTCCCTTCCCTAGACCCTGTCACACACAAAGCCATATACAAGGGTGTGCCCGGACCACTCTGCTGAGGCCATTGGACTCCAATGCCCCAGGTCTCTCTCTTTCTCTGACCAAGGGTGATTCAGAAAAAGCCAATTTGTTGGCTGTTTGGAGATCTAATATTCTCATTCTTGATAATTTTAACTAAGAACCAGAGAGACTTCATAGATCGTATTTGGCATTTGAAGCAAAAAGTTTAGTAAGGGCTGAAACAACCAATTTAAGCCACGTGCATACTGAGCAAGAAAATGGAACAGAGAAAAAAGAAAGAGACCGTGTTCCACGCACACACAGTCCTATTCCTGATGGTTCTCCAGGTGCCAGCTCAACTTTCCATAAGCTTAGAGAGTGGTCATGGCCATGAGAACACCAAATATCTTCTTAGTAGATCCTCCTTAATTTAAGCCAGTTTCTGTTTCTTTCAACTTAAAGGGCAAACACACCCTTATACCTACTACCATCAGCCCCTGAGGACATCGTCGTTAATTCTAGGCAGTGCTTAATGTCCGTATGTTACATAGCATTATTAAGCAAAAACTGAAGTTATAAAATTCTTTTAAAACAGGAACGGGGATATGGTACTTTATAATAATTCTCATTAAACTGTTAAATTTCCAAATTCCAATATCTATAGATATTGGCACTTATCCAGGCCAATAGTCTTACTGATAATTATTCAAATAACATTTACAGAGTAACTAGTGTTATTAGTGTTATACACTTAATATGTGGCTAAGAAACTTTGCATACACTGTAGATTTAGTGTCCCAGCTATGATAAAGATAGCTTACTGGTAATGATACCATAGTTCATTGGTTGGTTTTCCTTTCCTGAGTTAGGCAACGTAACATGATGATTTTTTTTTACATCGAAGTATACAATTTATAAGGTTATGTCCACTCAATTAAGTAGGCATGAGGCTGAATCCAGGAAGCGATCCATCACTGAGGGTACTGCAGGCAATAAAATTAGGCACTGAAGGTACTAAAACTCCCAGGATTTTTCAAGAAAATGCCGAATGTGTTGTTACATATGCTGGATGCACATTGATCCTCTATCACAAGGAAAATCACTGATTGAAAATCACCTCCTTGAAGAAGGGGTCATGTTGAGAGAGGTGTTGATCTCTCTTGAAGACTGGTAAGACTTGCAGAGGTGTCGGTAACTGAAGCATGAGATAGAGCCCACGTGTGGCTTCTATCTCTGCCACTGTGGCCCCTCCATTCACGTGTCCATCGTGTCAGCTCAAAGACTAGCTAATGTCAACTGGCCTAGACATTTTGTCTACTTGGTGATTCAGTGTTTCTTTTGTGATGGATGTTTTGTGGTGTCCACTCCCATATGTCCACCCACATTCCTTTACATCAAACATCCTTGCCTGCAATTTTTCAGTCCTTTCCTTCCAGACCCCTGACCCTGACTATTGGCCTCTGCCCATGAGTATGTATATAGTTCCGTCTCAAGCCACACTCCCTCCACGTGAAATGGGTAACAGGTGCACCACTCTGAGCTTTGTACACTGAGATGATTTTCCCTTACCAGTTCTTCAAGCCCCCCTCCCACCTCGAGAGTGATGAAGTGAATGTTCATTTTCAGCTTGCCCCCCACACACTGAACTGACCGACCCATTAAATGCTCAGACTCTTCCTCCTCCTTTAGCTGGTCACACAGGACCCCCATATTGTCCTAGGCATGATCTGAGGGAGAGGTGTTGGCATGCTGATGGTGGGTGACATGGGCCACCTGCTCATGCAGTTACCTTATGACTTCCAGTCTTGTTTAGGCTTGATCCCAGACGCTCAATTTCAGTCTTATGGTGGACTATTGCTGGGCCTGACTGAGGTTCTGATTCATAGATCTGACAGAAGCCAGCTCATAATGGACAGTTCCGGATACATTGTTACTGAGTGTCCTATAGTCAAGAATTCTGTCTCCATGGGGCCCCAGTAGCACACCGGGCACTCTTTTTCAAAAGGCATATAAGACTCTGTTGCAGATGGTGTGGCCTTGCTCCAGAACCTCAGAAGTCTGTGTTGCGATGCTTATATACATGTATGTATGTGTGTGTGTATGTGTGTATATTGTAAAGTGGGGGTCCAGGTTGGTCTAGGGCATGTAAGGATATCTTTTATCTTTTTCAAATGACAAGCAGCAGCAGCAGTCCATCATAAGACTGAAATTGAGCATCTGGGATCAAGCCTAAACAAGACTGTAAGTGTGTATATACACACATACACACAAAGTGTGTATCACTAACACCTATCACTAACACCTCCAACATCATAGAGTTTGCCAATCATATGGCCCAAGCACTAGGGTAGCTTATACTGTAGTCCTGACTTCCTGCAGATCTCTTTCCTGCTCTAGGCTCCACTAAAAGCAGGGAGCTTTTCACATCATCCAGTATGTGGGCTGGAGCACATTCCTAAATGTGCAATATATTTGCCACCATAAGCAAAGGGTCCTACAAGAATTTTGGTAGAAGAGGTAAAACATGGTAATTTTTCATTTGAAAAAGATATCCTTACATGCCCTAGACCAACCTGGACCCCCACTTTACAGTAGTGGAAGGTCCCTCAATCATCACCAACTTTAACTCCCATACTCTGTATTGTATGTATCTTACCGAGGCCTCCAGGACACTAGCCATTTCTTGCTCATCCTGCCTGATCGACATGATGTTGTGCAGGATGTCCAGACAGCCCAGATGTCATCGGATTATATTATGACAGACAATGGGAGTTAACATAGACCTGGGACAAAACTGTAAATATATAATTTTGTCTGTTCCACGTAATGCAAATGGTTTCTGATCTCTCCTGACTGGGGTAGAAAAGAATGTCAAATAAATGTCTGCCTACCATGTACCTGATGCCATGTTAATCTGCACTAGCAAAGATAACACATCAAGCACAGTAGCCACAGTTGGAGTTATTAGTTGAGTTTTCAACAGTCTAGAAATTCTCCAAGATTCATTTTATTTCTGTAGAGGGCAGACTTGTGAATTAAATGGTGCTATGATATGGACCACCACCCCCTGAGTTCTTAAGATCCTTTAGAACACCGGTCCCCAAACATTTTGGCACTAGGGATCAGTTTCATGAAAGACAATTTTTCCACGGACTGGGGTGGGGTGGGTGAAGGGTGACGGCTTTGGGATGATTCAAGCGCATTACATTTATTGTGCTGTCAAACCTCTCTGCTAACGATAATCTGTATTTGCAGCCGCTCCCCAGCACTAGCATCACTGCCTCAGCTCCACCTCACATCATCAGGCATTAGATTCTCATAAGGAGCACACAACCTAGATCCCTCGCGTGTGCAGTTTACAGTAGGGTTCACATTCCTATGAGAATCTAATGCTGCTGCTGATCTGACTGGAAGTGGAGCTCAGGCAGTGATGCCAGTGACAGGGAGCGGCTGCAAATACAGATGAAGCTTCACTCACCACCCTCCTCTCACCTCCTGCTGTGCGCCGGGTTCCTAACAGGCCACAGAGCAATATGGGTCTGTGGCCCAGGGGTTGGGGACTGCAGCTTTGGAGTAGTCCTAATTTCTGCCATTCTTCCCCACCACCATACAATACCAAATACAATATTTTTTGATTCTCCATCTTAGCCAGAGCTGGAGAAAGGTGAGAGTGTAGGGATGCAGTTTCATAAGCTTCCACTTTGCCTTCCCCACCCTGATAACTCTCATTTGGTTAGAATGAGAAGAATTCAAAATGGAGGTTACCCTACAGCCCAGTGTGTCAATATTCATTTTACATTCAGTGATTGGGGAAATGACCTCTGGATGAGTCCACAGACCCACTGAACCTACTGAGAGCTAGACTTGGGCCAGAATTCTGTTTATTAGCCATCCCCTGTATGCCTTCTCTCCAACAAGAAGCTTTAGATCTCTATAAATCAATGTTAAGTCAGAACACCCTCAGAATATCTGGATATTCCTCTTTCCCCATTGCATATTTTCTCAAGTAAATGACTGTAAGTCTCTTTTGAGGAAAATGGGAATAATTAACAGTTTGTTTTTCTCATGGTATTTCAGGGTTCTTTCTCCTATGGGTTTACCCCCTCTTTAGCCAATGGTTTTTGGGTCTGAAACCTGACTTAGGTCTGAGATTTATTTTTTAACTTTATTTTTTGTTAGACATGGAGTCTCACTACGTTGCCCAGGCTCTTGTCGAACTCCTGGCCTTAAGCAACCCTCTGGCCTCAGCCTCCTGAGTTGCTGGAATTACAGGCGTGAGCCACCACGCCTTGCTAGGATGGTTACTTTCTACAGGGGTGACCATCCTTAGCCTGCTGCTCATTCATTCTTGCTTGCTTTTGATTGTATATTTTAGGCATCATTCTCGTTGGCTTTTCATCTATTTTGCTGCTATGGATTCAATGTTATTTTAATCATCTTTATAACTTCCTCCAGATCAAACCCCCTTAGCTGTGCCTTCAGCTTTGCCCCTTGTTATGGTCAGTGCAATGCCCTGGCTTCTAGCAGTCAAATGCTGCCATCTGGCCCATGTGGCTTCAGACCCTCTCCATCCCCACTGCCATCAGTGAGCCAAACTCTACCACAACCCAACGAGAGCAACCAACAGAAACTCATAGTGATGCTGTGGCCCCTCTCACCACCGCATTCCTGATGGCCTGGTAAACACTGTATCTTTGGGATTCTCTTATGGAACATAATCATCTGATTACTCCTCTGACATATGTATACACACACATACATATACGTTCTCTTTCTATAGAAAGGTATTGTGACTATGTTGATCCATAAAAGAAATTCAGGTCACATAACTTTCCTACAAAGAAGAAGTGGAAAACCCCACCAGACAACAGTTTCCAGCCCTTTGTCACATTGAACTTGAATTATTTCAACTAAGAAATTTAAAGTGTATTGGAGCTAGACAAGGCATAGTATGCACTCTGCAGATACTGGCATGCAAGGAAATCTCAGGGCTTAATCATTTGCTATGCATTCAGCAAACATTTGAATGCCTATTAAATGAAAAACCCCCCAACGCTGGATCTTTCCCACCATTGAGTATAGAGTGGGATTGAAAGAGAAATTCAAAATGTTTCTAACACTATGAAAGAGAATCTGAAACTATGCTAAATTCCCTAATGTTTCTATGTGGATATCTAGTGATACGGCAGACAGTGGGAGAACAAGTTGATATTTTAGACCAGGAACTGGCAAACTATGATCCATATACTATAATAAATCTATGTGCCACCTATAAAGTTTTATTAACATTAGAACACAGCCACATCCTTTACGTATTATCTATGGCTGCATTCATGCTACACTGGCAAAGTTGAGTAGTTATAACAAGCAGTATATCACCTGAAAAACCTAAAATATTAACTATCTGGTCATTTACAAAAAAAAACAAAAACGTTTTTCAACCCATTTGAGAGTCTCAATTCTGATTATTTAAAACTGGGGATCATGACTTAACAACTAATGTGTTTGTGGGCTTTCTTTGCTTGGAGTAGAATAGTGGTGGATATTTTTCATTTAATAGCTTTTATATCAAGAATTAAGATATTTTTATAATTATGTTATGGATAATGCCAACGGAAAGTTTAATATAATGAGCCAAGCTCTGGCATTTTATAAAATCACTTAAGCTGGTTATCAGTCAAATATAGATGGCATATTTTTTAAATTGCTGAGTGCTACAAGGCAGAAAGACACAAGAATCAAAAACTAATTGAGCAGGAAAGAAGCAAGGTAAGAAAAGCTGCCCTATTGTTGCCTCGTACTAAGTCTAACCTCAAGTAGCTAAAGAGCCTGTTAAATCATAAAGCTGTCTTCAGAAATAGCCCTCGGTATCTATAAAATTCTCCCACTTTTTTAGTCACCTTAGTGATTTTAAGCCTTCAGGTTTTTCATGGGGTTCCTTAAATCAAAACCATGCTATAAGGAAAAAAAATCTACAGTGACTTTTTAAAGGAAAATTTTTAAAAATAATAAAATAAAATAAAATACAGGAAAATTTATTGAAAATAGGGAAAGCCCACTACCAAAATTTAAGTGCTGTGGAAACAAAAAATAGTGACCTAAATATTTGTATGATTCCTTTCTTATGTTGGGTGGGCTTTGTAGGAAGGTGTTAACAGAACTAGGGAAAAGGGCAGCCCTCCCTGGTCACCCCTCAGGATTTCCTGGTTAAGGACAAGGGGCAAGGGCTGACAGCTTGGCCATTCCTGAGGCTCAGGGTGTCTGTGCCTTGGCCCTTTTACCCAAATGAGCAGCTGGAGGTGAGCGGCAGACAGGAAGCTGAAACTGAACAGCTGGGCTGTGGCACCTGGGCATCCATGGGAGCAGTGACGTGGCATCGCTCCACGTCAATATTCTTCACACACTCGCTCAACATTTTTTAATAGCGTTTGGAATTGCAGTGGGTTGAATTGTGTCCCCCCAAAAGATATGTGCAAGCCTTAACCCCCAGTACTGTACTTGTAAATATGATCTTTTTTAGAAATTGGGTCTTTGCAGATATAATTAAGGATCTTAAAATGAAATCGTATTGGAGTTAGGTGCACCCTAACTCCCATAACATATGTGCTTATAAGAGAAAGGAGAGAGAGATTCGAGACACACAAGGACAGAGGAAAAGGTAACATGAAGACTGAGAAATTAGAGGGCCAAAAAGCCAACTAGCACTAAGGATCGCCAGCAGCTACCAGAAGCTGGGAGAAAGGCACAGAATGGATTTTAGCCTAGAGCCTCTTAGAGGCTGCCAACACCTTAATTTTGTACCTCTGGCCTTCAAAACTGTAGGAGAATACATTTCTGTTGTTTTAAGCCACAAAGTCTGTAGCAATTTGTTGTGGCAGCCCTGAGAAAATAAGGCAGGGAGAAGCTAATTTCAAAGAATTTTAGATCCCTTTATGTTTAAAATAAGGAGTTTATTTCCTTTATGTAAAATACCATTTAAACTTATTTGGAATTGCCTTTATTTTACTGAATAAGTTTTTGGTCAGTTGAAAGTAATACTAGTCATCACTTTTTTAGAGGTGAAAATAATATTAATGATTAAGAGAAAGAAAGGCTGAATAATAGTAAATATTATAATTATATAATAAAATTATATAAATTAATTTTTTTCTGAAGTTCATGTAAGAAAAACATTTTCCTTATTTTTCTAGTTTTTTATCTCCCCTTCTCCCATTTCCTACTTCCACCAGTTTTGTGTTTTTTTTTAATTATCTGAATCATAAGAATTCTTTTGGGTAAATACTTAGGAACTTAAGATTTAGATAATAAAACCAATTAGTTGATGCTAGTAAACAGCACCACGCTGTGCTTTATTCTGTTTCAGAATTTCAGCAGACTGCTCTGGAAGCCTGGTCTTGGGGTGGGTGCTGGCTTGCAGGTGCTGTCTGCTTCTGAGCAACCCTGTGATTCAGACGCATCAGAATAATAGAGACACTTCCTGGAGAGATGAATAAAGACTGCAAGGTCAGAGCTAGCCAGCTTGAAGGCCTGTGATTCAGATCCTGCTGGGTTCCCAGGCCCTCCCGCCCTTTTCTTACCACAGCTGGAGCTGTTGGAACCCCACCTGCTGCCTGAGCACTGCTCCGGGCTCTCTCAATAATTACACCATAGTCAGATTATTGTAGAGTAGTATTTACCCCAGTGGTTCCCAAGCATGACTCGCATTTATGAAAATGCCAACTCCTGTGAGCCACTCTAGATCTTCTTAATCAGAATTACCAAGGACAAGACCTGGAAATGTATATTTTAAAAATTTCTCCAGGGCAATTCTGACTCAAGTCTAAACCTCAGCAATTAAGGACAAATGCTCTAGACCAGCTGGTTCTCAAACTGTGGCCCTTGGACCACCCACTCATAATCACCATCACCTGAGAACTTTTTAGAAATGTAAATTCTTGGGCCCCACCTCTAGCCCTGCTGAATTGGAAACTTTGGGAAAGGAGTGGAGCTTTAGCAAGACTTCCAGATGATTTTGATGCATGCTCACATTTGAGCACCATATACCCACTGCACTTAAACTCACTTCCAAAGAACAGAGTATAAAAGGGGGAAAATAGCAACTTTAGAAACCTGGCAGACATCACCTTAACCAAGTGATCAAGTTGAATATCACCAGTGTAGAGTCAGGCTCATATCATGCTCATATGATGCAATGAGAAAGCACCTCACCTCTGTGGTCTTCTTTCTATACACCCATAACCCCAATATAATGAAGACAAAATTGTGGGACATTCTACAAAATATTCTTTGAACTGCCAAGGTCATAAGTAATAAGGAAAACGTGAAAAACTGTCACAGATGGGAGGAAAACTAAGGAAACATGATGACCAAGTACAATGTGGGATCTTGAATTGTATCCTGCAACAGAAAAGAACATTAGTGGAACAACTGGAGAAATCTGAATGAAGTCTATAGTTTAGTTACTAGTATTATAGCAACGTTCATTTCCTACTTTTGACAAACGCATGCTGTAATATAAGATGTTAACATTATGGGAAGCAGGATGAAGGGTGTATGGAAAGTACTATATTTGCAATTTCTCTGTAATTCTAAAATTATTCCAAAATTTAAAAAGATTAATAAGAAATCAACAAAAATTAAAAGTAAGACAATAAGTGTGTGGTTCATAGATCAGCAGCATGTGGATCACCTGGAAGCTCGTTAGCAATGCAATTACCAAAACCCACCCAAATTTACTAAATCAAAATATGCATTTTTCCAAAGATTCTTCAAGTGAATAATTTAAATTATGATAAAATTTGAGAAGCCTTGCTTTTCACCATAAACCTTTAATTGAACATCAGCTCAATCTTGTCTGGAGTCAAAATATGTACCACTTTTGATTTGTGATCTGAGAGACCTAAATAGATGCCCATGTGTCAACTAAGACAGCCTTAAGGTTAGGGAACAAAAGTTATCTACAGATCAAGAATTTAATGATAGATAAGTAGAATTTGCTATTGCTCGAGATACAACCAATTATAATAATAATAATAATAAAAAAAGACTTCAGGCCTGGTTGGCATGGCAAATTTACAGCTAGGAGAAAAACCACACCCTTGCTAAGCTCCCTAACAATAAGAGTTGTCAGGCTGATTTATAACCCAAACCACTACAACTCTCATCGGGACCAGCCTTACAAATATTCATTTCTGGTAAGCAATTGTAAACCTTAAGTCAGTTTCAGCCAGCTTATAGAGGCTGGGCACAGACCGTATTTGTGTCCTATAGCTCACCTTTTGATGTAAAGAGCCAAATTCCACCTTATTTTCATACTAAAACCCTGATTCAAAGTGAACATGGGAAATATGTTCCATATATGTTTACCCATTGTTCATGCACCTGGCTCCCCTCATTAATATGTATAGCTTCTTCCCCAAACCTGCTGAATATGTACGATACAGGCATTGTGAGGTATAAACCCAACCTGTCCTTCCCCTTTTTGAAGAGAGAGCATCTTTGGCACATGCTGGACACTGTCTTTTCCAGGTTTGCAAACTGACATTATCAATAAAGCTCTCCTTTCTACTATTTAGCCATCCTCGTGGTCTTTTGGATGACAGTTTATTGAGCATCTGTCTACTTTTGAGACCCTATACTCAGTTTGCAAACTAATTCTGACTACTAGTTTTTGCACTACTTCCTTGGCCTCAGTCCTTGCATGGTAACACCTCTTGCAATGCTCAGAACATATCTTGTGTTTGTGAGACATTTCCTCTTTTAAATGACCAGATGCTTGGGCGGGCGCAGTGGCTCACGCCTGTAATCCTAGCACTCTGGGAGGCCGAGGTG
>VBSM01001124.1:28630744-28648433 GCA_008086735.1 Cheirogaleus medius
CCTGGGCAACAGAGTGAGACTCTGTCTCAAAAAAAAATAAAAAAATAAAAAAAACCCAACAGATTCTTTTCAAAATATTACTGATCGTTGACAATGCACCTAGTTACACAAGAGCTCTGCTGGAGATGTACAAGAAGACTAATTTTTTTATGCCCACTAGCACAACACGTATTCTGTAGCCCATCGATCAAGGAGTAATTTCAACTTTCAAGTCTTATTATTAAGTCTTATTAAGAGATACATTTCATAAGGCAATAGCTGCCATAGATAGAGATTCCTTTGCTGGATCTTAGTAAGGTAAGTTGAAAACCTTCTGAAAAGGATTCACCATTCTAGATGCTATTAAGAATAATTGCAATTCATGGGAGGAGGTCAAAATATCACCCTTAACAGGAGTTTGGAAAAAATTGATTCCAACCCTCATAGCTGACTCTGAGGGGTTCAAGACTTCAGTGGAGGAAGTAACTGCAAATGTGGTGGAAATAGCAAGAGAACTAGAATGAGAAGTGAAGTATAAAGACATGACTGAATTGCTGTACTCTCATGACAAAACTTGAATGGATGAGGAGTTGCTTCTTATGGATGAACAAAGAAAGTGGTTGCTTGAGATAGAATCTACTCCTGGTGAAGATGCTGTGAACACTGTTGAAATGACAAAAAACCCAAAATTAATTGATAAAGGAGTGGAGGGTTTGAGAGAACTGACCTCAGTTTTGAAAAAAAGTTTTACTGCAGATAAAATGCAATCAAATAGCATTGCATGCTACAAAGAAATCTTTCATGAAAGGAAGAATCAATGGATGCAGCTAACTTAATCATTGTCTTATTTTAAGAAATTGCCACAACCACCCCAACCTTCTGCAGCCACCACCTGATCAGTCAGCAGCCATCAGCATCAAGGCAATATTCTCCACCAGCAAAAAGATTACAACTTAATGACGCCTCCGATGATAATTAGCAGTTTTTAGCAATAAAGTACTTTTAATTACACCATGCACATTATTGTTTTAGACATAATGCTATTGCACACTTAATAGACTATGGTATAGTATAAACATAACTTTTATATGCACTGGAAAACCAAAAATTTCATGTGACTCACTTTATTGTGATATTTGCTTTATTGTGGTGGCTGGAACCAAACCCACAATATCTCTGAGGTACGTCTGTATAGGTTTAGAAAACACGAAAAAGTGCAGAAATGGACCTATCCCTAAAAAGCTTCTACTCTAATTTAAAAAATGTGAAAATTATGCACATGAAGACATTAAGCAATAGAATAATTAATGCTAAGCCAAAGAATGTTCATAATAATTGCTTTAGAAATACGTGCATGGTGGTGAGGGAGAGAAAGTTATTTTAGCACAGACTAAAAGAATCCCCAGTTCCTGGAATAAGTGGAAACTGATTCCTCTATGGAAAAGAAAAGATTAATCTTTGACTAGGCTGCCTGCGAAGAGACAGCATTTCAGGTGCTAGAAACCATGTAAGGAAAAGCCCGAACGTGCGTACACGTTCACAGAACAAGAAAAGAGAAAGGGTGTGTGGCAACAAATACGACTGCCTGTTGCCATAGAATTTAAGGAAATGTTTGGGGCTCTAGCAATTGAGATTGATACGCTGAACACAGGATTTCAAAAGATAACTGAAAGAAGGATCGTTTGAAATGAGTGGAGGCTAGACACGGGCAGAGTCATCAGACAGAAATCAGATAGGAGGTAGGAACAAGCAGAGGAAAGCGTTAGAAATGAACGACACACTGAACATGGCAGGGGCTCTCATGGAGGCAAAAAGCAGAGATGCTCTCTGGATCTAACAGCTTGGGAGAAAGGACAGGGAGCGATACCAGAGGGAAAGTGACCCCTGAGAAAGGAAATGGAGAAGTCAATTTCACAATTCCTTATCCACGATCTCAAATCTAAACAGCTCTGAAAAGCTAACATTTAAAAAAATAAAGGGGGAAGGGAAGGAATGGGCAATATACGTAACCTTAATATTTGTAGCCCCATAATATGCTGAAATGAAAAAATATATATATTTTTTACCACTTCCCAATAAATAAATAAATAAAGTGCAGCTCACTTAGTGGCAAGCCTGGTCTGAATGGACATGAGGCTATTTGTAATCTTTACTCACCCTCTTTAGAGTAGTCTCACGTGCTGCTGAGGAAATATATACTGTGTTTGATTCCAGGGTGTTGCCTCCATAATATACGGTATATGCCTCATGTTACCTTTCTCAGACCTGAAGAACATCAGATATTTCTGATTTCAAGGCCTAAAGGTTGTAGACAAGAAATTTTGTACCTGTAGTGAGTCCCGTTTAAAAGTTGCATTTGAGGTGTTCAAAATGAAAACATTGTGTCAGGAATGGGTGTACATAGAGTACAAGTGTGGAAAATCCTTTTCCAGTGAACTAGAATGCTTTGTATAGAGTGGGAATTTTAAATGAAATGTTAAAATAATCCAGAAAAAGGAAATCTCAGCTCACAGGAAAAGTTCTTAGTTAACTTTAATGTGTTTAAACAAATTCCACAGTAGGTTACAATTTAAAGTTTAATGTATACAGCAGCTTTACATACAGATTTTCCTATATAATTTTTCATCCAAGCAAATGTCTGTGAGAAAATGTCAACAGTAAATCTTACAGAGTTTGTTATTTTTGTTTTATGTTTCCATTTTTGAGCTGTTACTGAATCAAATCAGCCCAACGTGGACAGCTGCCTGTCTTCTCATGCCCTATGCAACACAGAACACCCAAGTTTCTTTTGAAGTTAAGCCTTTGGAGTCTAACACTTTTCCTCGGGCTATTATTACTTGCTCAAACAGGTTTAAGAGTTCGTTGCAAAAACTTACTTGTTCCCTTCATGTTTCTTTCTGAGTAACATGAGGAAGAAAGGAAGAAAAAAAAAATCAGATTTTCCCATGCTTCATAGCTAGAGAGAAGAAAAGCAGAAGATGAACAGTTAGCAACAATTTAGAAATCAAAGTAGTCCTTCACCAGCTCCCAGACTCCTGACGTGTGGACCAATGTAATTCAACATCGTGAAGAGCATGTTATCGAACCACGTGTGTGTGTATGTGCGTGTGTGAACACATGTACACCACAAACAAATGTGGAGTTCACACAGCACACCATAGACAAATGAACAGATAATTCAAAAGTGTGTTTCTCTCTTCCCAGCACTACGTAATGACCTTTAAGTTCTCCGGGAGTCAATGAGAATCAAACATGTTATTGCAAGTAAGGTTTGGGACCAAATGAGTTCATTTGATCACATTCCAGGTTGTTTAATTACAATGCATTCATTTTAATGAGAGAAATTGCACATAAGTTATAACTGCTTTTCTTTTTAATTTAGCAGGTACTGGCAGAAATCTTATAGCATAAATAATTGCAACATATCCTGCAATTAACATTTACCATCGTATCTCTGCCACAGAGTGGAAGAGTGGAATCCACAAAGCCAGCAATTGTAATAAAATGAGGCATTACCATGTTTTAGCCCCAGTTTAAATCACTCAATACTGTATCTATCATTTCTATACCTCATTCATTTACTTAATACCCATTTCACATGTACTTAAGTTATTGTGCCCACAGCATTCCTGCCATTGTCAGAAATAGGATGAAAACAAATTTTTGAATGGAAAGGAATTTGGTTTTGATGAGCATCTATTATGTGCCAAATAACTTATTTTGTCATCTCTTCTTTGAAACACCCCTATTGATATAGATATTGTTATCCCCATTTTATAAATATGGAGAACTGAGGGTAATAGAAGTGCAAGAACTTTCACAGAATTCATACAGCTAAAAAATGGTGAAAGATTTGATCCATTCAATTAATTTTTTTTTTTTTTTGAGACAGAGTCTCATTCTATCACCTTGGGTAGAGTACAGTGGTATCATCATAGGTCTCTGCAACCTCAAACTCCTGGACTCAAGTGATTCTCCTGCCTCAGCCTCCTGAGTAGCTGGGACTATAGGTGGGCACCATCACACCCTGCTAATGTTTTCTATTTTTGGTAGAGATGGGGGTCTCGCTCTTGCTCAGGCTGGTCTTGAACTTCTGACCTTAAATGACCCTCCTGCCTCTGCCTCCCAGAGTGCTAGGATTACAGGCATGAGTCACCACACCTGGCCCCATTCAATTAAATATTTACTGAGTACCTCCCACACCTCTGGCACTGCCCTGGGTACCTGGGAGACACCATGATACCAAAGGGACAAAGGTCCTTTCCTCTCATCTCTTTCTACAGTAACTGTGGTTCTCAGTCCTGATTGAGAACACGAGTCACCTGGAGAACTTCTAAAACATACTAGTGCCCAGTGTCCACCCCCGGTAATTAAATCTGAACCTCTGGAAGTGAAACCAGAGCTTAAGCATTTTTTAAAGTTCACTAAGTTATTCTAAAGTGCATCCAGGACTGAGAATCTTTTCATTTATTAGATTATGCTATATTCAAGGTCACTGCCCTCCAAATATACTGCACAGAGGTTAGAGATAAAGTCATACAAATAGAAGCAGAAAAAAAATTTAAGGAGATTAGAAATTCAAAATTGTGTGGTATATAGTCAAAGTGCTGGAATTTACAAAAGGAAAAATTACTTTTGTATTGGGGTGGGTTTATGAAAATATAACTTTTTAAGTGAAGGGCATACAGGGGGAGCACTTGAAGGCAGGGTATAATTTAGACTAGAAGAATGGTCCTCAAACTATGGTGTGTATCAGAATCCTTTATGGAACTTGATAAAATGCAGATACCCAAGCCCCATGCTACTTCCATGGATTGAGCCTTTCTATTCTTTGCTAGCTTGGATGATTACAATAAACACTACAGTTTGATAATCATTAGACTAGAAGGAGGGAATTTTGAAGACATTATTGGCAGATGAAGAAGTGATTGTTACTGAGGAACAAAGAGAAGCCAGAATGAATATGATATATATGGTGGTGAAGGCTAATAATGTTAAGGAAATCTACATAATCGAGACAGACGGTGTGATGGTTGATTTTATGGGTCAATGTGGCTGGGCCACAGTGCCCAGATACTTGGTCAAATATTATTCGGGATGTTTCTGTGAAGGTGTTTTTTGGATGACATTAACACTTAAGTTTGTGAACTTTGAGTAAAGCAATTTACCCTCCATAATGTGGAGCATCTCATCCAATAAGTTGAAGGTCTTAATAGAATAATGACCTCCCCCAAGCAAGACAAAATTCTGTCAGCAGACTGCCTGGACTCACGCTACAACTCTTTCCCGGATGTCCAGCCTGCAAATTTTGGACTTGCACTTCCACAATTGCATAAGCCAATTCACCTCTCTCAATCTTTCTGTCTCTCCTCTACACACACCACACACACACACACACACACACCCTGTTGGTTCTGTTTCTCTGGAGAACCCTGACTAATAAAGACTGAGAAGTTAGAAAAATGACAGAATACACTGACGGAAGACCTTGTCGGGCAAGCTAAAGAACTTGGTCTTTGTCTGACTGGAACCATAGGAGTTTCCAGATAAAACGGGTGAGCCTTCAGAGTATAGATTTTGCCTTTGGCTCTCACCGAGAGGCAAACATCAGTATAGAGTGTGGGCTAATTTCTATTGTTCTTTTCTCTTTTAACTACCACTACAGAGAGGGAAGTACCTGTTTTGAAACATGTAACTTGTTAAAACAGGATCAAAAATTTCACTGAATGGTAAGTTTTCCTCATTGTTATACCAAGGAACCACTACTACATCACAGAGATAAAGGGCAAGCAGAGGTGAAACAGGGTACTGAACAATGACGCTGTAGATTTCCAATCCTCGATGTAGGTTCCAACCTCACGGTCTGCTGCCATTTTGTGAGATGTTAAATCTGTACCTTTTTGATGGAGTAACCACAAAAAATAGTCTAGGATTTTAAAAAATAAATCAAGTTAGCTTCAAAGGATTTAAACAAAGAACACATTCTGCATTCCACCCTGGGATCCACCAATCTTCTAAAGGATTTTTTTTTTAATTTTGCATATATTAAGGCTTTCTCTTTGTGCCATAAGTGCTATGAGTTTGGACAAATGCATAATGCAATGTATCCACAATTACAGCATCATACAGAATAATTTTACCGCCCTAATAAATTCCCTGTGCTTCCCTGATCCTTGTCTCCCTCACTGATCTTTTTACCATTGCTAGAGTTTTGTCTTTTTTAGAATGTCGCATAATTGGAATGATACAGTATGCAGACTTTTCAGACTGTCTTCTATCACTAAGCAATATGCATTTAAAATGTATGCATGTCTTTTTGTGGCTTTATAGCTCTTTTCTATGTAATTCAATAACGTTCTATTGTATGGATATATCACGGTTTGTTTATCCATTGGCCTACTGAAGGACATCTTGGTGGTTTCCAGTTTTTGGCAATTATAAATAAAACTGCTATAAACATTCAAAATATGCAGTAATGTTCTCATACCATAGTTCAATTTGGAGAATTTCAATATAAGGAGTAGGTTTTTCCTAACATAAATGAAGAGGTCACTGTATTACTTTGTGAGGGCTATCATAACAAAATACCACAGACAGAGGGGCTAACACAACAAAAATTTATTTTGTCACAGTCCTCTAGTCTAAAAGTCCATGGCAAGGTTTGGTTCCTCCTGAGACCTCTCTCCGTGGCTGGCAGGTGGCCATCTCCTCACTGTGTTCCTCTATACGTGTGCATCTCTAGTGTCTCTCCTTCTTATAAGAACACCAGTTATATTGGATTAGGGCCACCAATAGGATCTCATTTAACCTCAGTTACGTCTTTAAAAGCCCTATTTCCAAATACAGTCACATTCCATGATATACTAGAGATAAGGACTTCAACATTTTGATTGTTGCGAGGGCAGAAATCACTTGATAACAGCTACTGTGTTCTCTATTATTCTTTTTGAGTTACCCAATATTTGAGAATCCGAAAGTTAAGTTGAAATATTTCTGAGAGGTGGGAAAAGTCTCTTTCTCACTTTCAAAAAAGCATATAAAATTAATCTATCATTTAAGTCTTAGGAATTATGTAAAATGAAAACACAATATACAACTAAGTTATTTTTTTATCCCTATAATTATTCTAATTATTTTGGATGAAATCAAATCACCAAATCATCTCCATGTCCATGGAGTATTCTACTTGCCATTCTGGTATCTGACTGTCCCTTCAAATGTTCATTTCATACATTTGTGTATTTATATATTCATTCATGTAATTAATATTTAAGTGTCTACTCTGGGCGTCACACTGTGGGAGATCGTAGGATATAGCAGAGAACAAGGCAACAAGAACCCTGTGATACAACTCTTACAATCTACTTTGAAGCACAGACAAGCAAGCAATAGCGGCAATCTGTGATAAATGCAGAGAGGGATCTGATGTGCATGCCAGGGGCACTTAACCAATCTATGGGCTTCAGAAAAGGCTTCCATGAGAAAATGACACTGAAGCAGCAACTTGAAGAATGAATAGGAATAGCAAGAAAAAGAAGAGAGTGGAGAAGCATACTCCAGGCAGAGAAAAACAAGCACAAATATTCCAGATGTGAGAAAGAACAAGGTCCTTTAGTGCAGCTGGAAGGAATTCAGCATATTAGGAACAGGTAGTGCCAAGAGGAGGCATGTTACAACAGGAAACCAGAAATGGAGAAAGGGTCAAGTCACAAGTATGAGGTTTAAAAGAGATCAAGTGGTCTACTAGGGCACTGGAAGCTGTTGAAGAGATTTAAACTGGTGACTAATTTGATCAGCTTTGGAATTTAACATGTTCACTCAGGCTACTGTGCGGGAGAGGGAGTTGGAGGCAGGATGAAAAGAGGCTTGTCTGGGAATAAAGAGTGGATAAGGCTTAGAAGTAGGGTAAAAACAGTGAGGTGAAGAAAATTGGATGAATTTATGAGAAACCTAACAAGAAGCGAGGGGATCAATGCTTCAGTTAAACTCCACAGAAGCTTTTCACAAGATGGCACCAAAGGCGAAGAAGGAAGCTTCTGCCCCTCCCAAAGCTGAAGCCAAAGCAAAGGCTTTGAAGTCCAAGAAGGCAGTGCTAAAAGGCGTCCACAGCCACAAAAAAAAAGAAGATCCATACATCACCCATCTTCCTCCAGCCGCAGACACTGAGGCTCCAGAGGCATCCCACAAATCCTCAGAAGAGCCGCAGGAGAAACAAGCTTGAGCACCATGACATCCTCAAGTTCCCCCGACCACTCAGTCTGCCATGAAGAAGATAGAAGACAACACACCTGTGTTCATTGCAGATGTCGAAGCCAACAAGCACCAGATCAACAGGCTGTGGAGAAGCTCCATGACATGGATGTGGCCAAAGTCAGGACCTTGACCAGGCCTGGTGGAGAGAAGAAGGCATGTGTTTCGACTGGCTCCCGAATACACTGCTTTGGATGTTGCCTACAAAATTGGGATCATCTAAATCGAGTTCAGCTGGCTAATTCTAAACTATATATCTTTTCACCATATAAAATAAAAAATTAAAAAAGAAGTTTTAAATAATTCCACATAGGAAAGTAGATAATTTTTTCTTTTGGTCTTTTTTGCTTACTGATATTTTCCAAATGCCTTAAGGAGTGCCTGAAAAATAGTAGAAGACTGATGAACGTTTGTTGAATGTATCAGTTGGATATGTAATTGACAAGAATTATAAGAACGAGTTAAGAATATTATCCAGGTTTTTGGCTTGGGAAATTGGGAAGACAGTGGCGCTATTTACTGAAACAGGAAGCCATGAAAGGGGAGCACAAGGGGAGGAATGGGATGGATCATGGTTTAGGCATGTTTTGTTTGACATATCGTTAGAGGAAACATCTGATTGGAAACATGCAGTAGGTAGGGAGAACTCAGGAGAAAGTCTTGGGCTGGGGAAACGGTGAGTCATTAATATAATTTTTAATATGATCAACATGATATTTAGTATGATCATGGTTGACATCCCCATGTGAGTTATATAGACTGAAAGCAGAGAGTGATCTAGGATGCATCCTGAGGAGCTCTAACATTTCAGTGACCTAGAGAAGAATAGCTTTCCCTTTCTCACTCCAAAACCTATTTTCCACCTTCTTCATAATAAACCACTAGACCTCCCTCTTCCAGGAGCTCTTATTTTATAAATTTTGATATAAGAAGAGAGGGAATTGACCTCTATAATTTCTAAAATCCCTTGGTGTTCTAAAATGTTGTGACTCAGGGATCATTTCTTTACTCTCTATGTTAAATCTTTGTTACAACCTAACAAAGATTTTTGAGGACGGCACAGTGCTATTGAACCAATTTATACTATATCAGCATTTAATATGGTGATAACTGACATCTCATATAGATCTTCGCAGTCACCCAATTTTATTTTAGTTATTATCATTTTTTTTCCTACAAAGTAGAATTATCAAGTTTAGAAAGGGAAGAGCCTGTAGAAAGCATCTAGTATTATGGTTTTATTTTACAAAGGCAATTTGTGACTTACCTAAGACTGTTTAGCAGCAAAATGGAGGTTTGAAGGTGATTTTCTAGCTCCCGGTTCAGGCTTATCCCACTACGCTACCCCATGTTGCATTCATTTACAATTTTCAGTTTCTGTGCTTATTCACGTTAAAATCCCTTACAGGCAGAGACCACGTTGTTTTTGTATTGTTTCTTGGTCCTTGATGTGCCTAGTGCATTGCTCAAGATGCACAGAAGGGGACAAGGAACACCCTGGGCTAATTGTTCTGGAGGTCACAGGGTAACTGTTCAAAATGATTAGACAATGATGCCCTTGCAACACAGCAAAACTTTCTTTCACTTATATAACGATGGTGTGTAATAGATGCAGGAAACAAGGAGAGGCCAAGTATTTCACTCAAGTGTCACATTCCTTTGGCTCTGGAAGACTTCTTAATTGACCTATCCCGTAGGCTAAATCAACCCTTTTCACCTGCAACCATGCAGTGTATCAAAATTAAATATTATTTTAAAAACCTGTAATACCCATACCAATAACTTATGGTGCCTATTGTGAGGGTGTCATTCTCTCTTCTCTGAGTTATGAGGGGGCACCTGCATTTATCAAGGACACCAAAGATAATGGAGAGAGAGTGATGGATTAGCCAAACAACACTGACTGTATTTTCTGGCTAGATATTAAAATGACAATAGAATCCATATTTGAAGGCCTACAGTGTGCAAAGCCTCATACTACATACCTTGCATACATAATCTTATTTCAATCCTCACAAAAACTGCGAGGTACAGAAACCAAGAATCAGAGATGTGGGCTGATTTTCCTAAGGGTACACAGTCCATAAGTGGCAGAGTCAGGATTTGAACTCAGGTCTGTCTGATTCCAAAACCCATTCTCTTCCCAATACGATACATTGAAATAACAAAATTCAACCTTATGCTGATCTCTCAGTGACAGGATGAAACATTGTGTAGGGGCTGGAAAAGTAACCAACTTGTCCTGCCTCCCTCACGTGATACCATCTTCAGGCCCTGACTAAGATCGACCCAATCACCAAGACTGAGGGGAAGAACCATTCCTGAGCCACTATCCCAGATAAAGTGGTTCCGGCCCTCAGCCTAAATTTCTCTTACAGGAGTTTGAGATGAAACAAGGTCAGGGAACACACTTTCATGTTTTCTTCCTATAAATTGCATGGGTGAGAAGTTTCTATCTCAAAATATTAAAAAACTAAAGAGGAAATGTGCTACTTCAGTCTTAATTCTGACTAGGAAGGGAAAATTGTAGGCCAAAAAAAAGTCACATGTTCCTTAGAGGGGAAAAGAAACTACATGATCTCCAGTTTTAAATAACTAGATGATAAAACTACGAGTCAGTAAACATATTAATTCATTCCCTATTCTGTGCCAGACCTTGTTCTAGGCTCTAGATACACAGAAGAGGACAAGACAGATAAAGTCCCATACTCTCAGAATGCTGACTCTCCCGTGTATGGGGAAAAACAGACAAATAAACCTAAACCTTCAACATTTATCCTAGGATTCAGAAAATCTAATTTTAATAATTTTTGGAAATTTTTAAAATTCAAAATCCTAATGCCAGACAAATGGTTCATATTTTTTCTTTTTCTTTTTAAATTGACATTATAATATTTTGAAAATGGAAACCTAGTTTTAAAGTGAAAATATATTCAGTGACTGATGAAACTTCCATGGGAATAGTGAGAAGACAACTGTCACATAGGATAGTTCTCTATCTTTTGATAGTTTTGTAAAGTCTTTGATATGTTAGGGAATTTATCACAGTTCTTTATCAGTATTCTTTATTACTTTGAATTAATATTAATTCAAGTAAAGCAACATCTTATATCATAGTTAAAATATAGCTATTCTGTTAAGCTCCAGCTTGGAATAAATTTCAAAGTGCATTCTTAATAAAAAAATTTTAAGGAAAGAACATGGAACAAAATAAAAAATATTCAGGAAAATGATTTTATTCCTAAGAGACTCTAGATGTTCTAGTTATTTTTTCAAAAAAAAAATTAAATAAATTTGGATTTTGGAAAATTGCTAAAATAAATTCTTGACTACAGTTTGTGAGCATGTAGGAAATGAAATGGTGATTTCTAGGGAATCATGGATACCTTAATAACAAATCATAATTTTTAATGAGCAGAAGCATATTTGCTGCAAAGACGGTGCCTTGATACTTTTTTTCAGTCACATTTACCTTGACTTTAATGCCTTGATATTTATTTGTAAATCATTTCCCAAAATCTTTCACAATATATATGTAAATAGGATTTTCTAAATTGCATATGTAACACTGCAGTTAGCAAGTTTCATTCCTGGTTCCACAATAACACTGCTTAATGGTTGGAGAGAAAGCTAGCAGGAATGCTTTGTATCTGTTCCTGTTCTCTTTAACATTTCTACACATGATTTGAATGAAGATATGGAAGGCATGTCATCAATTGTGCAGATGCACAAAGTGTAGGGTAAAAGCTAGTATGTTTGAAAAGAAAGATTAGATTAAAAATATCTTGATTGACCATAACTGTTGGAAAGGGCAGACGTTCTCTGGCTACAGGGATAGAAAACTCATTACCATTGCTGCCTTTCTCTTGGCTTTGCTAGGGCCAGCATCCAGAACCCATTGAGTGCCTATTTTCACACTGCATGTAGCAATTCATTACCACTGGGGGAAAATAAGAGGACAATAACCATTGTCCAGAAAGGACTAATTTTATTAATAAATGATAGACTGTTGTTGTCGTTTTCTTTAAATGAATAAAAGTATAAAATATTAAAGTAGCAAAAAAATTCCATAGAAATAACTTACTGTAATTTAATTTTTTTTCATCAATACAAAGATCTCCCATAATATCCCAGATACATGGCTATGCAGTATTTTTTGTTTTTCAAAAAGTGCCTAAAACAGTGCTTGGAATTTAGTCACTCAAAAATATTTGTTGATTGACTGATTTTACCACTCCTTTCTTAGGTACCATATTTTATTTCTAGGGGCTACCAATTTCTAAAATGGCCTTCCATATACTGAGTCAAATGCATTTTTCCATAACTCCTTACATATTAGATATAAATATACTTTCCTGATGTGGACAAAATAAATCTAGCTGTCTTCCAAATATTTTAAGACAGCTAACATGTTCCCTTTAAGTATTTATTTTTTTCCAGGTAGAAGTTAACTAACTCCTAAAGCTTCTTCATATAACATACTTTCCTATTCCTTAATCATTTTTATCATTCTCCTCTGAATATAACTCAAATTTTCAAAGATTTTCTTAAAATATGGTGCCTTGAACTAAATAGCTCTTCAGATGAAAGCAGATCTGAACACTGTGCCACATTATGGTAAGATTAGATTAGCTGTATAGGTAGTAATTACTTCAGTCTTAAATCAATTAAAATCTTTAAAACTACAGGAAGGTCCTAGCTGACATCTGTATTAAACATGTTAATTTTTTTCCCAAAAAACCTACGATTATATTTTCCATTTTGTTTCCTACAGCGAGTCTTTTATTTTATTAGCCGAAGGATTAAAATGAAGCATCTATTGTAAGAAAAAGAATTTTTTTTTTCTGTAAAGTCATTTAAATTGGGTTTTAAAATCTCATACAGTCCTAATCAGATAAACGCTCATTGTTCTCTGTGTTCAGTCCTGAGCTTTGAAAGCAACACTCTGGTACTGATGGCCTTGGACCTCCGTGGGCAGGAAGCCTGTGGAGGCCCGAAGTTAGTTCAGGGCACTGGGTAAGGCGAGTCTGAGAAGCCAGTTAGGTGAGAAGCCACTGAAGCCCAGTAGGAAGAGATTGCTTCAGTTTCCCTCTAGGCCAAACAGACATGAGAATTGCATGTGCGTTATTATTGGCAAGTAGAGAAACTTGCTACTCTGCTGTGTGGTCTGGAAGGAGGAAGAGTGCTAGGATTCTTCACCAGAAGGGAAAAAGAGATTAAATAGCCTTAACAGCACAGAAAGACACATTCCTCCCAGCCCTTCTCACACTGGCCATCTGGAATGTGTCAGAGGGGAATCCCTCAAGCATACGCCTTGAGAGGGTGCGTGGTGATTAGAATAAAGGTTCTGCCATTTCATCCTTCGGTAACTCGGATTTCGAGTTATTCGCAGCTCTAGGAAGGGTAGCAATGGGAGAAGGGAAGACCCAGCCCGCATCTGCAGGAGCCCACTCCTGCCCCTTCCCTGACTCACGGTGAGCCAGGCCTGCCCATCTCCCTTCTGGGCTTCTCCGAGCCGTGAGCCTGCTCCTAGTGAAGGCAGCTCGGCCCACCAAGACTCCACCGCTCTCAGTGGTCACATGGCCAAGATACTTTTCACGTTTAAGTGGATAGAAATTGGGTGAGTATTTCCAGGGGAAAGGCAGAGGAGCAGGATTGCTGGTGACAGGGGGAATCTCTCTAACGTCCTGACAATTCCACTCTGGCTCCAAACTTGAATACTCCGCTCAGCCAAACACAAACTTAGCTTAAGAAGACCCTTTCTCCTCAGAAGGCGCGTTAGCAACCATATCTTGTTTCTCGAGCACTCCCCTTTGGACGCTTTCCCCAAATTCCACCCATTCCAGGCAGCTTATCAAAGTATTCCTTTAAACCCTTAACAATTCTGTCCCTGGAAGGAATTCTAGTGATGAAATTTTTTCCATTCTGTAATATTCTCAGTGATGTTTCATTCCCCCTAGAGAGTATGTCCTGGGAAATACTCTGCTGTCCTGATCAAATATGGGATAGGCAAAGGGTAGGCCCTGTGTTCTTTGTATTCCGGAGTCTAAGCCCCATTTCCTTTTCCTAGACCAGGGTGATCAGGGGGCTGGTTCCAACAGAGCCAACAGTGGTGGTGGAAAGGAGGTCTTTCCTCACCTGCCTTGCCACATAGTTTCTCTCTCAGGCCACATGCCTAGCTTTCTGCAGCTACAATAAATGTGGGATGGGGATCCTTGACCTACCCTTTCCTGAGACCCCAAAAGATAAGTCTTTCCTGGTAACATAGGCTAAACCTTTGCAGAAATTTCAGTGTCTGATACTCTGTTCCTGGGAATTCAAGAAAGGCCTGGGTGAGCATTGCAGCACCACTCCTCCCTGGACTAGGGAGACATGCAAGCCACCGGGTACTCTAAAAGGTTATAACTGGTCTGCAGGATGTCTAGTACTGGAGGAAGTAATTTAATTTCTGAACCACTGAACCATAATTCACAAGTGGAAAAGATTCCCACGTATAGGAATGTAATGTTCAGACATCACTATATGGGAAAATAATATCTTCTGTTTATTTATCTATTCTTTCCTCCCATCCATCCTTATCTCCAACCAAGCCACAATCTTTTTTCCTGAATTCATTTTGAAGGAAAAGTTAATGAAAAATATTTTCCCAGCAAAATCATTTCTTATCACACCCTCAACTGTATTCATATATAGTTGCAGCAGTGGTATCTAGGTACAATGAGCCAAAGACTTACAATAAAGAATGTCAATGGAAAGAAATGAAGAAATAACTAAGTGGGCATAATTGTCCCTACTGTCTTCCCCCTTGGCAGACAATCACTCCTATTCTCTATCTTCCTCCTATCTTACTTACGCTGAGGTGACAGGATTTGGAGAGACCCACCCTACCTCCAAACTTAAGAGAAGATGCTAGACGAAGCCTCAAACTTACAAATTGAAGGGGAAAAAGCTTAAGTGCAACACCATCTTTAAATCATAGTCGAGGCATCCCTAGCCTTGTTTTATTTGCCTCAGAAAAGCCTAGAAACTGAATGCAGCATTCCTCTGTCAGCTAAACAAAACACATCTGTGAACTGAATTCGACCAGAGGGACACGACTTTGCAAGTCCAAGCCATCCACGCAGGACGTTGCCCATTTCTTCCACCCCATCTTTCATTTCTTCCATGTTCTTCAAAAACTCTACTGGAGACCTGGCACTAGGTTTGATTATCTCATTTAATAGGTCATTATCTCATTTAATCTTCCCAACAACCTAATAAGAAAAATATATATTATCTCCGTTTTACAGAAACACAGGCTTTGAGAGATTGAATTCCCCCAAGAGCATACAAGCTAGTCGGTGGCAGAGCAAGGGAAGGACACTGTAACATTAAAGTCCATGATCTTAATCCTTAGGCTGTGCCACCTCTCTGCAATAAGTGAAGACAGCAATAGTGACCCTCCATGTCAAGCTGACACTCAGCTGCTACATCTTCAGGGTGTCACTGTGGCCTGGAGGTGCCAAGATGCTGTGGGGTGCCCTTATCACTGGGCTGAGGACGGAAGGAGACCTGGCTACCCTTCCCAACACACAAGTCTTCTCATCCACTGTATGTTTGGATCATGTGTCTTTTCTGAGAACCTCTCAGTATTCTTCCTCAGCGCCTAGAAGCAAGATGTTTTGGTGAAAACTGACAGAACATATTTTTCTCCCTAGTCCAGACTACTTTTAGTCATTGCAAGATCTTAGGCAAGTGATAACTGTTATCAGTTCCAAATCTCTAAAATACAGTAATTATCTCCCACTCTTCCAGAAAGAATCAAAAGATAATAGTGTATATGAAAGTACTTCACAAATGGGGAAATAATCTGTATCATACTCTGGTCCAAGCTTAAATTCCAAAAGTTGGGTGGATGTGTTAGTTGGGATGAACCCACTGGCAAAAAATGAAGTTATGTAAATGAATTTTTTTTTCCTCTGCTGGTATTGTAGATAACATTCTGAAACGTATTGGTGTTTAAAATGCTGATTTAACAGGAGACGCTTTTGGTAGAAACGAAGGTGGCTGTCAAACAGGTTTTAACATTGTGGTTTATTGTGAGGCTCTGTAGTGTAGCCAGATTAAACAATGTTGAGGTCAAACAGAAATGCACAGCATCAAAGCCTGCAGCCGTAAGAGCTGGCGTCTAGAAGAAGAAACAGTCTGATTCTGCAGTCTTACGAGGGGACCAGATGACTTAGCAATTCTGTCTTCATTTCCTCCGTGGGGTGAGTTCAGCATAAAAAGAGAGCAAAGGCTGAGGTTCCGAGTCTATTAGTCTGTATCAGAGTAAGGACAACAGGCTGAACAGACTGTGAACACAGCACGTGCTCACTCCAAGACTGAGTAAGCCCTTCTAACCAGCAACAGCCCCCTCAGAGGGTCCTACTTGTTCCAAGATGTTTTGGGAATGGAATTAGATAAATTCCTTTATCCTTGCTAGGCATAGAAGCATCCCCTCCAGGTAGTAACTAGCATTTTCTTTAATATTACAAAGTGCTTTCAAATATTCTATCTTATGTTATGTGAGGAAGGATTATTCCCTTTTTATAGATGAAATTTCAGAGAGACCAAGTCACATAGCTAGTAACGGACAAAGGCTAAACTTGAACCCAAATCGTCTTTTCAAAATAATACCAACGTTTTCCTCTATGCCTCAGTCCTTTCAAGCTTCATTAGCAAAATGCTGGGATCATTTAGATCCACTGTGTTAAATTCAGGGAAATAACCAACAAACACAGGGTGACATGCTTAATTTACAAAAACCATTTATTCTAGACTTTACAGGATAACTCCAATTTGAAAGTTGACTTCCTTTTCTCCTCCAGCAATTCTTGCACCTGTCATAACGTACTTCCAAAAATCTGCCCATGAATAATGGGTTGTTAAAATTCTATATGACTGTAACATTGTTTTTTAAATACTAAAATTTACTTATATGTGTATGTGCTATCTCTTGACTTAGAACAGAAGGTTTTTAAGGACAAGACCAAAGCAGCTGTATCATTTTACATTTGAGTGTAAAATGCTTGAGATAGCCAGTTGCTCTGCATACTGCTGAGCACTTACTATTGTCAGTATTTTTATTTTAATCATTCTGATAGGTATGTAGTGACTTTAATTCGCATTTCTCTAATGGCTAATGATATTGAACATCTTTACATATGCTATTTGCCTTATGTATTTCCTCTTTGGCAATGTTTTTGTCCAATGTCTAATTGGATTGTTTGCTTTCTTGCTATTGTTTAGAGATCTTTATATATTTTGAATATATGTTCTTTGACAGATAATTGACTTGCAAATGATTTCTGCCAGTCCTGTGGCTTGTCTTTTCATTTTTTTAAACAGGATTTTGCCAGAACAAAAAAATTTTTTTAAATGTTTTAAATTCAAGGCCGGGCGCGGTGGCTCACGCCTGTAATCCTAGCACTCTGGGAGG
>VBSM01001124.1:28660126-28674975 GCA_008086735.1 Cheirogaleus medius
GAAAAAAAAAAAACTCAGTTAGCTTCTCCAACTGCCCTCTGGGCCTCTGTATGTAGATTTCCCACTCATGCTTGAAGCTGGACATGTCCCCAAAGAGAACTCCTCCTCAAATCTGCTCCTGCATCACCATCTCCCTAACCATTGCCAAAATCCTATAATATCTCTACCACGAGTTTTGGATCTGTTCCTGTCTCATGAGTTCATGGTGCCCAGAGCCAAGTTGCCCTCACTTGTTCTTTCTTGAACTACCATAAAAGCCTTTTAACTGGCTCCCTTGTTTCCAAATATACTCCTGTAGGCAAGCTGCCATTCATCAATCTCTAAGTCCTGTATGCAAGCTGCTATCAATCTTTCTGTGCCTCACCAATCTTTTGGATATTGTTGGCAAATTAGAGAGAAACCTGAGCCCAGGCTGGCATCCAGGAGTGTGCATGATGGGGTCCCTCCCAATGGGCCCTTGGACCTATCCTACATGCTCCATAAATTGGAGTTCCCATCCTTCCCTAAGCTAAGCAGTCTTTCCCTGACTCTAAAGGTTTTTCACACTGTTTTATCTAGATTGTATGCCGATCTCACCTCCATGTTTCCTGATTTCATCCATTCATTAAGGCCTTCAAATTCAGAGGCTAACTTTTCCATAAAGTCTTTCCACTTCCTCCTAAAGAGAATTTTCCCTCAAATCTTTATAGAATATTGTTGGTCTTACTCCATCATACTTTCCTCATTTTCTTCTTCTTGGTATTATCGTTATGGATGTGTGTGTTTTATTCCCCCTACACACACACACACACACACACACACCATTGCCTCCTTGTGCTGGACATGGCACAGTAGTCAGGAAAAACCAGGTGCTCTGGATCCTAATTCTAACACCTGTCTGCATAGCTGTAGGCAAGTTTCTTGTCCATTGTGGATTTAGTTCCTTTATTTGTAAATAAGGAGTAATGATGAAATTTTAAAAATTAAATTAAAGCACGTATATTAACTATCAGGTGCTCACTAAATGCTAGCTCTTATTAACTATAACTATCTGGAAGGAGAACACTCAGTCTTCCCCTGCAATGCCTCGCCCATCCCTACAGATGTGTGCTCAAAATGCCAGTTGAACTGAAGGACCTTGTCTTTAGGAGGATTGCTTTGCTTAATGCTTATTGCAGAATTTAGTAGCAGCTGGACAAGCACTGGGCTGACCTACAGAGCACTAAAGGATATTCCACAATTAGATTAATCAGGCTCTAGGGTCTTACCTGGACCAAAGTGGCCCAACTGTTACCCAGTTATTAAAAAGCTGCTCTTGGTATTGTAAGGACCAGCCATTACTTATGTTTCAGATCCATTAGAGCCCTGTGACAAGTGAGTATCCAAAAATGTCAAAACCCAGCAAATGCACTAATGCCCAACAACCTCGATCCTGGTTCCTAGGGCAGAAAGTGGCATCACGCTGCATCCCCTAATGACTCCCAGAGGTCATTTAGCTGAGAGGTCTCAAATTTTTGTCTCATTGAGGCTTCTTCATGGGAATGATGGGGACAGTGAAACAAAATAAGAAAATCTGGTTTTCCCAGCTGCACATACGACCAATCGCAAGATAGGTAAAGCAGACAGTGTCTGTGTGATATAATTCCCAGCCTTAACCCCATTTATAGTGATTTTCACAGGCAGGGTGGTTCTAGTACAGGTAGAAAAGTAGAGAGTAAATTTCCCAAATGGAAACTTATAAAAACAATCTAGGGGTTGCCTCCACTCCCAGCGATTCTGAGAATTATTCCTTAAAGCTGCTATAAATTAATGCCTTTTTAGGTATTAGCTGGCAAGTAACAAAGATAAGACTAGAATTAGGGTGGAAAGGTTTGTGGCCAAGCAAGACAGGGCACAAAAGAGCGTAGTAATTTGTCCTATCAAAACATCTACATCAGTTTTTCAGACGTGTTTTCTAGCTGGTACATGTGTCATGAGTTTAATGAAAAGCAACAAAGAAGTACAGTTACTTTTTGATAGAAAAAGTCATTCACTGATAAACAAATACAATAGTTCTTTAATCCACATGCACAACCTCCTCCCCCCTTACCTCCAGCATCAGTGCGCACACACACACACACACACTACACACGCACCCACACATACACACAGAGCCTTTTCCAGCTCTGCCAAGAGGGCTTACCTTGCAGCAAGTGCCAAGAATATTTTTTTCTCTATGGAAATTGAGTGTAAAATTATTTATGTATCTGGCTATCCAACTGTCTGCTTCTTGCCATGTTTCAGTAACGATTTAAGATGACTTGTGTGGATATGTAATATGACAAGAATTTAAATTAGAAGTGAGATGAAAGAAGAAATAAAAAGAAACCAAACGTGAAAACACATGAGACAGTAAAAGAACTAAAAACCATAATGCTCCATACATCTCCTGCCAGTGAACCACAAATTTATCTCTAATCATTCCAGTGGCCAGCTCTGAAGAGAAACCTTAGTCAATCACATAACTCTCACCTCTAAGAGGGATTTCTAAACTTTTATGTGCATCTGAGTCACCAAAGAGTTTATAAAACTAGAACCCCTTGGGCCCCACTTGCAGAATTTCCAGTTCTGTTGATCTGGGGTGAGATCTTGCAATTTATAAGTTTAGCAAATTCCCATTGTTATTTCAGATAAAGTACTTAGGACAATAACAGTTATTTTTAATATCAAAATCATAATGGAATTTCTTCAAGGGAATAACAAAGAGAACCTTGTCAGATACAAAGAACATTCTTACAGAGATGCACGATGAGCTTCAGAGGTCACGTGCTATTGCTTGTAATAACCTTTAAATCTGCTTTTATGGAACTATGTATGCTCGGATTTGGTAAAAGTGCCGGTGAGGCCAAAAATAGAATAATGTTTTCCAAGAAGCTGTTTTTCGTCACTTTGGCTTGGCCCAGATTAGGAGCTAAAAGGGACTTTATTCAATCCCATTATCTTTATACCAAGCAAAAAATTAAGAACCTCTTAGTAAGTATGTTAGCAAAGCATACAAGATTCAGGGCCACGTTAGTACTGAGGTTTATCTATAAACTATTATGTGGTTTTAGAGGAATGTACTCTGGTTAATCTTATCTTTAAAGTTTATCTTCCCTCAGGGCTTGAATTATGATGGAGGGAGGAGGCAGAGGTGCTGAATGCAAGGATGTGAGCTCATCTCCACTATAGGACTTGCTCTTTGTGAAGACCTAAGTCTGTTTTTAATGAGCCCAAATCATCTAAAGTTCTCCATATGATGAGCTCCTCAATATACATGAATTTTGCATGGTCATGTAAAGTTTCATTCACTTAAATTTTATAGCTGAAGAGACTTGAATTTTATTATGTTTGTCACATCTCCTGTCACTTTGAATCTGAAGTGAATCTGTGAGAGTTTGGGATGCTTTATAGAGTTTTATTTTGCTTTGTTTTGTTTTTTTGACAAATCAAGTACTAGATGGGTTTCTCCTTTGGTTTTCTGGAAAAGGGGAAAAAATAGGGCTGGTACTAGACACTGTTATTTGCAGCATCAAATTGGCATCAAATCTATTTTGAAGAAAATGTTATGGAAATGTTGGTAGAAAATTTTATGAGCGGTGCTATTAGATTTTGAGACTTCCTTCCCTTATTCAACAAACATTTATAGAGGGCTTGGTATTTGCCAAGCACTGTGCCAGATGATGAGAACACAAGAATGAGCAAAATTCTGCCTCCGTGGTGTTTATAGTCCTGTGTTTACTGACAAAAGGCAATTATAAGATAGTGTGGTCAGTTGTCTGAACGAAGAAATGCAGAACGTTCAGGAGAGAAAATAAATCCACACTAGGGTAGTCAGGAAAGGCTTCTTGAAGGGAGTTACATGTAAGCTAAGACCAAACACGTAGATAATATATAAGTAGAAGTTAAATGTGTGTATGTGGGTTAAGCGTAAATTGGGATGGTGTTCAAATGGAAGAGGGGAGAGTGTACAGTCTGCCCTCTGCATCTCCAGCTTCCACATCCACAGATTCAACCAAACTCAAATCAAAAATATTTCAAAAAAATAAACAAATAATGCAACAATAAAGAATAATACAAATTAAAAAATACAGGCTGGGCGTCATCATGCCTGTAATCCCAGCACTTTGGGAGGCTGAGGTGAGAGGATTGCTTGAGGTCAGGAGTTTGAGACCAGCCTGGGCAACATAGGGAGACCCTGTCTCTACCAAAAAAAAAATGTTTAATACAGTATAACATCTATTTCTATAATATTTACATTGCATTAGGTATTATAAGTAAACTAGAAGTGATTTAAAGTATATGGGAGAATGTGTTTAGGTTATATAAAAATACTACACCATTTTATATCAGGGACTTGCACATCCACGGATTTTGCTATCCACTGGAGACCTTGGAACCAATCTCCTCTGGACACCATGGATGCTGAGGAAGAATGATACAACCAAAACAAAACAAAACAAAGCAAGAAACCACCTTGTTGTAAAGGTTCATAAGATAGAAGAACATACATTACTGAAGCTGAAATAAATGCAATCTGACCTCCGCATGAGTATGTGAGGCTGCGGGTCAAAAAGGCTGGGAGATGGGCAGGGGGACCAGATCTTGAAAGCCCTTGTAATCGTATTAAGGAATTTAGATTTTATCTCAAGAGAATTGGGAGCCATTAAGCTGGTGATCATTTGTTTGCATACAGAAAGATTACTTGAACCTCTAATCCCTCATGCTTCAAGTTTCATCATGTGTAAGGGTCAGATGAGTGATGTTAAGAGTTTAACACCTGAAAACCTAAGGTAGTGAAAGAAACTTAGAACAGAGAATGCCATTGCTGCTTGGAAAAGCCCAAGCATCCTACACAGGTGCAACCAGTCCTGTCTGCCCCGAGTACACCAACTCCTAAGCGGCGGCTGGGCCAATTTGAGGTCTGGGAAGGTACTTTGCCAGTTATGTGAGACTAAATCAGTGCCAATGTTATTGTATTGTTCCTGGAAATAAGTAGTATATTGTATACTTTTCCTATATTGTTTTTCACATGCCCCACCTCCATATCTCCATCATCCAAGCAGACAGAGTTTCTAAGGGAAAGGAGAAAAGTGGACGTGCGATAGTGTCTAAGCGCCCCCTGCCTTGTACCGCTGGAGATACAAGCTTCTGAAGAAAGATAAGCACGACATTTGCAAATGTTTGTTAGTGAGTCAGTTATTTAACAGGGACATTGAAATATATTGGTGGAGAATGTTCTCAGGTATGATAAAAAAAAAGACAAGTATTTCATTTTATATATGTTTGTGATTAATGGATACGTTTTAAAAGCTGAAGCTGGAAGACAGCTAACATCCAGGTGGACCTGTGACTCTGCTTAAGGGAATGACAGTTAACCCACAATACAGAGTAATTCAATTTATGAAGAAATCTCATGATTTTAATACTATGTATAATATCAAATACTGGCTAATGAAGTGATTAGAGGGCAAAATTAAATTTCAGAAATGGAAATGCTGAACATGAGATGATTCCTCTGTGTAGTTTGCCATCTAGTGTTAATTTGTGGAAATAAAAAAGGCTGGCACAGTAATTTCCCAAGCAGGCTCATCAGGTGGCAAACGGATGACTCACAGAAACATTTCCATTTTAAGATCTCAAATTGTGTCCTAAAACCCTGGAAGGCTTGTGGAGGCGGACGAATGGGTGGGTGGGTGAGTTGGCTACTTCCATAAAATTGGTTACTTCTGGGAAACAAAATGATTTTCAATTCTGGCTACCTGATAATCTCACCCTGGGAAACTTTTTAACAATACAGATGGCCGGGGAACAGTCTAGACCTGGGAAGTCAGATTCACTAGGGGGGACCACAGCCGTGGCATGTTCTACAAGCTCTCCAGGTGGTTCTAATGTGCAGCCAGGCGGAGCTCCGCTGGGCAGTGGTTGACACTGTGACACTGTGGTTGACACTGTGTCTCTGCACAGGGAGTTTCGCCACTTCCCTGTGACCTTGGGCAGGAAAATTGGGCAAATTAAGTAACATGTATGTACCTCAGTACAAAAAGGATAATAACCTCTCCTGTGGTGGTTGTGGGGATTAAATATGATCATGAATATTAAGTGCTTAGCGTAAAGCATCGTACACTGTAATCAACAAATGCTAAACATTAATAATAATATTTATGATTGAGGAAAATATTTTATGAGCTATTTAAAGCAATAAACTACAAAAGGGATATGAACATATTACCTAGGACATATTAGAAATTAAAGATATTACACATGGCATATTTCTATTCCTCATAAACAGGTAGCCTTGTGGGATTGTGCTCATACCCAGCTCAATCTGAGGGTGGCCACTCCTGAGAAGCATGTTACTTCTTATCCAGTGCTGACCCAAAGTGCTTTATTACATGCTAAGTTATTCCCAATCATTCCCAATATCTGTCTTTGCGTTCAAAATTCCCAATTCTTTAGCAAATTTCATTTGTCTTGCTTGGGTCAGATGTCCTCTCTTGAATTAATCAGAGGCCAGAACCCCATCTATAGACATGGTGACAGTAGGTACAGCCCTGTTTGTTGGGATCAGCTCCCGGGGGAAGAAGAATCACAGCAACATAGAAGTATCTTCAATATCATTTAAAAAAATAAGGCCAGGCACGGTGGCTCACGCCTGTAATCCTAGCACTCTGGGAGGCCGAGGCAGGTGGATCGCTCGAGGTTAGGAGTTTGAAACCAGCCTGAGCACGAATGAGACCCTGTATCTACTAAAAATAGAAAGAAATTAATTGACCAACTAAATATATATATATATATGTATACAAAAAATTAGCCGGGCATGGTGGTGCGTGCCTGTGGTCCCAGCTACTTGGGAGGCTGAGGCAGAAGGATAGCTTGAGCCCAGGAGACTGAGGTTGCTGTGAGCTAGGCTGACACCAGGGCACTCACTCTAACCTGGACAACAAAGTGAGACTCTGTCTCAAAAAAGAAAAAAAAAAAAAAAGAGCTAGTGTTTCAGTTTGGGTGGAGATTCAGTGGGAATGTTCGGTGGGGCCATATCATGAAAACATGGCTATGACAAATTGGATGTAGGGACTAAGGAAAGAGAAACATCAATATAACAAGTGCTAATTTAGAAAGGCAGAGGAGAAGGCAAACAGTAGAGCAGCAGAACGTTCTGAGCAAAAATTAATTAGTTGGTTTGAGACATGTTGATAGAGGGTAGTCAGAAGGGGGCATCCAGGAACAAGCCGGAGATTTGGGGTGAGAATTCAGAAGGGACATACAGGCTGGGTTAAGATTTTAGAGTCAGTAGGATGGAGATAATGGTTGAAGTCGTGGGACATGCATGAGTTTCCCCAGAGTGACGCGACGGTCAGAAGATAAACCACCAAGGATGGTACTCTATAGACCAGCATCACCATCAGAGGTGGGGTGCTCAAAGGGGTTTGAGAACAGAAAAAAGAAAAAAAAAGGAAAATATCATTGTGTGATTTTAAAAACAGAGGAGCAAGGGGGAAGTACTGCAAGGAGGTTAAGTTAAAAACAGAAAAGATTTGTCTTCTGTAAATTATTAGGACATGAATGGTGACTTCATAAAGTATAGAACCATTGCAGTGATAGAAGTTAAGCCAGTCTGGAAATCATCCACATTAGTTTGGGTAGATATAGTCCATTTTTTTCCATCATTTTCTAGCATTCATTATATAACTAGACTACATTCTTAAAAAATCCATTCTGTTGTTGGTGAGCTTTTGGATGGTTTCCCACTTAGGGCTATTATAAAATAACGCCACTATGAACATACTTAGACATGCCTTTTGGTGCACATACGTGTGCATTTATAGTGGGTAAGTGCCCAGGAGTGGAGTTCCTGGGTCATAGGGCAAGCATATGATTAGGTTTAGTATTAATAAATACTTCCAGAGTTTACCAAAATATTAATTATTAATTAAATTTTAGTTAAATATTAGTTATACCAACATCCACTCTGCCAACAGTGTCTGAGAAGGCAAGGCACTTCACATACTTACCAACCTTTCATATTGTTTGGAGTTTAGTTTATGTTGCTGCTGGATTTATGTTTTGCTTTCTGGTATATGGAGGATTTATGCTTTGCATTCTGGTATATGTAGTGGTATAAAATTATTGTTTTAATTTGCATTTCTTAGATGACTAATGCTATTAAGCACTTTTACATTTGCTTTTTGTTTGAATAATTTGTTGTGTGGAATATATGTCCAAATTATTTGCCTATTTTCTAACTGTATTATCTTTTTTATTGCTATACAGGAGTTGATTATATATTCTATATAATTTGTCAGATATATGTATTGCAAATGCAGTGGGTTGCTCCTATGATTCTGTTAATGGTGTTTGTTGATGATAGAAGCATTAATGTAGCCCAATTTATCAGTCTTCTTTTAGGGTTAATGTTTTTTGTATCCTCTTTACTAATTCTTTTACTACTTAGGTCAAAAAGATATGCTATCCCCTAGAAGCTTTGTTTTACACTTCATATTTAGGTTTAGGATCCATCTGGAATTGATTTTTGTACATAGTGTGATGGAATCAATATTCTTTTTTCCACTTTAACATCAATATCCAATTGATTCCACATCTTATCAAAAAGAACATCTTTTCTTACTGCATTGCAGTGACATCATTGTCATAAACTAGATAGTTCCATGTGTTTGGGTTGATTTCAGGACACTCAGTTCCATTTGTCTATTTGTCTAGTCTTGTGCTAATATAACTGTTTTCATTTTGCAGCTCTATAACAAGTCTTGATATCTGGTGGTCTAGTCTTCTAAGTTTGCTCTTTTGTTTTTAGATGGTTTTAGCTATTTTTGCCTTTCTACATTTCCATGTAAATTGTCAACCTTTCCACTTTACCTTCTTCCCCCAAACATGATTGAGATTTTGATTGGGTTTATATTAAATCTGTAGATCAATTTAGTAAGAATTGCCATCTGAGCAATATTGACTGTTCCAAACAATCAACATGGTATATTGCTCTATTTATTATGATTTTTGTAATTTTTTTCAGTAATGTTTTGTAGTTTTTTCTGTATGGAGCACTTGTACATCTTTCATTAGAATACTTTCTAGGTATCTAATGGCTTTTTAAAGTATTACTATAAATGTTATGTTCAGTAAATGCTATCTTATGTGTTGCTAGCATATACAAAGGAAGCTGATTTTTGTACATTGACCCTCTTTATCTCCAGTGACATCACTAAAGACACTAATTCTAATGGTTTGCAGATTCATTTGGATTTTCTAAGCCCACAATCACAGAGACTATGGATTACTTTTATTTCTACCAACAAATCCCTCTACTTTGTTTCCTCGTTTTATATCTAAGGCTACAGATTATCCTATAAACAATGTTTTACCTTCATCCCACAAATTACATTTTCTAGACAATCCTTAGATAGTTGAGGATGCTCAAAAATGAAAAAGATCAAACCAAAACAAACAAGCAAAATCCAACAACTAAAAACTGAGGAACTTGAAAAGGACAATGTAGGGGTTAGAATAACATTTAAATATATAAAAGAATAGCCTAAGAAAAAGAACATATTTAATCAATGAAATAAAAACAGGGTGCTTTAAAAATGTTAATAGATGGGTTGGAAAATAAAGTTATGGAAATCTCTTAGAAGCAAAAGCAAAGAGATGTTTAACAGAGGAAATAAGCTGATAATGTACTAGGTGCAACACCTGAGTAGAAATTCTAGAAAGAGAAGACAGAGACTAAGGAAGTGGAGGATTATCAAAGAAATAAAACACTGAAGACTTGAGGAATTTCCAGAATGAAAACAAAATAATGAACACAAAGAATGAAAAAGACACAAATCAATGTTTATCACAGGGAAATTAGAAAACTCCAGAAATAAAGAGAAAATCCTAAAATCTTCCAGAGAAAAGAGTATTCTGAATTGACCATCAGGTCAATTTCTCATCAGCAATGCTGAAAGCTAAGAGAGTGAGCTAATGCTTTAAATATTCTGAGAGAAAACTTATTTTCAACCTAGAATTCTAGACCTAGCCAAACTAGCAATGAAGCAAGAAAGAATAGACATTTTTCTGACATGGAAAATCACAAAATTTTCCATGAGCCTCCCAAGAACCTTTTCAGAGAAAACACCCAGATGATGGGTTCACCAAAATGAGTCAAGAATGAGGCCAGAATGCAGAAGATTCAAAGTAAAAGAAGCAAAGGTAAGCCCTGAAGGACTATGCAGCACACCTGGCCAGGAACTAATTCAGACAGAAGAAAAGGAAGAAGGGCATCAAAAGATCTATCTCCAGAGAGAAAGAAATATTACTAATAGGACTGAATATTTGAGTATGGTGAACAAATGGAAAATGAAAAAATTAACAATCCTGTGGGACATTTGTTAATTTCAGAAAGAACAAAAAGTTGCACAGGAAATAAACTGTCATTATAATGCACTAATTGTTAGCTAACCCAAGAATAAAATCATAAGTTAAACAATGATATTATTTTAACAAAAATTTATATATTACTATATAGTAAAAGGAGGAAAAAAAGGTAACTCATTTGTTCTTCCTCCATAATAGCAAGTTAATGGAGAATGAGTAAAGCCAATAAATAATGATGTAGTAGAACACTGCTGTCCTTTAAAAAGATGGAGGTAAATACCAGAAACAGCTGCTAAAAGAGTTTAAGGAGAGGGACTCAGAGGTGGGTTAGAATGGAATAGGAAAATGCTGTTTTTCATTCTGAGCTCTGTAGTACTATTTGAAATTTTAAACTATGTATATGTATTAATTAGGCAATAAAAAGTACATATTTTTTCTAAATAAGCCAGGGTAAAGATAGGGACCTAAAGCAAAAGGAAATGATTCGAAATTATTATTATTATTTTCTTTTTTGAAACGTGGTATCTTAGGCTCTGGACTAGATCTTGAAATTAAGGACAACTGAGTTACGATGATATATATCACAAGCAAACCAATGATTCAGACATTGTAAACCATTTCTAGTAATAGCTAGCAATTCATAATAAAGCCAAAGAGTGCTTTACATATAAGTATATCATAGAATGAGCTCAATTTTGTTTAAGGGGGCAGGGGAGGATGTTCAAATATATATATTTTACAGATGTGTGTGTATACACATACAGAAAGATAATATATTTTGCCTACAACATATACATGTTACTGCTAAGAAGTCTTAATTAAAGAAAGATTTTCAAATATTGTTGGGTAATTCATTTGTCAATCATCCTTCTTCAGTATCTAAAAAAATTTCAGACACAAAACATCCAGTTGCATTTAGAATATAAAGATGGAAAAGCTACCTATGGAACAAAAAAATGTTTTTAAGTTTTTAGAAAAGTTGGGAAACCTATAGGCAAACAAAAATTTATATTCAGTTACAACTTCATGCTTCAAATATTTGTAACTGAACACAAAACCCCTAAAAGTAATTTAAACCATAACCTTTAATAATGTAAACACCAATTATACTTTTTATTTGAAATTTTATTCATGATAATCTTCTTAATTACAATAAATTTAATTTCAAAAACAACCTATCTTGGAATAAAACAGTATCAGATGTTTTAAGTGCAAATGATCAACCATACAAATACAGTAATTATAATATTCAAATCTTAGTATCATATATATTTAATTAGATGTATGCATAATAAAATAAGCCCGTACTTTGAAATCTTTAAAGAAGCCCTTTTTGTTTTATCAAATACAAGGCTGATAGAAACCTATAATAAAACTTAGTAGTCAGTTCATATGCCATGGGCTAAATAATAAATTAATCCTTTAAAAATGTCTATGAACCAGTACAATTTTTTTAGTTTGATAGGCCAAAGACTATTAAGGAATATTTAAAGGCTCAGTAGAATCCAACAACAATAAAATTAAATAAAGAGTTTGGGGAGAAATCAAATAAATAAATATTAACAACACAGTGTGTTTCCCAGCATAACCAAATCAGTGTAAATATCTTCAAATTGCAAATATTGGATTTAATAAAATGCTGCTATATCTAATTAGTTCAAATATCTGAGAAGAGTGCTTTGGTAAACAGTTTCTCCTGTCCCATAGAGGGACTTTAAAGCAAATCCAAAAATATACTGTAACAAAGTGCTGTTGAAAACGTATTCATTGCAGAAATGCCCACGGTAAGCAATGCTATCTTGCAGTATGGTAATGTGAAATGGTATGATAATATAAAATACAAAAAAGAGAACTAGATAATTTTTACTTCAAAACCTGAAGTAAAAATACAGAAAATGATGAGCTCATTACTTTATGTAACTAGGAATTGTAGCCTTCAAATTATTCTTTCTTACAATATTTGTTTTTGGATAGCCTAGTATTCAACAAGTAGTATAAGAGGTGCTATATAGACATTGATGAATAAAACAAATAATGTTCTCTGGAAAGAAATAAATCTTGGTCTAGGAAGTACTCTTTATAGTCTTACAAATTTAATTAAATATGGCTTTTGAAACTAAAGAGAATATTTTTTTTAAAGAAAGGTAATTCTGTGAGTGTTTATGTATATATATAATAAGTCAAAATTTCAGAGGACCGTAGATACTTAGAAAGGCAAAATTGCTAATTGAGTATTTCAGTTGTTGTTATACTTATCTCATGAACTGTACTTCCTGTTCTGTACTTTTTCCTAAAGCACATCATTACATGCAAAATTTTTAAAACAATGAAACAAACATTACATGTATTTTTTCAAACATAGTCTTGGTAAAATATGAACCAAGTTCCAATTTTCTAATCAGGACAAAGACAATTTAAATCGAGCATATCACACATCTGAAACAGATATCCATCAGTGAGTCAGCAAATCTGGGGAAAAGCAACTATGACTGAATATAAGGCTGTTGTAATTAATCTTCATCATCTCGTTCAAAAGGTACAATCTGAATTTCTTTGACTATGCTTTCTGCTAATGCTCTACTATTTGCAGCAATTACTCTTCGTGACATCAAATCAAATGGTCCACCTAAAAGCAAATCAAGTTTGGAAAATAGTTATATCTGGTACACAAATAATTCACATAAAATAAGTATAACACTATGTACCATGGTGAATCAAAACATTTTAACACTGTCAGTTTTCTTAAGAAAAAATATACTCTGTCACATAACTACAATGTTTAAGCTTTGGTAGTATATAACAGAATTTCCAAGCATCTTTTTTGAAGAAATAACAGTTGCTGGTTTGAGGGAGGATCTTAAGTTACACTAGTCAGAAAATACCTTTTCTCTGTTTCTTCTTTTGTGCACTCTTATTACCTCCTTACTTTTTGAGAATCTATGGGCAGAAAATTTGACTCCAAGCCATTCTCATAATGCTGTTCTTCCAATTTCCTTATATTTTGCTGTCTTTCTCTTAAATCGCTTGTGTATTCTGTGAGCCCAGGTTCAACCTTCGCTTTAGAAATTGTACCATCAGCTCACAGCAAGTATTTAACTTCTCTAGGTCTGAGGCAGAAGGTGATGGTAGAAGTCACCCTTCATTGACTATCAGCATGGTCACCGTTCAAAGAGCTCTGGGTGCAAGCCTCAGACTCACTCTGTCTAGACCTCTCTGCAGTCTCTCAGGAATTACTGTTACTCACATTTGAAAAGCCTTCGCCATTTATCATTATCTGTCCCACATTACCATCAGCTCTTACTCTTGCCTCTATCTCCTAATGTTTGTTTTGATTTTGTACAAAATTACATAGCTTCTTTTTGCCTTAAAAGCTGAGGTATAATATATATATCAAATATGTTTTTAAACCCCATATGTGGAGGAAAGTCCAACAGATGTGGAGAGAAAAATGCTTCGCTGTCCCATAATTTTACCTGTAACATCCATTAGCACTCCGCCAGCTTCCGTAACAATAATGGCACCTCCTGCAATGTCCCAGCAGTGAATTCCCATTTCATAATACGCATCTGCTCCGCCAGTTGCCACAAGGCACATATTAGTAGCTGCTGTTCCAACACCCCGGATCCTAACAAACAGCATTTAAAAAGATTAGGGCTTTTTAAAATTTGCCCCCCACCCCAGATGACTTACTAGAAACATTTCAAACATGCCTCATCCACTTAGAACCAAAATAGTGTGTAGAGAATCACACTTTGAATACATTATCCAAGAGGGAACATGAACGTTCAACAGAAAAGCAAAAGAAAACTCCAAAGTCTGGGAAGAAGGAGGAAAACAAGCAGCCTGCATGGCTGGAACTGGCCAATGACTGGGAGTGACTCCCCAGTATGGGAGAGGGTAAGTGAGTGTCTTTCTGCAGACCGCTTTCCCACTGGGGAATAGTATAATCCAGGACATGAGAGAGCACCTTGATCCTCCCAACCCTGATTCTAACATAGGGAGCAGCTGGGAGACTATGAGAAGGAACTGCTCCAGGGAGTGTCCCATGTCCTTCCTCAGACCTAAGCAGCTACAGTAACACCACATTCCCGATCCTATCTCTTAACAAACTGTGTATGGTCGTTTACTCATTGACACTAGTCTTAGGCATTAGGGAGACTCAGGCTACAGCTTGCAGAATGGGGGCTTGAGCAGGGGAAGGACTCCCACAACCAGAACTGAGAAGCAAACACAGTGTGGGCTCCAACCATTGGCACTGAAACCAGGCACTGTCCCCACCCCTGGGACCTGACCAGGATGAGAGGCGCTGTGACTGCTTGGCCCTGGGGATTTCACAACCCAATCCAGCACTGGGGAGATATAGAATGACCAAACTTACAAATTATTAGTATTCTCAAGAAAGAAGAGAGATTAAAAGGCTTAGAATTTGTGTGAGAGGTGACAGGTGTGGGTCCTGTTTCAGTTTTCTACATGTGGCT
>VBSM01001124.1:28675075-28687711 GCA_008086735.1 Cheirogaleus medius
TAAAAAAAAAAAAGGCTTAGAAAACCTATTTCACAAAATCATACATGAAAATTTTCCAGGTCTAGAAAGAAATTAATAGACATCCAGATATAGGAGGCTCAGCAATTCCCCTGGAAAATACAATGCAAAAAGGAGTTCACCACACCACATTGTAATCAGACTGCCTAAAGTCAAAGATAAATAGCAAATCTTAAAAACAGCAGAAATCTTAAAAACAGAGAAAAGTGTCTTTTCACTTATAAAGGAAACTCCATCAGACTAACAACAGATTTCTCAGTAGAAGCCTTACAGGCAAGAAGAGAATGGATGATATTTGAAATGCTAAAAGAGAAAAACTGCCATGTAAGAATAATATATCCAGCAAAATTATCTTTCATAAATGAAGGAGAAATAAAGTTACTACCAGATAAGCAAATGCCAAGAGAATTTCTTATCATAATACTAGTCCTACAAAAAACACTCAAAGAAATCCTAAACTGGGAGTGAATGGACAATATCCACCAGCATGAAAACACACAAAGTATAAAACTCACTAGTAAAGCAAACACACAAAGGAGAAAGAGAAAGAAATCACATGGCAACACTACAGAATTCTACCAAACCACAAAGGTAAAGAAAAAGAAACAAAGAATTTATAAAACAACTAGAAAACAATTAACAATATGACAAGAACAAAACATCACATATCAATATTAACCTTGGACATGAATGGACTAAATGCTCCACTTAAAAGATATAAATTTGCTGAATGGGTTAAAAAAAAAAACACCATGATTTAACTACATGCTATTTGGAAGAAACTCACCTTACCTATAAAGACACATATAGACTGAAATTAAAGGAGTAGAAAAAGATATTCCATGCAACTGGAAACCAAAAGTTGAGCAAGAGTAGCTATATTTATGTTAAATAAAACAGACATTAAATAAAAAACAAGCCGGGTGCAATAGCTCATGCTTGTAATCCTAGCACTATGGGAGGGCAAGGCAGGAAGAATCTCTTGAGGCCCAGGAGTTCAAGACCAGTCTGGGCAACATAGTGAGGCCCTGTCTCTAGAAAAAATAGAAAATTTAGCCAGGCCTGGTTGCATGTGCCTGCAGTTCCAGCTACTTGAGAGGTTAAGGCAGGAGGATTGCTTGAGCCCAGGAGACTGAGGTTGCAGTAAGCTATGATAACATCACTGCACTCTAGCTTGGGCAAGAGAGTACGATCCTGTCTCAAAAAATAAGTAAATAAATAAATAATAAAATAAAAGATGTTGGTGAGGATACAGAGAACAGGAAATGCTGCTACACTGTTGGTGGGAAGGTAAATCAGTACAATCCCCATGGAAAATAGCATAGAGACTTCTCAAAGAACAAAAAAATCAAACTACCACTTGAACCAGCAATCCCACTACTGAGTATCTACTCAAAGGAACAGAAATCAATATATCAAAGGGATATCTGCACTTTTATGTTTGTCACAGAACTATTCACAAGAGCAAAGATAGGGAATCAATCTAAGTGTCAATCAATGGATGAATGAATAAAGAAAATGTGGTATACATATACAATGCAATATTATTTGGCCATAAAAAAGAATAAAATCATGTTATTTGCAGAAACACGGATGGAAGCCAGAACAGAAAGACAAATAGTACATGTTCTCGCTCATCAGTGGGTGCCATAAAATGGTGTACACATGGACAAAGAGAGTGTAAGGTTAGACAATGGAGACTCCGAAGGGCGAGGGAGTGGTGGTGGGGGGTTGGATGATGAGAAATTACTTAACGAGTACGAAGTATAATATTCAGGTGACGAATACACTAAAAGCCATGACTCGACCCTCTATACATGTGACAAAACTGCACTTGTACCACATAAACTTACATAAATAAAAAAAAATTTTAATTAAGACAGCAAACAACAATCCTTTAAAATAAGGATTATTTTTACTATTTGGTTGCCAAAGAATTAACTTCAGTTTGAATGTTGATTGAGATGACTGAAACCAACCTAGAGGACAAATGTTTAAAAAAAAAAAAAAGGTGATATCTAATTATAAAATTTAAAAAAAATCTCCTTATCATCTGCACTATATAAATCACAGAACTAACCCTTACAAAGCAATAATTTAATAAGAGAAATATGAAACAATGATTTTTCAGGAAAAAAACAATAAAGAAAATACTATAATTCAACTATAACAGCATGCAGTTATACTCCTCTTTGTCTAACTCAGGCACTACAGCTTATATTATGTTATTCACATACACACATAACATAAAGCAGATAGTCTCTAAGAGGTTTAGAATATCATGACATTGGTCATTCCCAGCTGGGTGTGCCTCATACATGTGCCTGAAGCAGTAACAGCAGGCTTGGGCACTGCAGACACCCAGGCCTGCCTTGCAAGATCACTTCAGGTTTGCCCTCTCATAGCATCTCTTCCTTGCAAATACACCAAGTTAAGATAAATATGGATTCTACTTGATAACAATTATAGCAATAATTGATATAGGAAAAAAAATCAATAAATGCTAAAATTGGTGGGTGAGAGTTTGATATTTACATAGTATCAAGGTCTCTCTCCACAAGACACAGAATAAGTACAATGGGAAAAATGGCATCTTTACAATTTCTACCCTTACTAAGGGATCAAAGTTGAAAAACTGAAGAATCAGGGGAATGAAAAAGGTCACCAAAGAAATCAATAAGTCAGTGCTTCTCCTTGGTAATATTTTCCTAGATATATTTCTTTAAAAATCCTGAAGAAAAAACTACATTCTACTTCAGCCAATAGCAAAATGAAAGGTTAAAGTAGTAAACCACTTGCAGCTCTTTTATGGCTAACACAACTGTTTTATTGCCCATGGCTAAAGTCCTTGCTTCAAAACAGCACACTGTATCAGGAAGTTTATTGCTCTTTCCCACAAGGACATCATTCTGGGAGGTTCTACAGCTACTTGACAGCAACTCTCTCTTTTACTTTACTCATTACTGTATAGACCACAGGTTTGCAGCCCATAATCAGTTTGTACAAAGGTCAAACTGTACTCTGAAGGTCCTGACTCCTAAAAGAGAAGTCTACTATTGGAGAAGAGAAATGATCTGGAAGCTGGGGTTCTAGTCATATCTCCATCTAGCTTGAGATCTCAGGCAGCCACTTCACCTCTCTGAACCTCAGTTAACTCATCTACAAATTGAGGCCAATTTATTAGATAATCTTTGATCAGTTCTGGAGTCTTATAACTCAGTGATATGTTCAGAAGTAAAAAGGAACAGTTGGCAATAAAATGAAATCATAAAAATCTGTTGTTATTCAACAGCTTTTTATGATAATTTTTCAGGCAAACAACTACCTAAAGGTCAGAGAAATGCTATTTAACATAGCATTACCCATACTAAAGTTAAGGACCTCAAATCTCTAGCCTTTCTTGAAAATTTAAAGATAAATGTAAGGATAAGTATTTGCTTTTAATTTCACTTTTAAAACTGTCATTACAGAAGGAGTCTGAGGTTTGGAGCATAATAGTGGCACGCTGATTTTGAAACTCCCTATGACCCTCCTGGAAAAAAAAAAAATCAACAAGGAGGACCAATAAAACACACAGGATCCCTTCCTTCAGCATTTCTAGGAAACAGAAAACACCGAACTCCCAAACTCCCTGTAAGTAGAAGGAAAGGCAAATAAACAACTGAATTCGAACAGAGCACTGCAAGCTTGTGGATACAGAGAGTGGGGATGAGGAGGCAGAAAAGACTTGGTGACAAAGAGCAGAGAGGACCAGAGAGGACCCACAGGGAACACAGACAGAACCACCCTCAGAAAGAGCAAGCAAGAAAATAAATACAAAAGTGCTGAACACAGACTAGGACTTGGTAATTCACAGTCCACGCTGGAAAATATTCAGAACCTGACCAGACTGCCTCAGGGAAGTTGTGATTCTGGAGGAGAATCATATAAGATAAAAGTGGGGGTACCTCTGGGAGATAAAAAATGAAGGAAAAGTAGAAAGTAAAATTAAGCCTACTGCAGAAATGAATGAGAAACAAGACATGATAACCCCACCTACCACCACCACTTAACAGATATTCATAAAAGAAACTGCATAGAAGGGCAGATCTGATAAAACAGGAACCTGATCACAGAATAAATAGAAATAGAAAAAAGTAGACTATATCCACACAAAATGATTGCAAAACATCAGGCATTGCTAATAAAAATGTTTTTGTTTTTTTGCTATAAATTCTCCCCCCTAAAAAATATGAAGCAGAAGAAAACTGAAACATCAATACAATCTGCATTAAATAGCCCCAAATACTTGTGAATATGGAAAAAATATAAGTCAGTAATACAGAAACTAGGAGCAGAAATTAACAAAAAATAAAACATAATTATTGAACTCAAGAAAGAAAAAGGGGAAAAAATAATGAAATTACATAGGCATGAAGAATAAATTACAGGTGACCAAAAATGAGATGCAAAAGAAAATTTAATAAAAAGGAATGAGGAAAAGTAAGAAAAGAAAGAAATGAAAAGAGAGAGGCTGAAATGGAAGACACAAGAAAGTAGAACATTCCTATTGGTATCTCTGAAGAAGAAAATGATAACAGAAGTACACTAACATTTAAAATTATATCTCAGGAAAGCTTTTCAGAAATAAAAACTACATGAATCTACACATTGAAACAGAACATTGACCTAGACTGAGAAATTCTAGATATATCCTTATAAAACTATTAGCAAAGATTAAGGGAAAAACAAGAGCTCCAAGTAAAAGATGAAATAATGTAAAGGCCAAGATAAGTAGTGGCATCAGATTTCCCAAAAGCAATATACAAAGAAAGGCAACAGTGAAGTAGCATTTTCCACAAATGTATACTTTCTTTCATTAAGAATGTTATATACAGCAAAGCTGTCCTTCATGTCTCAAGGCCACAGAAAAATAGATTGGAACATTCCCAAACTCAGGGACTATTGTGAACATGTGCCCTCCCCAAAGAATCTACTAGAGGATGAGCTTCCTCCCATTCAGAGGTGAGTAGTACACTGTACAAAAGGACTGTGAGCATTTTATAAAGTCAAGTGAACTAAGATCAAAGGGTAGGATCATGAGTTAAAGAATATGTAGAAATGACATGCTCTAACCAAGTAGAAAGAGTGCAAATTTAAAAATGGGATAAAAAGAGATAAAAAGGGAAAGGAGAATAAAGTCATTGACTGCTATATTGGTAAGAGGCGGAAGCCAAAATATTCTAGAACTTTTACAGATAGCAAATGGTTAAGAAAAGAGTAATAAAGGCACTATAAAAGTTTTAATACAAAAGAAAACTGCTAGAATAAAATTTAACATTTCATAAATACAAAAAGAATTTTTTTTTAAAAAAAGAAGGCATATCAAATAAACACAGTAACTATATACACGTAAAAGCCAAGCTGTTGGAACTTTAAATTATTTTGAGCCCTAAAGGAATGTGTTTATGAGGCCTGAGTCACATAACAGACACCTATAACTTAGGAAGCTATAATGTTTGTTTCTCTCATTACAGATTAGCTTTCTTCCTTAACTATATTGTTTTGTGAAATATTGTAATTGGCTAAAAGGCACCAGGAAAGAGTCCCTTCCCTCCTCACTCTTGATCTTAATTATAGATTAACTTCCCTCTTTCTTCTCTTACAAAAAGACTTCAGGACTATCACATTGTCTAAGATGAAATGTTATATACACTCTTTTAAATAGGAAAAGATGAAAGGAAAACAAATTATAAGTAATTAAATTATTGCAATTCATCAACCAGCCTTGTATAAAAAATGTTATAGTGCTACTAAATTTATTTGTTTTCTGCCTGTATAAGCAAGACATTAACTTTTAACTTCAGAGCATTGACCCCATTTCTCCAGAGTCTGTGTTTCCCAGATGGCTATGTCTAGTTTTGCTTGAATAAACTCTTTAAAACTGGATTCTGATCCTTTCGATTACTTCAGGTTGATATATAATACACACAGTAATTGCAACATAAGATAATACAACAGAATTGAGACCAAACAAAACAGCCATATCAATGAAGCAATAGGCCTAACTTGTCTATTTTTTAAAAAGGATTTAAAACTAACTTATACAGTGAAACTCAACTCTGTGTTATATACAAGAGACACACTTAAAATGCAGTGATTCCAAGGATAAAAATAAAGGATGGACGAAAATTTACCAAATAGGAACAATAAGAAAGCAGAAATTTCAATTCTGATTTCAAAGTAGACTCCAAGCAAAAGCACATAAAAAACACAATACTTTATAATGTGAAATTATATAGTAAAGGTGTAACTATTATGAATAGGTATCAAATAACATAGCTTCCACCTATATAATATAAAAGCTATGAATTGCAAGAAGAAATACAGAGAAACACTAATAATAGAAGAATCTAACATGTCACTCTCAGTATGAGACAGGGCAAATAAACACACACACAAAAAAAACCCTCAATAAAATAAGGTAGATCTTTTGTCTATATATTGACCATGACACCATGAAAATAGAGAATATACTTTTTTTTCAGTACATATGGAACATTTACAAAAATTGATCACAGACTAGGGCACAAAGAAAATATCAGTATGTCCCATAAAGTAGAATTATTGCAATGCAATAAAACTACAGATTAAAAATGAAATTTTTTAAAAAGGCCTCTATTATAGATTGAATGTTTGTTGCTTCTGAAACTCATGTTGAAACTTAATCCCCAATGTGGCAGTATTTAGGAGTGGGGCCTTTATGAGGTGATTGGGTTGAGGGGTTTGCCCTTACAAATGGATTGATCCATTCATGCATTCATGGATTAGTGGATTAATTGATTATCATGGGAGTGGGGCATGGCTAAAAAGGAATATCTGAAAATGTGGAAGCAGCTTTGGAACTGGGTAATTGGAAGACACTAAAAGAATTGGGAGGAGTAGCTAGAAAAGGGCTAAAATTCCTTGAATGGAAGACACATAGAGATTCTGGTAAGGGCTTGGAAGACAAGAAAACTAAGGAAAGTTTGTAATTCCACAGAGTTTGGTTAAGTAGTTGTGACCAGAATGCTGACAGAACTACAGACAGTAATGGCCATTCTGACAAGGTCTCAGATGGAACTGAGGAACAAAGTACTGGAATATAAAGTAAAGGCCATTCATGTTATAAACTTACAAAGAAATTGGCTGAACTGTGTCTGTCTATGCCTGAGGGCTTCCTGGAAGGCCAAACTTGAGAGTGATGAACAAGGGTACCTGGCAGAAGAAATTTCTAAGCAAAATATAAAAGTAGCTGCATGGTTACCTTCAGCCACTTACATTGAGATTCGAGAGCAAAGGAATAATATAAAGACAGAATTTATAATTCAAAGTGAAGCAGAGCAGAAAGATTTGGGAAACTCTCAGCCTGGCCACATACAGAGTGAAAAGTGTGTCCAGCAAAGAAAACCAAGAGTTTAACCTACCCATCTTTTGCTAAACAGATTAGCACAGATAAAAGGGAGCCAGGTGCTATTTCTCAAGACAATGGAAGAAAGACCCGGAAGGATTTCAGAGACCTTCAAGGCCGCCCCTCCCATCACAGGCCCAGAGGCCTATAGGGCAAAATGTTTTTAGGGGACAGGCCCACAGCACTGTCATGCTGGCTGCCCAGGACAACTCTGGACTGTGCTCTCTGCACACCAGTTGTTCCACAGCCACTCCAGCCAAGGTCAAGTGACTACAGGTGTGATTCACGCCACAGCTCTAGAAGGTATAAGTAGTAAACCTTGGTGACATCTGTATGATACTAATTCTGCAGGCTTTCAGAAAGCAAGGACTATGGAGGCTTGGCAGCCTCTACTCAGATTTCAAAGGATGTCCTCAAAAGCCTGGGAGCCCAGACAGAGACTTGTCCCAGGGACAGAGCTAATAGCAGAACATGGGGTTGGAGCTGACACAGAAAATCCCCACCAGGGCAATGCCTAGTGGAGCCATGGGAGCGGGACCACCACCAGGAACTCAGAACTGTGTACTTACCAGCAGCATGCAACATACCTCTGGGAAAGCTTCAGGCACAGGACTCCAACCCACACCAGCAACCATGTGGGCTACATCCAGCAAAGCCATAGGGGTAGGGCTGCTGAGGCCTTGGGCGCCCACTCCCTCCCAGAGGCATCACAAGGAGTGAATAGGGAAACCAAGGGGGTAACCGAGCAACCATTTGCTAAACAGATCAGCAGCACAGATAGAAGGGAGCCAGGTGCTATTTCTCCAGACAATAATAGAAAGATGCCGAAGGCATTTCAGTGACCTTCCATACTGCCCCTCCCAGCACAGGCCCAGAGGTCCAGGAGGGCAGAATGGTTCTAGACGACAGTCCTGGGGCACTCTCCACTGCTGGCTTCCCAAGGCCGTTTGGGGACTCTGCTCCCTGCAACCGGGTCCACTTCATGGCCACTCTGGCCCTGGTCAAACTACCCTAGGTGTAGCTCATGCCACAGCTCTAGAAGTGACAAATCATAAACCTTGGCAGCATCCACATGATGCTAATTCATCGGGTTTGCAGAAAGCAAGAGCTGTGGAGGCATGGCAGACTCCACTCAGATTCAAAGAATGTCATTGAAAGCCTAAGTGCCCAGGCAGAAATTTGTGCTAGGGCCAGAGTCACTGCAGAGAGCCCCCATCTCAGCAATGTGGAGCAAGAATGTGGTGTTGCAGCTGATGAGGAGAGCCATGGAAGTGAGGCCTCCTCGGTGCCCCCACTAGAGCCATACCTAGTGGAGCATGGAAGCAGTACCACTACCAGGACCCCAGAACTATGAAGTCACCAGCAGCATGTAAGGTGTGCCTGGGAAAGCTTCAAGTACCTGACTACAACCCATATGAAAAGCCACGTGGGCTGCACACAGAAAAGCCATAGGGGCCCAATCCCCACCCCAATGTGTCAAAGAGGTGGCACATGGAGTCAAAAGAGATTATTCTCCAGCTTTAAGATTTAGTGTCCTTCCTGCTAGGTTTCAAACTTGCTTGGGACCTGCTAGTCCTTTTTTTTTTTTTTTTTTTTTTTTTTTTTTTTTTTTTTTTGCCAATTCTCCCTTTTAGAATAGGAATTCCTGTCTTATGTGTTTACCACAGTATATCTTGGAAATAGATAACTTGTTTTGATTTCATAGGACTCTGGACTTTGGATTTTTGAGTTGGTGTTGCAATGAGTTAAGACTTTGGGACTATGGGTATTGAGTGAATGTATTTGTAAGAAAAACATGAGTTTTGGGGGCCAGGGATGAATGCTACGGTTTGAATGTACATCCTCTCCAAAACTCATGTTAACAGTTAATTCCCAGGATAGCAGTATTGATAGGGGACCTTTAAGAGGTGATTGGGTCATGAGGGCTGTCCCTTCATGAATGGATTCATCCACTCATGGATTAATAGGTTAATGGGTTATCAAGGGAGTGGGACTGATGGGTTTTATAAGAGGAAGAGAGACCTGAGCTAGCACACTCAGCTCCCTCGTGCCATGTGATGCCCTGTACAGCCTCAGGATTATGCAGAGTCCCCACCAGCAAGAAGGCCCTCACCAGATGCTCCCCACAACCTTGGACTTCTCAGCCCCTAAACTGTAAGAAATATATTACTTTTCTTTATGTATTACCCAGTTTCAGGTATTCTGTTATAAGCAACAGAAAACAGAATAAGACACTCTTCTTGTAAAAATTTAGGAATTCTACTCTTGAGTAAAAGTAGAAATTCAAACAAATTACAGAATGTATGAAAAATAATTATAATAAAAACAATACATATCAGGATCTATGGGATACACCAAAAGCAGTGATCAGATGAAAAGTCATAGCCTAAATACTTATATCAATAAATATCAAAGAATTAAAATAAATTTTCTACTGAAAAAGGAAAAAAAAAGAAAATGAAATAAACCAAAAGAAATCACAAGGATGAAAATAATAGAGCAGAGAAGAAGAAAAAGTAGGTAAAATTAATAAATCAAAATTCTGGTTCTTTGAAAAAATAAACAAAATAGACAAACCACTAGGTAACTTAATCAAGACCAGAAAAGTGAACAAAGAAAAAATATACAAATATACAAAATAAGAAATGATAAGGGGAAAATAACTACCAACAAAGAGGAGCCAGAAATTATTTAGAAGAGTCTACCTTGTAGACTGCTATGCAAATAATTGGAAAACTTAAAGGAAGTTAGCAATGTCTTAGGCTGTGGAAATGTTCCAGATTAAAGAAGGCTAAAGTGACATAACTACTAAATGTAATGCTGTCCCTAGACTGAATCTTGTACTGGAGGAAGAAAAATGCTATAAAAGACATTATTAAATCAAGTGACAAACCTGAATATGGATGGTAGATTAGATCCGAAGTATATTTATAAAGTCAATTGTACCATGGTTATGGAAGAGAATATCCTTATCCTTAAAGAGCCATGACGTATTTAAGTTAGTCTAAAATGGTTCAGGGTTAAAACTGTATGTGTGCACAACACACATACACAGAGAGAGAGCCAGAGCGGAGAGTACACACAAGGGACAGAGAATAATATAATGGTAAAGTAAATGGACTAAACTATTCACAATAGTTCACAATAGGTGAATCTGAGTAAAGGTCATCCTATTGTCCTTTCTACTACTTTATTTCTACAACTTTTTGTTATGTTTCAAATTATTTTCAAATAAAAGGTTTTCTAAATGACATTACAAAATTAGAATCACGTTACTGATCCCATGTCTGTTAATAAAAATCTCATTTCTAAAGGAAAAGTCATTCCTTTACAATGTTAAATGATCTGAAACTTTAGGTGGGAAATAAAAAGAGCTTACCCATGAATAGGAACACAAAAAAGTTTTTCCATATTAGCAAGAGTAGTTCTTACAACCTCTGGTGTTCTGGAAGAACCCAACTCGGTTATCAAGAGTGACTTGGAAATATCTAAAAATAAAAAAAAATTTAAATAATCACTAGATTTCAATAAGTAGAATTCTAGGAAAAAATTAACACTTATAATTCAGAATAAAATAGAACATTTTTATCCCTTACCCTAGTTTTATCAAATTTGTTTCTAAGCTTTTAAATATCAAAATACTGATAAATATATTATCCCAAAGTGATCTTCTTTATAAGCACCAAAGAGTCCAACTTCAAAAGCCATTCCCCTAAGAGTGCAGAATATAACCAATTTGCCTGCATGCACGATGCCTTCAGTGGGAAATAAGCAGATATCTTAAACATAAAAGCAGTAGAAATTAGAAATTAAATTCGATAAAGAATTTATGTATAGATTTGAAATTTTAAAAGAAGTCAAAATTACATGATTACATGGTAGATCTTATCTCACTTCCATTTCCTATATCAGGAGATCATCCAGTGCTTTCTACTCCCCTCTGAAGTGTCCTGACTGAAGCTCAGGACACACTCAACACTCCCCACATTTCATCTCCTCCCACCAGCTGAGATGTGTAGTCACCAGCTGTGTTTGTTCCCAGCATGATTATAACTGTTGTCCTACATCCAACAGCGGTATAATTTAATTTAATATATAAAGTGAAGAATGGTTATGCAAAGGGAAAGAGTTGTGTCTAGAAAGCTATCACCTTCCTTCAGTGCTAAGATGCATGCACATTTTTTCACATTAACATCTAAAATATCAGGATACATCATCCAATCCTTGAGGTCTTAGAATTCAATAAAAAGGAAATGAACTAAAAATCTGCTCTGAAATTAAGTATTTGATCGAGGGGAAAAATATAAAAGTCTAGAAAGATTCTGTACTCAGGTTGTTTTGCAAGTATCTTTAAGTTCTTGCTGCACTTAAAAGAATCTGAAAGTGCAAACTGTGGAAAATGTTGGATATGGTTTATGGAAGAAAGGTTACTCAAAATGTCAATCAGCCTTGAGAAAGAAAAAAAAACACTTTTTATCTGAGGAATTCAAGCCCCTTTAAATTACCAGGCCCAGAGAGGCATTTAAAATATAACAGCAGTCACGTCTCACTCCCCCTTGAGCTAAACAATTATGTCTTGAGGCACTTGCTATGCGGGCTCTAGACTAACTGACGCCAAGTAGCCAAAAAAATGCCATGTGCCCTGTGGTTCAACAATGTACAGCCAATCACTAACCAATGTTGTTTCTGTAAACCAACAAATATTCCTGAAGAACAACTTTTGTAATCACCCCCTGTTCTGATTCATCCTTTTTTCTTGAAAAACTTGAGCCTCTCCTTTGTTTTCTGTAGCACTCTCCAAGGCAACCTAGAAGTGTGTCCATTGTTTCAGTCCTCATCCTTGGCCCGAATAAACTATTTATATTAATTTTGCCTGACTGACAGCTGACAGGTTGACAGCTGTCACAGAAAAAGATGACTTAAAATGCCAATCATCAAGTTCATGAAAAATGAATATGTATCATTTTTAGTGATTCCCAGCATTAAAGAACTATTTTTCCCAATTTAGTATATCCCAAAGGCATCAGATCAAAGGAATTCTATGAAGAATCTGAGAGGCGCTGGCTAAACAAATAAACTATGAAGTCCACTAGGGTAGGAAGCCAGTCTTCATCATCTTCCTCTTTCCATCACCCAATACAATGTTGAGCCTGAAGTGTTTGCTCAATTGCATTTGCTTTTCCTGCCTC
>VBSM01001124.1:28689086-28727612 GCA_008086735.1 Cheirogaleus medius
CTTCAGAACCTAGTCTTGTAGAAGCCTCAGTCAAAGAGGTCAAAATCACTCATTACCTGGTCACCTCCCATTCCTTCCCCACAAATCTCCTCTATCAAATTTTATCTTAAAAACACATCCCAATTTTGGCATTTCCTTGGCTATTCTCACTGCCTTAGTTCAGAATCTCCCACTTCCCAATATAATCTCTACCTTGCTGGAATTATCTGTCACTTTTCACTTTAAGACCTCTACTGGTTTCCTACTAAGAAACAAAAACTAAATTTTCCCATTGTCTCACAGCAAGGTCACAACTAACTAACTAACTAAACTGATCAACTCTGGCCACTTCCAGTGTTTCCTCTCGATGAGCATCTCACTGTTTCCCATACACATGATGCTCTTCAACTTCTCCAAGCTGTTCTTTCTGGTTAAAATGCTTTCCTTTTCTTTTTGATCTGGCAAATCCCTAATTTTCTAAGCACCAAGTCACATGACCAACTTCTAAGACCCCTTCTGTTATGAAAATTTCCCCAACTCACACTTGGCAGAATTGGTTACAACCTGTGTTCCCAAAGTATATTTATTTCATGGTTCCACCACACATTATTTTTACCCGTTCATACATCTAACTCTTCACTGAACTGTGAGTCAATGACAAGGACAGCACCTAGACCAGGGCTCATTATATACAAAATGCTCACTTAGCTCCTTTGGGATGTTTTTATTGATTTATGCAACCCTGTGGCTAAGCTTTTATTTGTATTAATTTGTGTTTTTATTTTTAGAAATTTCTTAACTGTTTTGTGTATATATTGATCAAACATATCATAAGTTCCTTGAAGACATGTAGTAAGATGTTAGTAGACATCCAGCACAGTTTGACCAACCAAATAGCCAAACAGTGAGAAAATGCAACAGCTATGAATGTTACTTTACTGGGCTTTAGACATAAGTATTCCGTAATGTTTAGGTTCCTAAATATACTCTGCATTTTCCAACCATGCTTTGGCCCCTGCTACTTCCTGATCTCTGAATATCTCTCTTTACTGACACCTATTAAAGCATTCCTTTCTCAAATCCCACCTCTTACTTATGAAGCATTTTAGATCACACATCAACTCCTATCATATCTGACTCTTTCACACATATAATGGTGACTAAATATTGAATTGTATTTCAGTTACTTGTGTATATTTTCTCCTTACAACTCCTGATTCTCAGAAAACATTCATTTTTTTTCACTAAAAATTTATTAAGAAAATGTTAACAGTCTTTCCTGTAGCTTATATTCAAAATAATACAGCTTATAAGTTGAATACAGAGACATTTGGAATTTATTATGAAGACACATTTTCTCTTGCTCAGAAAATGAGAGCAAGGCCTTTTATCAACCATACATTTAAAACAACATACCTTTTTATTTATAGCAAAGCCAATTGAAACAGCTACAAAAGGAAATCTTAAAAGAAAGACAAAAAACAAATTTACCAGGATATAACTTATTTTTAATAAAATTAATAAAACTCATCTTTTCATAAGGTAAGTGCTTACAAAATTTTTCATATAAAGTCTCACCCCTCCTCCTGCAAAAAGGTAAGACACAGAACAGTGTGTACAGTATGCAATCCTTTGTGTAAATAGGAGGGAAAGGAGTGATATTATATGTACATAAATACATACATACAGGATGCTTCTACAGGCATGAAACATCTCTGAAAGAATTCACAAGAAACTGATAACAATGGTCCCCTCCAGAGATGCATCCTGGGAAATCGGGAATAGCCATTTTATATCTTTAGAATGTCAAATGCTAGGAATAAAGTAACTATGTAAATATATTTTTCCAAAAAATAAAAAGAAATTTTTAAAAACTTTTAAATTGTCGTTAAAAAGAAAAGATTATTTTTGGTCACTTTCCCACAGTCTGAACTACTGATAGACACAAGTACTACATTGTGCAGCATAAATTGTTGTCACTTGTCTCTACTCCAACTCCAAACCTGGAGCTTGACATCCGAAAAGTAAACTGGCTGCATGACAGTTTGAACACAGGTGTAATTTCTGACTCAGAAGAGAATTAAGATAAAGAAAATAGATAAAACAGGTTCTGTGCAACTATTGAAAATAAAAACTTTTAAATATTTTAGTTTTTATTTTAACAAAAATAGGATCATACTGTATAACTGCAGTATACAATCTTCTTTTCTTGCATTATAATATATCATTAGCATCTTTTCAGATTTAAAAGATATATCATTTCTATCACATATAGATTGTCGACCTTAACTTTATAGACTTTAACAATTCTACATGTAGTACTGATGTGTGTACAACTACATGGCAACTTCAAATACAACATCGATGTGTCCTCCCACCAAACCAGGCTACTCACTATAACTCTCACGGGCAATTCCATCAGGCTTTCTTCTAGTGGTAATATACTGAGTTATAACATACTTACTCTGTGCCAGGGACTATGCTAAGTCCTATTTAAATGTACTAATGATTGAGTTCCAACAACAAACAATTCTATGAGGCAGGTGCCATTAATATGACCATTTTATACATTTTTTTTTTTTTTTAGACAGAGTCTTACTCTGTTGCCTGGGCTAGAGTGCTGTGGCATCAGCCTAGCTCACAGCAACCTCAAACTCCTGGGCTCAAGCAATCCTTCTGCCTCCGCGTCCCGAGTAGCTGGGACTACAGGCATGTGCCACCATGCCTAGCTAATTTTTTCTATATATTTTTAGTTGGCCGATTAATATCTTTCTATTTTTAGTAGAGACTGGGTCTTGCTCTTGCTCAGGCTGGTTTCGAACTCCTGACCTCGAGCAATCCGCCCGCCTCAGCCTCCCAGAGTGCTAGGAATACAGGCGTGAGAGACCGCGCCCGGCTGCATTTTTTAAACACAGAGGTTTAGAAAGATTAACTAACTTGCCCAAGGTCACAATAAAAAAGGACCAGAATTGAAGCCCAAGTCTGTTGATCCTATCACCCCTGCACTTTTGAACCCTGTTTGCTCTCTTGCATTCAACTCATTCCATATCCTGGAGTGACAACACTCCAGGAGCAAACTCCTTAGTTTCTTTACTGATCTCAAAGCAGCAATGTTGTTTGCTTCCATTTTTACATGGCTCCAACAGTGAGAAAAAGAATGGTGAACAGGGCGCTTTGCAGCATAAGACAGGATCACATATTAATGTTTCTTTCCCCTCCTCCACAGCTGGTGAGAAGTTTGCATAGTGCATTTTGCTCTACTATTCACTCTAAATACACTTTCTTAGAATAAAGAAGCACAAATTACACAATTCTCTAAAGTGTATATGTTCTTCAACAGACTGCTCTAAAAGGCCAACCAGTTAATATACCAACAGTAATTATATTAAAAATTGTAAAACATACTTGTGTACAAAGTTAGTTGTTCCATCAATAGGGTCAATGATCCACGTGGGGTTGTCGGTTAAGACACATTTTTCCCCAGCTGCGACAGACTCTTCACCAATGAAACTAAAAGCAAGAATGACAAAATTCTAACTTTACATTGCTTTCAACAATTTCCAAGCCATAATTCCCTTAGCTACAGAGAGTCTACTATAAAACATAAAACTCTGTGCCCTACTTTTCCAGTGTTGCTCTTTTTCCTTCCTATAAAGACTAATAAAAGTGAGGAAGCTTTATTTTATTTCCCCCAGAGCAAATTCATGTAAAAAAATTACAGAATTCCAAATTCTAAAATATAATACCAGAGTAAGTAAAGGCACATGCACGTGCACTCGTGCATACACACATACCTGAAAAGAGCGTTTGCTGCATATGAGAAATCATTAGGAAAACGTGGTGATTTTATAAATAAGTCAAGATATTGCCTTCCTTCAAGAGGCAGAGTCTAATACCCTTTGCCTTGAGTGTGAGCTAGACTTAGTGATTTGTTTCTAACCAATAAAGTGGAAGTGACAGTGTAAAATGTTAGAGGGTAGTTCACAAAATGGCCCTGTGGTTTGCATCTTGTTTGCTCTGCTTCTCCCTCCCTTTGCCACCCACCCCTCGCTCTGGAAGAAGCCAGCTGCCATGTTGTGAGCTGTTCTGTGAAGAGGCAGGCCCACATGGCAAGGAACTGAGGGAAGCCACCAATAGACAACACCCAAGGAGCTGAAGTATGTCAGCAATCACACAAGAGAGTGACCCTTCAGCCCCAGGCATGCCTTGAGATGACTGCAGCCCTGACCACACTTTGTAATTTCATGCGAGACCTTGGCCAGAACCATGCAGCTAAGCTACTCCCATATTCTTTAACCCCAGGAAACTGTGAGATAACAGATGTTTGTTGTCTAGAGCTCTACATTTTTCAGATAATTTGCTTTGCAGGAATATATGACTAATACAGACAACATTAAATAATCAATGAGAAAGCAAATCACCCAAACTACTGTGTGTATACATGCCTTCCTAAATCATGGTATGCAATAAATCTATGGAAATTCCAAAAATGGTGTCTGATTCACTGGTTTTCTTCTTTCCTGTTTTCTTTTTACTTTCCTTTACTTAACACTGAACTGTCCCAATATGTATTATTATGATCTTTTCTCTTTTTCTCTTAGCTGAAAACCTTTTTATTGGGAGGAAGTATATTCAGTCACAGCTTTAAATATTTTTTCTTCTCAATGGCTAAAAAGACCAAGAATGACCAATGGCATGACTAGGAAGAAGTACAGAATGACAGTGCTAACACTTTGAAATGATGACAATGTTTCAGCTAAATTTCCATGCCTGTAAAAGAGCCCTGAATTAAGATTTTCTTTCAAACTCACTAAAGCTACTGCTACTATACCATATACAGAAGTTTACAATAAAGAGAATAAAATCAAACTTTGAAATGATGCCAATGGCAGACATTTGTCATGTTGGCTCCCCAGCACCTAAACATTCCTCATACTATGAAGGAATCCAAATATTCCCTTCTCCCTTGCTCCCTCGCAACTTGGGCATGGGCAAACAACCTAAGTTCAGAAACCACATGTTCCTGTCCAGAATTTGTAATCGCAAGTGAATGAGGTCAAGATAGATGGGTGATTAAAAGTATTCAACACCATCACAGTCAGGGGTGAGGCCACCAGTGGCCTCCTAAGAGATGGCTCTTGTGTGATCTATATGTACACTTCGTCTGTCCCATGGTTCCTGCCTGAGCTGCCCAACACCCTCAACATTAACTGCTTTTCAGCTTAAGTTAAAGTGATTTTCTATGTTTAGAACCAAAATTCTTGCCTAATATTGACTTCAACCTAGGTTTCATTTTATCATTTGAAATTGAATAGAGAAATACCTGTGAGATGGGTATTTTTCCCTTATGGAAGAGATAAGCATTTTTTCAATTTTTTGGTCAGTTGCAGTTACCAAATCAACTGGAGAACTTTTCAGCATAACATTCTTTTCGTTTTTGAGAGCTTCACGGACCACCTAGAAGGATTTTTTTTTTGTAAGCAAACAGAAAAGGCATAAGTAATTGTAAATCAAGCAAAAAGATAACATATAGAAATGGTTTAAGATATTCAATCTAAGCTAGGTGCAGGGGCACACGCCAGTAGTCCCAGCTACGTGGGAGGCTGTGGTAGGAAGATTGTTCCAGCCCAGGAGTTCCAGAACAACTTGGGCAACAAAGCAAGACCCCATATCACAAAAACAAAAACAAAACAAACATTCGATCTATCTTAAATGATATTCTTAAAAGATATACTGAAAATTTTTTTACAAATATGTCTATAGAATACGCCTTTAATGGTTGTGACCTCTAGGTACAAAATTATATAATCTTACGTCTTATTTTAGATTCACAACAGTCATCACAAAAAGTTTAACAATATAAAACTGAAGTATCATTCTATTTAAAGTGTACAGTAAAATGAAAACAAACATAGATTAATCAAAATACACATTTTATTTAACAAGACAATCTCACACTGTCCACACTCATCACCTTATGGCTGACAAAGTTTTAGTTCATACCTCTCCAGCTTGTCTTGCTAGTGTTACTGCATAATCCATGCATTCCTGCCACGGATCTGCCATCTTCTAAAAATATTTAACACATATCAGCACCAAGTAGTTACAATTCTCTAAAAGTCTTAATTATAGAATAGTTATTTCACAATTTCACAAAGGCATCTAAGTTATCAACAGACTTTCACTTCAGGATTCACACTCCGCCCCTATTCTAGAGGTCCATTTTTTTTTTTCCAACATTTACTCCTAGGCCCAGTAAAAAAACATTTTTTACATAAATTACTTCTACTGTAAAAATATTTTCATAATAAAAAATATTCCATGAAATTGTCTCCCAGTCTGTCCACAGCATATCACATTGGAGAGAAAAAAAAAGAAAAACAACAACACTGGTTTGGAGAATGAAGAAGAAAGAATAGAAGAAACAGTTTTAAAAATAGGTAAATGTTTGGGTGGAAAATAGAGTAAAAATAAGAGAAAGAACACTGGAAATACAGAAATAAAAGAAGTTTGAAAGGAAGGAGCAAAAGGCACATGTACTAACTGAATACCAGGCAGTTAGGTGCTTTACACATGAGATTTTCTTTTTAAGAAGATTATAAAGATAAAGAACTTAAGGCTCATAGATGAGGAATAATTTGCCCAAGAATATGCAGAGGACACAGTCAGAATTTGAACTCAATTCTGATTTTAAAGTCCATTGTTCTTTCTCTTATAACATTCTGAGAAAAAAATTCCAGGTCCCCAAAAATAATAGAAAAAGAAAATTTATTTCCCTGAGATTCAGAGAGGGGAACAAAATCCCATATTTTTGTTCTCTGAACTATCTAGCTTTTCACTGACTTCTGAAGACTAAAATAACTCACCACTGGCTTGACCACACTCTAAAATCTGTACCTTGCACAGTGAAGCTTTTGAAGCTGTCAGACTCAAAAACTGTGCTATCATTTATAAAACAACCCTAATTTTGCCTCTTTTACAACTGAGAATAACTGATAGAGAATTGCATCTTGAGGACTACTCAGAAATCCCTATCTTGGTGCTCACCTTACAGGAAAGGGCAGAGCAAGGGAGGGAAAGAACCCACATAGTGAGTTTCTGCTGGTTGCTTTTTTTCCTGATAAAAGCATTTTTAAAAAATTTTTTTAAAGGATTCTACTTTCTGAATTGTACAAGTACCTCCTTAGAGCTCTTCAAGAATTATTTCCAAACTTTATTTTTTTCATTCTTACTTCTATTCCGCTCTTCTAATGTTAACAAAACTAGATGTTTTCAGCTGCATCTGCTTCCTGCCATAAAGGCTCTAGCCACTCACACTTCCAGCTTCGAAGAGCACCCATGTAACTCCTGCCAATTCATCGGGCCCATTTCAAAAGCAAACCTCTGTTCTAGAGATTCTCCACTCAGAATTCACTATTGGTTTAATGGTCTAATAGATGTTTGCTGAGTATCTACTATATGCTATACACTGCACCATGAGGAGGAAAACCAGGTTCTGGTCACACTTATTCTCTCATGGAAAGTCAGATATTAATCAAAAAACTCACTGACTACATGCCAAATCATAAGTGTAATAATAAAGGCTATGGAAGAGAAGTGCAATGAGAAGCATGTAACAGGAGAGCTTTCACCTGCACTTAGGTAGCAGATCAAGTTTCCCTGAGGACATGATTAAATCAAGATAGGAAGGAGAAGTGAACAGGTATTACCTAACACAACTGCAGGATGCCTGGTACATGAAGAGTAACTGAAAGGCCTAAGCATGATAGGTCAGAGATCAAGGGAAACAGGGAAGGTTGAGGCTCAGGAGGTAGTAGGGACCATACCTTCCAGGGCCTTAGAGAGAGGATTCTGATTAGACAGCCTTGAAGAAGCACCTCATTGTGGCTACTGAACAGAATGGTGTGGAGGGTGGAGAGAAGGGCAGAGAGTGGGTGTGGGTGGACAGTCCATTTAGATTCAGGATGCAGAAGACCAGAGGAGACCCAATGGTTGGCTTAAACCTGGGGTGGGGAGGTGGTAAGTCTTTTTGGCAGAGAAATTAAGAAAGTCAAGAGACATCTGCTTTGGGAGAACATTGGGGAGACTTAGGAACCGATTGGCTGTGGGGTATGAGGAAAGGAGGAGCTGAGGGATGCCCGGAATTCCCATTGTGGCAATTGAATGGATAATTGTGACATCTACTGAAACAGGGAGCAGCAGAGAAGACTAAAGATTGGGATTTGGTGGCAGATTGGAAGATCAAGAGTTTAAACAGCAGAGGATGAGGGGGCCTCTGTGAATTCAAAAGGAGATGTCAATCAGGCAGCTGAACACATGCATCCTGAGCTCAGACTGCAGCTATAAATACATAAGTTATTTGAGTAGGCAGCAACTGCAGTCCTGAGGCTGAACTTCACGGGACAGGCATGATTGACAATCGTGGAGAAATGTGATCCCACAAAAGGCGTAAATGATCTAATACTAATAGACTGAGTGGGGAACACAGCAAGGCCTATCTGTTCAGACTCTTCTTGGCCTCTCTGGGCAGCATTCCTTTCTCCAGGGTATGGCATAGGACCCCTTCTGAAATGGGGGTCTTATGACATACAATCAGATAAGATAGGTCAGAGAATTTCTTTATGGTCAGCTCCACCACAGAAAGGCTGGAGAAGATTCCTGCCTTGGGTTGAAAAAGGGGGGGGGGTGAAAGAAGGGCAGGAGAAGGTCAGAGAGAGCGATTCCATTTTCTGAGGCCTACAGCAGCCAACGTTTTAACTACAAATTGTAACACCAGTTATGAGAGTTCTGAGCCTGGCACCATGGATGAACTCCTATACATAAATCATAATATCGCCATTAATATTCCTTGATGGTAAGGGGCCATAGTTTTACTCACTTCATTTTCCCAAAGACATAAACACATGAAAGTTTCTAATCGTGTCTGTCCTGGTCACAGCCTTCCCAGCAGTGGGAGCCACGCGATCTTCCTCTCTGTCCCCTGTCCCCAGCAGCGCGACAGCGCATAGGATGAGATCTGGGGCGCCGCCCCATCACTGACAGTGACTACCTGACCCTGGGGATCTGCCAGGTCTCTTTGAGCTTCTTCGGAATTGGGAAAATTAAAAGGGGGCAATTATTCTACATAAACTGCCACAGGGTTAGGATCGCGCTACACAAACATCAAGACTGCTCCTGGTGCCCCTCGACAAGGGCTCCGGATCCGCCACAGGGCAGAGGTCACCCAGATGCGGCCTCCGCCCCAGCGCCGACCCCCGCCCCGCCGACCGCGCTCGCCCTCGCCCCTCCGCCGGGGACGACCCGCCCCGCGCCGCCCAGGCCCACAGCGCCCACTGAACATGGAGAGACAGCGGGACTGTACGGTCTCACCTCCAGCTGCAGCGCGTCCTCCTCGATTGATGCCGGGCGCTATACGGGCTCCGCTCTGGGAGGAGAGGGGCTGCCCGGGACAGAAAGTTCCAGCTTCTTATGCCCCATCAGTGAGGGGCGTGGCTGCTGTGGGCCACGCCCACTGCTGGAGCCCCGCCCCCAGCGGCCCCCTGAAAGGCTTTGGCCTTGCCTGGCCGGGTCCTGACCTGCCTGGAGCATCAGATGTGGCCTCTTTTTTCTCACTTCTGGCTCTTCTAACTTAGTTTCTCCTACTTGTCTGTTCTATTCTAATTTTTTTAAAACTCCTTTCCTCTTTATTTTGCCCATTTCTTCTTTGGTGTTCCATTCATTCATGTTTTCCCATTTCCCTTTCTTTCTCCGTTTCTCTCATTTATTCCATACTGTTATTTTGACAAAGCACAGATTGGAGTTATGACTCCAGGTGTGCAACTTTATTTGCCAAACTTATAGGTAAGCCTATACAGGTTTCCTTCCTTCCTTTCTTTCTTTCGTTCGTTTTTTGTTGTTGTTGTTTTTTATTTTTTTGATAACTGTTAATCCAAAACCAACTACCCTTATTCCCGATATTTCCTTTACATACCATTTATTGAGGACTTATCATGCTTCGGGCAATTCTGTTTTCATATGCATTATTTTACTTAAAGATTGCAACAGTTCCATGAGGAAGGTATGATTAGCTTCATCATACAGATGAGGAAACTGAGGCTCAGAGAAGTTAAGTGATTTGTACTCAGGTCACACAACAAGAGCAAAAAGTAAACACTCTGACTCCAGAGTGGTGGGGCTCAGAAAACAATACCCCAAAATGAAGGCCTCAGAAGCAAAAGATTTCTCTAACCTTCTCTGGTCCTCCCCGTCTCTGGCCCCCTTAGTCTCCCCCTAGGCCAGCCATAGAAGCAAGAATTCCTCCTCCCTAAGGCGGGTCATAGAAAGAAGAACCCCTCTTCCCCAAAGCCAGCCATAAAACCTGAAAATATTCCTATAACTTTCCCCCTGTCTTTCTGTGTAAAAACTGACCATAAAGAAATTATCTAACCCATCTTTTCTGGTTATAGGTCATAAGACCCCCCCATTCCAAAGAGTGTCCAGCCTAATACCCAGAAGGAAGGAATGCTGCACAGAGAGACCAAGAAGAATCTAAACAAACAGGCATTACTGGGTTTTTCCACTCATTAGATTATATCCTTTTTGTCCATCATATTTTGACATGGCTATCCATACTTGGTTGAACCTAAGCATAAAAATGTACTCTTCCCCCTGTATCTCTGGGTCTTCATTCTGAAGGCTCCTGGGTCACATAAAACTATGATCACATAAACTTGTATCCTTTTCTCCTATTAATCTTCCTTTGGTCAGTTGATTTTCAGGAAACCTTCAGAGGGCAAAAGAGAAGTTTTCCCTTGGCCACTACAAAGGTCCACATAGAATATGTGGCACAATGAGGATGCATTATATGAGGTACAAGGGCTAGTCTATGGTCCTTAAAATATTTCCTCTTCTGGAAAGGGTGCCATTATTGGGGGTGTGTGTGTGTGTCTGTATCATCATAATGCAAAAAGAATTACACAGATATAAGATGTCCTAGCCATGACAGGACTAGAAAAGTGAATTATTTGACTTCTTGCTTATGAAGTCATTGTTTCCCTTAGTTTAATCCAAAGACAAGATGTTAAGGCAGCAGAATGATGCCCTGTCTGTGACCACAATACTCCTCCAAACCCTCTGTAGCCTTATTCACTCCATTCCACCTCCCATCCCCTGCTCGAAACTCTGAGGGTATCTACACCACCGCTTATCTTCTGGTCTCTTCTCTCTACCTTTTTGTCAGATCAGCTATGTTTGTCCTTGGTACTCTCTGAACTCCTCTATACAGGCTTCTCCCTAGGCTGACCTAAGTCCTACTCTTTATTCATGGTCTGGCTCAAGCCCCTTCCCTTTGAGAAGCCTCCTTGACCACCAGGACCTCACTGATCTTATCTCCTTGCATTCTGCCAATACTTGCTTGTACACCAGTATTGGATCTTGTTTCTCTCATGTGCTACTCCACTTTCTGCAAATATCAAACTCTTGGGACAGTATCGGAGTGCAGAGCATAAAACTTAGCATCTAGTAGGAGCGTAATACAATTATAATTTTATCATTAATATAATGATTTTCCCTTAAAAAACGTTGTCACCAACATATTCCAAATGAAGCAGTTCTCAAAGATGAATGATGTAAACTGTGAACCCAATTCTCATACCTCACAAAGAGCAAAAAATTTGTCTTTATTCTTTTAAAGAATGATGTCTTAGGTGTCTGATTTGGATATCACTATTTACCCATCAAACAATATTTTTGTTTACTTGATTTAAAAACCAAGCCTTCACAAACAAGTTTTTTGGTTCCTCATTGTGAATCATCTTAAAATAAAGATCTTGCCAACTGAATGCTGGCAAATGTTGATTTGTAACCAAAGTAAATTTTCCAGGCCTGTGAAGGAATGTCATCAGTCATCTTTAAATCTTTTGTAAATGATTGTGGTCCCACTGATTTGGCAAAGCTGCTAAATTAATGTAACCAATTTAAAGTAAGATAGATAAAAGAACAAATATCTATTTTTTCAAGTTAAAACTATTTCCAGCTTCCTTTGTCAGATGTGCAGGACGTCCAGTTTATTTCTAGAGGCCTCAGCTGCTACTTCACAATAGTTCTCAGGTAACCCAGTTTTCTTCAGTCCAAAGAGGCCATTCTACTTCCAAATGCCTTAATGAAAGGACATGAAAACTCTGCCAGTGCACGGGGAAGTCTAGTGTTCAGATGTGGTCGTGGCCGTGCTGCAAACTGGTCCCACACAATCTGAAGGATCTTTTGTCCAGTGCTGTGCAAGTAGTTCAGGAGGCTGCAGAGACCTCAGCACCTGATGCATCTGTCTTGGGTTCCCAAAGGGGCAGTTTTTAAAGCTATAGTCACATCCACAGCCATTGCTCCCAATCCCAAAGAACATCTGCTGTGCCAAGGTGTTTGTGGGAAGCAGGGTACAGGTTCTGGCCTCAGCCACATGCTGTGCCAGGGCAAAATCTGCTTCCTGGCATGATATCTAGCACATCTCCATTGCATCCTTCCTTAATGGTGAGTTTCCTTTTGGAGGCCTTCATGTCCTGTCCTGTCAGCTGACTCCCATCTATGAGAAGGTTCTAATTAGGCTACACCTCAAAATGAAATAGGTGAGATCCAATGCTCCTGACACCTCCCCAGACACCTGACTGTACAGGAGGGAGTTCTGGGGAAGGATGGCCTTTGTCAAGCCACAAAGTAGTTGGGTCATTCTTCCCCATGGGCAATTGTACCTAATTGCCCTGTGTTTGTATAATAAATAAAGAGGGACTACCATGGAATTGCCTTCTCCAGAAACTGTGGGCATCTTTCTACCTCTACTTAGTCTTTGGAATAGACCTCTTTAAATGACAAATCTTTTCACTAAAAAAATTTCAGGTCCACATGCAAAGACTTTCTTAGTTAATAGTTAATTGTTGAAGTGAATTTTGATTAACCACTTCGGTACGGCGCTCACCGACCGCGAAACCTTGCCCACAGCCGGCACTCATAGTCCACACAATAGTTTGTGCTGTGCATTGACGACGAATCCGTTTTGCTCTTGTGTGATGAGGAAAGCTTTAAAGCACTGAAAGCTTGTTTTACTTTACAGGCAGCTTTAGGAATATAACTATAATAACTCCTACTAAGGACTTGTTAAAAGGTCACAGATTCGTAGTAACTTATTAGCTGAATATACACACTGCAACTGCAGAGATAAAAGCTGTAAAAGTAAAAGCTTTTGGCTGTTGACTAAAGTCGACGCTGGGCTGTGCGCGTTCATCTGTGGCTGTCGACTATAGTCGACACTCGTACCGAAGTGGTTAAAAATGAACAAATATACATGCATCATGTGCAGCTGCTCAGGTGGAGTGTCCAGGATATCTAATCAGATTTCGTGCTTTGATAAAATATAAATTGGAGTTGCAGACATTGGTTCTGACATGCCCCTGTAACCCCAATACTTTTCAAAGGTGTAAGAATACATATTATATAATTGCTGTTCTTGGAATAGTGTATCACAGACTCATCCCTCTTAAGGCTGGAAAGAAACTTTAAAAAAAAACTGGCCCAAGCAGTCTACCTCTGGATCTTTTGTCTGAACACTCATGGCTGTGTAAAATAGTTGGGGTGAACTCAACAGACTAGGCAGTCTGATTTATGCCTCTCCTTCTTTCAAAATAAATAAATAAATAGCCTGGATCACTTCATCTCCATCTAAATTTTCAGACAGCTTTACTATGCAAAATCTATCTTCCTTGATACATCTATAAAAGAAATAAAATATATTCCAATTCCATCCATGCACTTTCAACTGCTTGATAAGTTATAATGTCATGAAAATATGCATAGAGTAACAATAATAATAGAATCTACTATGTGTTAGGATTGTTTTGGAGGACCTTACTGATCTTAATTTATTTAATCCTCAGAACAATACTGTGTGGTAGGTGCTATCATTACTCCCATTTTCCACATGAATTTGGGCATATAGAGATTAAGAAACGTGACCAATGTTGCCTAGCTGGTAAACTAACAGAACCCAGGCATAGTTGGCTCCAGAGTGTATGATCCTGTCCTTTATAAACATTATTGATTAATTAATTCAATAAATGTTGAATGAACACCTACTCTGTTCAATACATTGTGCAAAAATTTTAGGGTTTTCAAAAATAGTATGTGGTCCTTGCCCTCAGGAATCTCCTCATTGCTCGTTGCCCTAATTAGAATGCAAAAGTGATGTAGTTATTCTCATCAACCTGAACTTTCTTCTCTTTACCCCACCCCCATGCCCATGGTGCTAGGTCCTAGAGTTTTAAACCAAAATCACGGATTTACAGAATTAAGCAAGATCTTAAACCCCTGTTGAATTTCTTTATTTTATGGATCTGAAAACTCAAGTGTAGAGAAGTGACTTGTTTGAGGTCACAAAGTTAATAATAAGATACAACTAGAAAGGTAGTCTCCTATTTCCCAAGTAGTAAAATATATTTATTAAAATGTATATAAGTTAGGCTGGGCAGGTAGCTCACACCTATAATCCTAGCACTTTGGGAGGCTGAGGTAGAAGGATCGCTTGAGGTCTGGAGTTTGAGACCAGCCTGAGCAAGAGTGAGACCCCATCTCTACAGAAAATAGAAAAATTAGCCAGATGTGGTAGCACACACCTGTAGATCCAGCTACTCTAGGCTGAGGCTGGAGGATCACTTGAGCCCAGGAGTTTGAGGTTGCTGTGAGCTATGATGATGCCACCATACTCTAGCCAAGGCAACAGAGTGAGACCCTGTCTCAAAAAGAAAAAAAAAAAAAGGATGTAATTTAAATTTGTACAAATTTATATGCCTAAATGGAGATTTCTTTTTGAAGGAGTAAAATGTTCCACAAAGGCAATTATCATTTTAGAAATCAAATAACAATCCACCATCATGCCAAATCAGGTCTTTTATAAATCTTGGTAATCGTATACTGGATTTGGTGATATCAGACAAAAAGAACTTTGGTTGTCTTATCAGCTGGCAAAGTAAACAAAAATTCCCTAATATTATGGGTAAAATACTGAATAACATTGATAGAAAAATGTTGAAAGTTTTAGGCTCGATACATAGTTATGAGATTGCTATTTCAAACCAGCAGTGGCTATATCATGGTCGACAGTTTAAACTCCCATAAAATAATAGTTAACACTATGCACTTACTATGTGCCAGGCACTCTTCCAAGCACATTACATGTATGCTCTCATTTAATTCCCATGCAGTCTGATGGAGTTGACATCATTCTCTTCATTTTTTTAAATGAGGAAACTGTAGGGAGATTAAGGAATGTGCATACAATCATAAGGCTAGAAAATAGGAAAAGCAGGATCATTTAGAGTGATATTTCCTCCTGTCAATGTCCACATTTTCTTTGCAGTAGAGTGTAGACTGGACCTAGGTACTAAAAATTTCCAGTGAAAATTCAAAAGTGGTATTAAAAAAGCACGTTATTCATTTGGGTCCCAGTCTGTGCTTCAACACTATTTGAATAAACACATAGAGAATATTGTGCTAGAAATGATGGGGAGTGTCAAAATGAATAAATATAACCCTTATGCTCAAGGATTTACAGCAAGATGGGAAGAATACTACAGGAACACACACAGTTGTAAAACAAGCCAGGTTGGCTGGCATGAACTAGAGAATATTCATGACATACCAAGTCGTTTGCAGCAAAGGCTGTGCTTAAAAAGTGGGCAAGAAGATGAAACTGGGAAGCTAGATTAAGATCAGATAGTGGAGTGTAATAAATGCCTCACTAAAATATACAGACTTTCTTAAGAAGGCCAAAAGGTTTCATTGCAGGGAAATTGCATGGTCACAGTTAGATGTCAGGAAGATTACTCTAGCAGTGGTTAGAGGGTGGACGCAGAGGCCAGGAGTCAGTTTAGAAAGGCTTAGAGGAGAAGCGATATAGCGCAGGACAAAAGAGGTAGCACTGCAAGGTGGGGAGGAGACTGATACAAAGATATTAAAGGGCATTTTCCAGCAGATATAGGTCGACTATAAAAAATAAAAAAAGACAGAAGAAAGAAGAGGGAGAAGGGCTGACCTGTGTTTTGGGGTAAAGGGTCAAAATGTCTTTGGTGGGAGATGTGGAAGACAGGAGGAAGTGCAGCTCTGAGAGCAGATGTGCTACATTTACATTAAGACATACTGATTTTGGCCTAGCGCGGTGGCTCAGCGGTGGAGCGTGCCTGCAGTCCTAGCTCAGGAGGACCACTCGAGCTCAGGCATTCGACGTTGCAAAGAGTTATAAGCATGTGACTGCACTCCAGCCTCTTAAAAAAAAAAAAAGACACGTTGGTTTTGATGAGCCAATGCAAGGTCCAAATAGAAATTTATACAGTCATTCACTGAGTGAGAAGTTACCAATGTCTGCTATTTGGACATCCCTTCCGTAAATACTTAGAATGTGTTGTAATCACTGCAGGAGGAGTTTCTAGTGCTTCTTCTCACTTGAGACTAGACTATAATAAAGTATAACATACACATCCCACTCTAAAAAGATTCCCAAATACAGTTGAAAAGTTGTCTCTTTCCTTTGAACTCCTGTATAGTATTTTACCATCTGTAACACTCATGAGGTGCTTAGCACATATGATTACATATGTATCTATATCCAACTATACATATTATATATATATTTATTTAAAAACTATACAAGGGCTGTCTGTAAAGTATCCTGCCATTGTTAATATAATTTTTCATATTACATGGCTGGATACTTTTTCTGGACAGCCCTTATATATATAACTATATATATATATATATATATATACTTATATTCCTCCCTCTACCCATTGTCAAATTTTACCCATGTCATAAGTGGCTTGAGAGCAGACATCATTTTAGATATTCTTTGAATTTCCCACAGAACAGTAGGATTTCAGTAATACTTTGAATTTTTCCAGGCATCAATGAATATTGATAGAAATATCCTAATGCTTATTTTACCAATGATATTGTTAAATAAATGTCCATCTGGTTGCAAGATTGAATTACAGGTGTTTCAAACAGTACGGAAGAAACCTTTTTGCTTTTATTTTCTACAAAGAGAGACATCTATTTTTAGCCTTGTAGACCAGAAGGATCAGCAACATTTCACATCCGGAACACATGGCTACTGTAAAAGGAGCCACAGAGGCTAACTCTGCCTTGGACTGTGAAAAAGAGAGCTGAATGATGGCAAGGGCTAAGAAACTATTTAATATCCCACTTTCAATAGCAACCGTTTTACAAACAGGAAGAGGCAGCATACAAGCTTTAGCAAAGGAGTACCCAAACGACAAACCCAAAGCAGGAACTAAGAGACCCAACAGAAGCACCCCTGGGTTAACTGTTTGTAGAAATATTAATCCCACTCTGAAAGTCAAATAAATCCATGTAAACATCAAAATAAAACTCAGAGGTGTAGTTATTCTCTCTAAGAAGTTTGCTTTTTTAGGTATTCTACACTTGATGACTATTGCAATTGATATTGGTAAAAGTATGAAAAGGAGGGTGGACACAATTTCAGAAACAGGAATATAAAATATACCTGATAATCCTAATATCTTACTGTGTATATAAGAATTGACAGGCATCATTGTCAGAGCCAGTAACACTGATGTGAAAGTCATCAAAAAAGCCAAAGCGACATCTCCTTCTATAAGCAGAGCAGAGATAGCCCCCACTCCCTCCTGGGCATGTGCAGGTCATTACAAGTCCAAAAGTTTGTGCCTCAGGCAATGCCGAAATTTGAGACAGATGAAATCCACAAAATGGCATAAAAAAAAACTGTGTAACTGCCCCAAGAATTATTGGCAAAGGTCTCTTCCACACTGTTTGAAACACCTGTAATTCAATCTTGCAACCAAATGCACATTTATTTAACAGTATCACTGGTAAAATAAGCATCAGGATATTTCTATCAATATTCACTGATGCTTGGAAAAGACTGTCTTTTGTTTGTTTGAGCACTTTGACTCTGACCTTCTTTATTTCTTCAATGAGTCTTTCTTGTCTACCTTCAGAATCTCAGAGCTGAATGGTCAAATTCATTTCTCCTTCTTCATCTGTCACTAGCTTTATGCCAAAGTTTGTAACATCTGATGAGGTCTTGGTCACATTCACCACTTGAAACATTTTAGGGTCTTCCAATTGCACAAAGAGGTAGCTAGAGTTAGACTGTTTATCTTTCAGCTTCACCTTACAGTGATGGTTTCTTCAGTTTTGATGAAAAATTGTTTCTGTCTTCTCAATATTCAGAAAATTGAGAAATGATTTCTTTCCTTGTCTCAGAGTCACAAACAACAAGCATAGAACAATAAAAAATTTTGTAATCATTTTGAAAGCTTAAATAAACCAAATGTGCAAAACTGATTTTTAACCACTTCCGTACCAGCGTTGACTATAGTCAATGGCCACAGATGAACGCGCACAGTGACTTTAGCTGATGGCTGTCATATGAAGGCGCACAGCCGAGCGTCGACTTTAGCCGACAGCTGTGATATGACTTTTCTAATTTTTCATTTATCAAAATAAAATTGTGAACATTTAAAAATAACGTAATGAAAACATATATGTATATGTCACCTATTCTGATTTACATTACAAGCAAAGCTGCCTGTAAAGTAAAACAAGCTTTCAGTGCTTTAAAGCTTTCTCCATCACACAAGAGCAAAACCAATTCGTCGTCAATGCACAGCACAAACTATCGTGTGGACTATGAGTGCCGGCCATGGGTAAGGTTTCACGGACGGTGAGCATGGTACCAAAGTGGTTAAAAACTAAAGAACATTCTTTGCACAGTTGTTCCACTGATGGTCTGCGGTTGAGTTAGGTAACAGCTGTTTTTGCTGGATCAAAATCCAGTGAGAGGGGCTGCTGTACTTTTCAAACAAATACAAAGCTATCTAGTGAGCGACACAACCTGTTTAACTTGTAGGTAAGAAAATTTAAAAGGTGTGACATTTATCAAATTCAGTTTATTACAACAGAAACCTAATCCCTTTCCTCCTGACTGCCTTTTTCCCCTAATGAAAAAATCAGCCTCTTATTTACTGTAATTTAAAACCTTGGTGTCATTTTTTAGTTCTCTTTCTTGCTATGAAAAATTTACACTAAAAGTAGTTAAGATCAAAAAGTCTATAACAAATATTGAGGCGGCCTGGAGGTCAGTGTTACTATTTTATTCACTCAAGTTAAAATCAAATAAATATTCACCGAACATCTGTTTGCCTGGGGCACTGAGCTGGTGGCGGGCTATACCATAGGGATCGAGCCAGAAGCACTCTCTGCTCTCCTGGAGCTTAGTCGGGTGGCCTGTTATCAATAGTTAGAAAACTGCAGAGCCCATAAACTGGCCTTGACAGCATCCTTAGGCTGCTAATAGTTTTACTACAACTCTAAAAAGTGACTGTAACCTTCAGGCAAAAACTGAAACTGTTTTTGGTGTCCTTAGGTAGGAAAGTAATTTCCTGAATGGCTACCAGATAACTTGGGAACATTGGGAAAGTAGGTGCCTGCTACCATGGCCAAAGGTAACAGCCTGGTTAAGGGGCCATCGCTACTAGACACCTGAATCCTGGCACAATGGGGCCATGGAAACACACTGCATTAATTCTAATCTCCTGTTCCTTCTTTGTAACACTAATTCCTATTCACGGTATGGGCAAGAACGTTCAATTGACCCAACTTAGGTCATAATCCTTGGTTGCCAGGGATAAGGAAAAGCATCAGGCTTTTGGACTTCAACCCACAGACTCACACAATAGTGTATTTCCAAACAAAGGGAGGGTGTTCCGATGCTAAGCAGAAAACAAACAGAAAAACAAACAAACAAAAACCCAAACACCACAACTGTCTACTATTGAGCCTACAGATCTAGTAGTCTCTAAACACATGACCATTTCAGCAGGTCCTTAATGAAATCATGATGCAGTCTATGTTAAATGAAAGGACAGTTTATATTAAGTATTTTAGACCATATTTTGCTCTTAAAAATTGTGAAAGCCATTTTTATTAGACATTTTGACAAGTTTTAAAAAAATTCTATTGTTTATGTAGGTTGATATTTTGTACAAAATAGACTTTAGATCTCAGAAATTTTCTTTCCATGTACCAAATCAAGAAATACAAGATATCTTGTCCCAAATGTAAGAATAGCGAATGGAACAAATATGTTCCATGACATTTCAGTTAAATTCCCAGGGAATTTCCCTAGTTTAAAATGACAAAAACCAAATAAACATACAACAAAAATTTTACAAAGCCAAAGTTATCTTTACAGTTATGTGACCAAATATTTTGATTCACAATTTTTGTTGCCCGGATCAAAGATGTGAAATATGTCAATATTTTTCCCTCAGAATCCCCTATCTGCAACCTTTTCGCTTCTTTGGGTTCTCTAAACCCTTTCCTTATCTGAAACTAGTGGGAATAAAACCTGAAAAATCTAGGAAAAATTTGATAATCTATCACACAAATAAGGGGTCTTTAAAAAGTTCATGGAAAATGGTTATGCTGACAAAATTATGCATGATTTCAAACTTTTTTTGCACCAGATAAACTTATACTAACTTGTTTAACAATGGCTAAATAGGATCTAGCGTGAGACATGAAGAAAGATAATATATGAGTTTGAAGAGTCCCTTTTATCAGAGCAACATGAATTCTGCTAAAATTGAAGCAAGAACAAACATCAAATTTATGCAGAAGCTTGGGTAGAATAATGGCAAAATTATCAATGCTTTACAAAAATTTATGGGGACAATGAATGGCCCCAAAGAAATCAGCAGTTTACAAATAAATAATTTGCTTTATAAAAGGACGAGGTGATGTTGAAGATGAAGCCTGCAGCAGTAGACCATCCACATTAATTTGTGAGGAAAATATTTAACTTATTTATGCCGTAATTGAAGAGGATGGACAATTAATAGCACCAACAATACCCAACACCACAGACATCACAACTGGCTCAGTGTACACAACTCTTATTGAAAAATTAAAGTTGAGCAAACTTTCCACTCGATGGGTGCCAGATCAGCTGCAGATGCCAGATCTGTTGACACCAGATCAGCTACAGAAAAGAGCAGAGCTTAAAATGGAAACTTTAAACAATTGGGATCAAGAGACAAATTCACAAAATAAAATAAAACAAAACAAAAAAAACATAATGAAAACAAAAACAGGAATGAAAGACAGACCTTAGAAAAACTTAAAATATTGATATGTCAATGAGAAACATAAGTGAAATCAAGACATTTGATAGATTTAAAAAAAAACAATTTACAAAGTAGACTGGTTATTTATAAAGTATAAATATCTATTATAGTCTAAGAGCTTCTATAGTTGACTAAACAAAATAAAAAGACAACCCGTAAGAGAAATGATCAAAGGATATGCATGGACAATTCAGAAGAGAGCAATTCCAAATGAGTAGAAAACATTTTAAAAGATGCTCAGACTGACTGGGCACACTTGTAGATCACACTTGTAATCCTAGCACTTTGGGAAACTGAGGCGGGAAAATCGCTTGAGGTCTGGAGTTCAAGACCAGCCTGAGCAAGAGCAAGACCGTCTCTACAAAAAAATTAAAAAATTAGCCACGCATGGTGGTGTGCACACATAGTCTCAGCTACTTGAAAGACTGAGACAGGAGGATCGCTTGAGTCCAGGAGATTGAGCTATGATGACACCACTGCATTCTAGCTGGGGTGACAAAATGAGACCTTGTCCCAAAAAATAAATTTTAAAAAATGCTCAAACTGAATAATAGTCATGGAAATGCAAATTAAAGCAATTATACAATATCAGCCATCACACTGAACTTAAAAAGAGGGCTAATAACTACTGGAAACTGTGAGAGAAGGATACTCTCACATCTGGCCACAAGAGGCAGTATATGAACTGGTTAGCATGGTAGGCTCTTACCACCTGAGTGATCTTAAGGAATACTTAACTCCAGGTTACTCATCTGTGAAATGAGGATAAATATATTGCAGAAGGGTGATAAATACTAAAGAAGATATAAAATCTAGAACCACAAAACAATTCTTGGCATAGGTAATCAGTCAATAAAGTTTGACTATTATAATTATTGTTAGTAGAAATGTGAATTTTTGCAACTTCTTTCTAAAGTTGTTTGGCAATATGTACTAAAATTTAAAATACACATGACCTTTGACACAGCAACACACTCTTGGGAATTTATCCCACAGAAATAAAAGTATCAGACTGTGGATACTTAGCACTGTAGCCGAAACTGGGAGCAAAATAAATGCTCATAATTAGGAAAATGGTAAAATAAGTCACAGGACACCTACACACAGAATATGATGAAGCTTTTAAAGAAAACTATTTAGAGCCATATCTGCTCATTTGAGGGAAGTTCTACTAGGAATTAATGAGAGAAGAATATATAGAGAACATGATGTATAATCCATCCAAAACCTTCTTTATTTTCACTTTTAGCCCAATATATGGACTAAATAAATAAATAATTCCATTTTTACAAAATTATGACTTAAAAAACTCCTTATTCTTTTCATACATAATACAAGTAGACTACATTTCCATTTAGTTATAGACATGTATACACACAAATATACACAGATATATGCATGAATATATATGCATATTTATGTGTGCATGTGTTTATTTATATTACATATGGAAGTACGTGTATATAAACACACATAAACACACATACATCTTTATACACATTTATGATAAGGGGAAAAACTTAAGTTTAAAAACATGTGGAGTGTTCTATGATGTATCACTACACGTGTGAAGAACACTGTCTCTGAAGCCTGACTGCCTGGTTTCAATTCACAGTTCTCCACTCAGTACCTACTATATGTCACTAGCAAGCTACTCCACCTTTTTGGGTAAGAGTCAACAGTGCATACCTGATAAGCTTGCTGCAAGGATAAAACATGTTAGAAGAGTGCCTGGAACAAAGTAAGTGCTATAGAAGTTTTTATTATTATGCTTTAAGTAATAAAAAAATACAAAGTAATGTGAATAATATTATTGGATACTTTAGAGCAGGTCATATCAACTTTGTCACTATTAACATTTTGGAACGGAAAATTCCTTGTTGCAGGCCATGTCCTGTACACTGTAGAATGTTTAACAGCATCTCTGGCCTCTACCCACTAAATACCAGTAGCACCCTATCCCCACCCATGACAGCCAAAATGTCTCCAGACATTGCCAAATGTCTCCTAGGACTGCGGTCCCCAACCCCCAGGCCGTGGCCCGGTACTGGTCCGTGGCCTGTTAGGAACTGAGCCATGCATCACCACCTGAGCTCCACCTCCCCCTAACTCCCACCCCTGTCTGTGGAAAAATTGTCTTCCATGAAACCAGTCCCTGGTATCAAAAAGGTTGGGGATCGCTGTCCCAGGGGATAAATCACCTTCAGTTGAGATCTGTTGCTTTAGAAGGATGGAAATGGGTGAAGGACATAGGAGAGTGTGTTTGTTTTTGTCCTATATACACCTATTAATAGTTACACTTGTTAAAAGCAGGTACTACTTTTGCTATTTTTAAAATGTCCAATAAATGGAATTTCAAAAAAGGAAAATATTAAGGATAAACATCAAAATAAAAAACAAAACTATCATCAATGGTTTGTAAACCAGCAGAATAAATTAAATCAATACAAAAGATGATAGGAAAGAAAAAGAAAAACTCAAAGAGAAAGAATGGTGAGAAAGAAAGCATAAAATGGAAGAAATACATTCAAATGCACCACTGATCACAATAAATATAAAAGGATTCAACTCACCTATAAAAGAGATATACTATCAAACTGGATTAAAACAACAAAGTCCAGGTATATGCTGCTTACGAGAGACATTCTAAAAAAAAAAAACACAGAAAAATTGAATATAAAGGGATGAAAAAAAACATAATAGTTAAATATTCACCAAAAGAAAGCTAGTGAAACAATATTATGATAATTCAATCTTTGAAGTGGCTTAAAAAACACACCAAAAAACCAAAAAAAAAGATCAACATAGGATTTAAGAGAAAATTCATAAAGAAGACATAAAAATGAAGAAATTCTATACATCTCATAATACACAACTCAGCAAAACCATTAGAATCACAAGAAAAAACTAACAAAACGACACCCATAGTGGGAGGTTTTAACATATCTGTCTCAGAAACCGATAGATGAAGCACCAAAAATTAGTAAGTACACACATGCACAAACACACATACACATGGGGATATATATGAACAGAGATAAAGAGATAAAGAATTTAAAGAAAACGGAGCAAAATGTAAATAATTGGTATCTTTGGGTAAAAGATATGGAAAAGGTTTTTGTACTTTTCTTGCGACTTTTCTGTGTTTGACGTGTGAAAATGAACATACCAAAAAACCCCACCCAAACAATTACATTAAAAATAAATAAGTTCACTATTCTATGTAAGAAGTTGGAAAAAGAACACCAGAGAAAATCTAAACAAAGCAGAGAGAAGGAAATAATATGATATTAAGAGCAGAAATTAGTCAAGTAAAACAACAAAGAAAAAGTAGGTCAATAAAACCAAAAAATAGTCTTTGAAAAGACAAAAAAAAAAAAATTAAGATGAAGCTCTAGCTACACTGTTTAAGGGGGAAAGAAAGAAAAGTACAAATGAAAAATATTAATCGTGAAGTAGAATAAAGACAAAGAGATTAGAATCATAAGAGAATAACTTGGTTAACTTTATAACATTCTAACTGATAGAGACCACATGTATTTACAACTAAAATGACAATTTTTAGTCAAATAATACTTGGAGACTTTCTTCCCAAAAAATAGACAGCCATAAGATTAATGCCTTTCTTTCCTCTTCATCCTAGCCTTTACTTATGATTTGACTTGAATAATATAACAATAATAATAAAATCTCAAATCAAAGGCACAAAAAAATCCATTTCAATGCCACATTTGCCAGACTGGCATTGAGAAGGGATCTTAAAACCAATTATTTTTCCCCAATGAAGGATCCATATAAAATCCTTGCATATATTTCTCTGAATTTAATTTTTTAATATATAATATTTTCACACAATTGAAAATACAAGTATGTATACAGTAAACGCTCTCTCATCCTTGCTCTCCATCAAGTACTTTTCCTTAGAGGCAATCAAGATTTCCAGGGTTTTGAGTATATTTTCAGAGATGTTCTATGTTATATATAATTAACACAGCAAACACACACACATTTTATACTGTATATACTGTTCTGCACCTTGATTTTTCCCTTAACAATATATCTTAGACAATATATAGGGCATCACTCCATAATAAATAAATTCCTTTCTTTTTTTTATAGCTGCCTTGTATTCAATTAGATGGATATGCTATTAGTATAACCCAGGGCAGGTTGTAGTAACAAACAATCCCCAAATCTCAGTGACTTACTACTTCTAGCTCATGCTACATATTTATCAGGAGTTGACTGGGAGTTCTGTTCCATGTCTACATCACTAGGGGACCCAGGCAAGTGGAGCAGACTCTATCTGGTCACTATGATAGTAGGAAAGAGAATTCTGGAAAAAATCACACTGAAATTAAACTGGTGACACACCTGTATGTGCAAAGTCACCTCCAAATGCTGAAGAAGCCAAGAAACCCAAGAGGGAGGCAGACAAATCCAGTTTGTCAGTATAGGATGATTTATCAGGGGGACTTACAGACAGAATTGTGGTCTTAGGCGGGTGCAAGACAGGTATCTTCACATTGCAACCCCCCAGAGCCAGGGCTTATATCTGGGGAAAAAGAATACCTGCTCCGAAAGGAATGTATAGGTGGCTGAGAGAATTCTGTTCGCATCACAGTGCACCAGTATCAAAGGTTGTTTGGAGGAAAGGTGAAATTTACAGTGAGTAGGTTTTCCTACATAAAGAGTAATACATCAACTAGACATTTTGGAGGCATTTCCAGACTCAGGGTTAGTCAGGCATATTAGTATTTCAAAATAAAGTCACTCTTGTTCCCACACTCCACCCCTCTAATCTGGCTCTTATAATCTTATGCGCCCACCTCTTCTGTAATGCTCCCTGAGCCTTTAGATTGGGGGCATCTGGGGCCAGGTACAAGTTCACTTTTCGGTTGTAAGAAAAGGCCACAACAGTAGTATAAACAACAAGAAGTGATACCTGTGACAAGAATAAAACCAGCAATGAAAACAGCTTTTGCCTCCATGAGCCCCCAGAACTAAACGAAGAGGAAAGTCACTGGGAGCAAGAAAGAGTAGAGTCAGACATCGCGGTTCTCTGGCTGTGCATGTCCTGCAGGGCTAAAGTTATATTGTCAGAATTATCTGGAATATATACATGACATTCGGTTTTAATGATGGCACAAGTTCCCCCTTGTGCAGCAGTTAAGATACCTAATGCCATATGATTTTGGAAAGCAACCTTACACAGGAGGGACATTTCAGAGTTCACTAAAGAAGTACTTTGGAAACTGTGATTGAGAGCCGATTGAGTATGGTTAGTGAGGGCTTCTGTATGTCAGATCACATCCTCAATGCCTAAAGATGGTACAAAGATTGAAGCCAAATGATCACACCAATGGAAAACAGATCCTGTCCATCTATTAACCATATTTGGGAGATTAGCAGGTTTACCAACTGACCTTGTCCATTGTCCTTGGACCCATGGAGAGGCTAAAGTGCATCATCCTAGCCATCTTGATGATAACCAAGGCAAGAGTGGATCCACATAACCATTCAGTACTATTTGAAGCAAACCCATTTAAGTTGGGTTGTCAAAACCAGTCTGTAGCAAACCAGTTTTTGCCTGGCAGGATTATAATATTCTGGCATTGTTCCTGGGGAATCCACCCTATCACCCAAGTACTGTTAGCTCATGAGTCACAGGTGTGATTTCATTGTTCCCAACATAAGGGAACCATTGACTTAAGTGTCTTGCAGTTGGTGTCAGCCAAATGAAACCATCCCAAATTTGAAGAAAACCCTCTGTATAGTAAGAATTATGGGATCTTACACTAGGGACCATTATTTTAGGATCTATCTGTGGAGAAGCTATAGCTATGATACTTTCTTGTGTGGCATTTATTGAAAAGGGCTTTCCATATCCAGAACTTTAATTGTCTTATTAATAGGCCAACTAATTACATCATCCCCTGTCTTATCAGCTAATGTTTTATTTCATCGTTGAAGAGCTTTAATGAATGTTTGTAAATGCCACCAGTTGTTTCCCTGCATAGGTGATACCCAGCAAGGCAGATCAGAGATCCTCAAAAAAACACAACAAACTGCAAACCCAGCCAGTATCCTTTTGCAAGCTGCCAGCATCATGTTGAGCCCAGTGTAGGGAGGTTCGTTTCTCCTTTCGTAGGGCAGAGCAGCAACAGGAACAGAAGACTACGGGTGGAAACACAAGTGTTTTGCAGGAACCTGGCAGAGCAGTTGGTCCTCATTAAGCAGCATGACTGTGGTAGCTTCATCCCTGTTAGTTAGAACATAGGCAGCCCGAGATGAGGGGCAGGGAGTGCATACCAGACATGTTGCCTGATGGGCGAAGGTGCCAGAATTATCTGTAAGGTTACAGAGATGGCAAAAAACCATGTCATATGGCCTGCCATGTGCCCTTTAAATAGGACTGTGTTCTAGTTTGGAGATATGTGGACAGTTCTGGCCTAGAATTCAACTGGATCAATGAAGATCATTTTAAGTGGCCAGGGAATTCCTCACTATCTGGCAAGAAATACCCTATCCAACCCGGAGGAAGTTATCGGTCCAACCTCCATGCAGGTGTCCCCTCCCCTGGCTCAAGATCTTGGGGAGTCCTAAATAACATTTGCCATTGGCCTTTTATCAGCTCCGGTAGAAATGCATCTGGTTGGATTGTCTTTACCACTATGGCTAATGGATCCTCCTCTACGGTGCTCCCAAGCTGTTTGTATGGTGCCAGCCCTGTAATTGCTTCGACCGAATTGAGGTGTTTAATGGTTGAGGCAAAACCTTGGTAAAAGTTTGTAAAAGTACACGTAGTTGTGCTTTCAAAATGCCATTTTTCCTTTCAATCAACCCCGCTGCTTGGGGATTATACAGTAAATGAAATCTGCAGTCTGTATCCCTCTCATGTGCCCAGCCTCGCACATCATGTCCGGTGAAATGTGTGCCCAGTCACTGTGCATGCATCAAGGGTATCCATATGTGACATTGAGTTGTTCCAAGGCCTTAATGGTGGCTGTCTGGTTTGCCCTGTTGCAAGGGAAGGCCTGTAACAATTCGGTGGCATTACCCACACCTTAGTGCATACTTTTGTCCCAAGTTTACTGTCAGGGGTCCGATGTAGTCTGTCAGTCTCTCGCAGGGGCGGGCGCCTTATGTATGTGTCCTGGTGGGTGTGGGGTGCAGTGGGGGCGCAGGCAGGAGCGAGCTAAGCAGCCTGCTACTGCTGCCACTAGATCTGCAGAGCGGAGGGGCCGTCCTGCTCCCTTTGCTGCTTGCCAGCTCACTCGTGCACTGCGATGCCCCTTGTGTTTATGTACCCAGGCAGCTAGCTCACATGCCTGTGGAGGAGCCAGTGTTCTAATGTTTGCTAGGCTATCAGCCTCCATGTTACCAGGGGCAGGGGGTGAATCTGACCGGTGCTGAAACATGAGACACAATTAGGCTTGTGGTGCGTTCTTGTAGCCTCTCCCAAATGTCTTTCCACGGGGCAGCTCCCCGTAAGGGTTTTTTAAGCACATGCCAATTATCTCGAGTATATTGAGCAAGTCACATTGTATGGCCCTTAAATACAGTCCAATTGTCTCTACAGAGGACTATAAGCCATGGCACATGGGTACAAACCAACTATGTGGCCTAAAGTCCTACCCATTGACTGTTTTGCTGTATTTCCATTTCAAACCATATGGTATCCGTCTGTGGTTGTGTCGCTACTGCTGTCAATACACAGGGGTTACCTCGGCTTGACCCGTCTGATATCAAGCATTTTCAGGAATGGGCTGTGTCTTCATGTACCACTGGATGCATCTCCTATAGGGGCTCCACACTAGGGCAGCCCTGGTCTCACAGTGCACTGGCCCTAAGATAGCATGCAGTGCCTTTCCCAAGGGGCTCATGGAGAGGGCACTATGTTGTTGCAGGTATGCATGTCACTTGTGTCATGGCAAACAGTCCTTCTATCCAACCCTTGATAGGGAGACCTGTTCTTACTGTTACCAGCAAAGCAGCAGTTATGGGTTCAATTTGCTGCAAGGCCTTGTATACCCCCATGATTTGTTCAATTGAGGAATAGCCGTTTCAGCACCTTTCCATAGTGACCAGAATCCCAGGGAAACTGTTTTCCCACACTGGACTTGCCAGAGAGCCCAACTGGTCCCCTCAGGTCTTATGGTCACTTCTAAAGACATTGGCATACCAGGGCGGGTGAAACCAAAAGCTTGTGCTTGGGCCATTAATATTTTAGCCTTTTCAAATGTTGTTTTGTTCTTTATCCCAGTACCAACTAGATCCCTTCTTTACTAGTCAGTATAGGGAACATAAATTTGAGTTACATGTGGAATAAAAGCCCGTCAATATCCCAAAAGACCTAGGAAACTCTATAAGTGTGTAACTGTCGTAGGCATGGAAAATTGTATTTTGTCAACGACTGTCACTGGGATAAGTTGTGTCTTACTCAACCAAGTGGCCCCTAGGAATTTTACAGCTGGCCTGGGCCCTGTATCTTTTGTGAGTTGATGGCCCATGCTCTGGATTGAAGAATGGTGCAAAAGGTGTCAAGGGGGTGTTGTAGCAATGACAAGTCTTTAGAGGGTAGCATATCATCAATACTTCATCAATGTAATGAGACCATTTAACAGCAGGTGGTGGTGGACAGTCATTCCTTAGCAAATCACTCCTAGCAATCATTCCTTAACAAATAGTGGGGCTATGTAGATAACCTTGGGGCAACACTTGGAATGTCCAGTGCTGACCCTTCCAGGTAAAAGTAAATTGGTCTTGAATGTGGTGGCGCATGCCTGTAGTCCCAGCTACTCAGGAGGCTGAGGCAATAGGATCGCTTGAGCCCAGGAGTTCGAGGTTGCATTGAACTATGATGCCACTGAACTCCAGCCTGGGTGATAGAGCGAGAACTTGTCTCAAAGAAAAAAAATTGATCCTGACAGGGTGTAAAAGGATGCTAAACAACCTCTGTGGAAAGCAGTATGAGAGATATCTTAAAGTGATACAAGTGGATCTACCATTTGATCCAGCAATCCCATTACTGGAATTCCATTATCCAAAAGAACAAAAGTCATTCTATGAAAAAGACATCTGCACTCGAATGTTTATAGCAGCACAATTCACAATTGCAAAGATGTGGAAACAACCCAAGTGCCCATCAATACATGAGTGGATTAATAAAATGTGGTATATGTATACCATGGAGTACTATTCAGCTATAAGAAACAACGGTGATATAGCACCTCTTGTATTTTCCTGGCTAGAGATGGAACCCATTCTATTAAGTGAAGTATCCCAAGAATGGAAAAATAAGCACCAGCAAATTGGTATTAACTGATAAACACTTAAGTGGACATATAGGAATAATATCTATTGGGTGTCGGGCAGGTGGTGGGGGAGGGGATGGGTATATACATACATAATGAGTGTGATGTGCGCCAACTGGGGGATAGACATGCTTGAAGCTCTGACTCAAGGGGGGATGGGGGGCAAGGGCAATATACGTAACCTTAACATTTGTGCCCCCATAATATGCTGAAAAAAAATTTAAAAAAAAGGATGCTAAAAAAGGTATTAGCTAAATCTAACACAGTATAAGTTAAGGTGCATTCTGCACCGGTGTCCACTAAAGCTAGGGTTCTCTGCTTGCTTTTTGGACTTCAGTAGAGAGTGTGCTCCACATGGGGCCTCTGGATGCCCCCTCTTGCTCATATGTAGAGGTAACCTTGGCGCCATCCCTAGTCTCTAGGCTGAGGAGGAGTCCACCCTGAAATGCAGAGATTGGGGTTTCTAGACATGGAGTTTCTTTTTCTCCTTTGTCCTCCTCTGCTGGGGCACTAGGGAGAGGTCTGAGCTGCCGATTGGGAGTAAGATCTTTCCAAAGGCCCACCAATACTGCATTGAGTTGTTGATTTATTTCCCTTGTTGATTTATTTTTTTTGTCCATCTGAAATCAGATGATACCATATTCATTTCCTAGTAATCTTAACTGGGCCCTTTGACGTTCCTTTTGATCCAGCAGACTTTCTCTTTTTTTTTTTTTCCTTTTCCTTTAGTAATTAGTCAGATCTTGTCTCTTTCCTTTTAAATTTCTGCAAGATCACCTTTCCCATTTCATATACATCTTGTCCCACAAGAAGGTTCAAGAGGAATATGAGAGGGTTGTGCTACTCCTGGGGGCAGTGTGTCTCTCTTTTTTTTTTTTTTTGCTTCATTCCCTGGTAGGGAGATGCCATTCCCACCAGTGTCCCATAGCCTCATCATCCATGTGGCTAAGCTTTCTCTCCTCAGCTGTTTAAAGGTTTTTGTTGTCCAATAATTGTGCTGAGGGCTGCATGTGTTGGACTTTTGCTTTTTGCTGCGTGAGTGGTCTTGCTTTCAAAAGAGGATAAATATCCTCCTCTTCTGAGATAACTTCAATGTCACCATCTGAGTTACTAGTTTGTTTCCAAGAAGTCCAGATATTTGCATCCCAGTCTGGTTTGGCAAGAACAGCCCACACTTTTGGCAGGGGCAGCTTTCTCCCTCCCTGCCGTACAAAGTGGCAAGCGAAGGTGTCCAACTGTGCCTCTTGAGTTCAAACTTACCCACCAAACCAGACACTAACACAGATGTGGAAGTTCTCATATCCCTTTCTAATTGTAGTTCTTCCTCTAACTTTCCTACACTCGCCTCAGCCACTACCTGTGCTTCTATAGCCACTTGTACAGCCCATAACAACAACAAACTCATTGCTATCCCTGCTTGGCAATCTTTCTTACCACAGTGAGTCATACGGCTTTCTACTGACAAGCATGCCAGACCCTCTGGTGTTTTCGGAGCAACCCCACCCTCATGCAATGGTCCACCGGCGTCTAGCAAATGGACAGTGTCACCCCACACAGAAGAGGAGGGCCACCCTAGGATGGCCCCTGTGGATGCTTCTTTCCCCTGGCCCATGCTTTGGTTCCTGGCTCCAGGCTGGGTTACCACTCGTTCCCTGAAAGGGTCATATATGCAAAGTGACCCCCAAATGCTGAAGAAGCCAGGAAACCAAAGAAGGAGGCAGACAAATCAAATTTGTCTGTATAAGATTATTTAATAGGGGAACTTACAGACAGAAGCTGGTCTTGGGCAAGCACAAGACAGGTAAATCTCCACCTCTCCGTACCACAACACCCCCAGACCCAGGGCTTATATCTAAGGGAAAAAGTATACGTGTTCTGGAAGGAATGTGTAAGTGGCTGAGAGAATGCTGCTGGTGTTACAGTGTACCAGCATCAAGGGTTGTTTTGGAGGAAAGGTGAAACTTACAGTGAATAGGTTTTTCTACATAAAGAGTAATACATCAGCTAGACATTTTGGAGGCATTCTCAGACTCAGGGTTAGTCAAGCAGATTAGCATTTAAAAATAAAGTCACTCTTTATCCCCACATCAGTGATTCAGTCTAAATGTGGCAGATATCATTTCTGTTTACAACATTGGACAAAGGGGTCACGTGGCCACATACAACCACAATGGAACAAGGAAGTGCTGAAAATATTTGAGCACCACTAATAACAACCAGAGGATGTATCATACATTTTAAATAAGTTTTCTATTGATTAATTTCCTTGTTTCAATTGATTGCAATTGATTGAAATCAATCAATTGATTGATTTCATCGTTTGCAATCCTTTGCTATTACAAATGAATACTATAATAAATGTGCACATGTCATTTTACACATGTGAATGTATCTATAGGATATATTCCTGGAAGCAGAATTTCACATGCATCTTTAGAAGTCAACTTGCTGCACAAAACCTCCAGGAATTTAGTTTCTCCACACTTGACGTACACTGAACATAGATTATTAAAACTATGTTTATTCTGGGGGTGGGAAGTGGAAGCAAAGAGATATTTCAATGGAGCTGTTTCCATCAAATATCCCAATAAAGTGTCACATAATTCTGATTTGACTAAAGGCATCAGATAAAGAATATTATATGTTTAGCCCTTAGCTGCTTTAATATATTTAGTTATTATACATAACTTCTTTTCAAAGACTTCCAGGGACACAATTGACCATAGCTACATTCTCTAAACTAGCATAAGAAACAGGAATGGCTACGATATTTTCTGTTTTAATTCTAGTCCCAAAATGCTAATGAATTGCTTTTAAATTTCAGTCAAATCAGAATCAAAATCCTGGATGTTGCACTGAAGGCCAAGATTAGAAGATGGAATCCTCTGATTATTTGTTTTTACTAGATTTCCCAATAGTCTCATGGGAGGTGGATATGTGTCATGTTAAAATATGATTCTATGACCAAATTACTTTGGAAAACATCAGTTTAATCAAAGCTAACTTTTTAATCACAGGACTTTTCACAGCCTCATTTAATATAAGTGGAGAAACTATAGATTTCCAATGGAAGAATATACCAGGTAGTTTCTCAAATGTATTTGACCATGGAGCTGATGTTTTATAAGCTTCTATCTAGATAGCCTAATTCTCAACAGAATATGTTTAGGGAAATATTGGTTTATAGTATTAAAAATATAATTCAGCAAGGATTATTCAACATGAATTATATCTAGCCCTATGTTAATCATTCTGTGGTTACCAAAAGTAGGCTAAAGTCCTCATTCCAGATAGTCTGCAGGCTACTGGGAAATAAACAACACAAAAACTACAATGTCACTGCAATTTACATAGAATATAAATGAACATTTTCCTGAGACAAAAGATTTCCTTAATTTTTAATATTCAGTCTGCCACTTTTATTCAGTTTAAGTTTCTCTTTGAGTGTTCAATCACCATTTCATTTGTAAGGAGACAAAATATTTAGCACGAGAAAACACCTTGCTTTGAGTCTTAAGTGTTCCCCAGTGAAATGCTAAGAAAACAAATGTTATGTCAGATGATTTATGTTTTAACTTTAATGTTTCCAGATTCTTCCTTCAGTAGCAAACTAAAAAATTGCCTGAATAAAGAGCTAGCATCTCATGGTTTAGATGACTGAAGACCCACCACCAAAATAGAGGAAAAGAAACAGTATCTAGGAACAAGGTTCAAATGAAAACTATGTAACTGTTTTGGACTTTTTTCTTTCCTAATTTTCTCAGCAGTGGCACAAATGTTTAGATTGACAAATATGCTCTAAGAAAAATCATCACATAAAAATACTTTTAAAGCAAATGACATTTTGATGCAATTAATTCTTTTGATTCCTCTTTGGCACCTGCTCAGCTTCCTTCAGATGAAAAATTATACTGTTGTTGGCATTTACTACTGTAATGTCCTCAAATATGTTAATATTATTAATGATTGTGTTCATAAGTACATTGTGATTAAACTGTTGAGTTAGGATATAAACAAAATGACTTTGACAAATGAATATTTGAAAGGGAAATTTCTTGAGAAGTGTCTTTGATGATGTCAAACATCAAAGCTTTAAACATGTCCTTCAGCAATGATCTGAAGATAGGTTTCTATTCTTACAGAAAAATATAGAAATGCCTTTTTAATTTTCATTTATTCTCTTTTCTTTAACCTAATGAAAAAAATCAAAGTAACAGATGGTTGTTAGAAGCAATTTTACAAAAGAAAATTGAATGGTCTTCTGAAACAAGTCTGATATATAAACATGCTGACTTAAAATTTATAAAAAATAATGTACAGACTCACTCCCCATCTGGTACTTGCCTGAGAGAGAAAAGCCTGACTATTCTTCCTGTATTGCTATATTTTGACCCTATGGGTCAATAACTGTCAGCCCCCACAGAGTCCCTTCAGGCACCTAAACAAATAAAGCCCTGACTAGCCACTTTCTAAGCTTACTTCATCAACTCCCTAGTGACACTTAAGTTAGGATGAGATATTTAATATATTTTTAAGTTTTCAGGTTTTAATTACAAATATATTTAATTTATCAAAAAAAATTTTAAAAACATGAATTTGGTGCTACTTTAATCATCCAATTTTTTACTATTAATTGAAATTGAAATTAATACAATGACATGTCTTTAGCTAATCTCTAGTTTACTTTTTATTATTTCATAGTGATTTCTGACCATTCGACAAAATGGTAAAGTTTTACTGTATGACACAAAATTTTTGTTCTGGATATATTGTCAACAAAATGAGCCCATTAAATAAAACTGTTCCTTTAATTCAAAAGGCCAGTGGTCTGCTCAAGTGACTGCTTTACCATTGCCTATACAGAGAAGACAAACATTCAATATAGACTTATCACAAAAAAAGATAATAGGGACAGCATCTAATGTCCCTTGTTTGTTTTAAGACACATCCTATGGACAAAGCACAAACGTTCTGGCTGAGAATCCAGATGTTGGTCACAATCTAGTCCCTTGGAGGATTCCATCATCTCCAAAAAACAAAGTTCTGTCAAACTTCTGTCAGCTGCACCCTGGGCACCATCTGGCTGATGCCCACCCTACCCAACTGCCTCCTTGTGACGGGTCTTTCTGCCCATGTTTCTCAGTTTTTCCAGAAAGGGAAGCTGGTGGTGAGGTAAGAGACTTCAGTAAAATACATGACAGAATAATTTATAAAGACATTAAATTCGATCTCATTCTTCCTATTGTGTAATTTCACTCAGGAACAAGTGAGAATTTTTTCTCTGCTGCTCCACCATTTTTGATTCAAGCGCATTCATCATGGAGGCTTTTTCTATTCACAGAGAAGAAATAATGGGACTTTGGTTTTGACAGCCTGGGCTGGAGGACGTCCTGGAGCAAACCTCTAAGACAAGGCCAAGAGGAAGTTGACAGGAGAGAGGGAGGATTGAGAAAGGATTGGTTTTCAACAGTGGTGGAGTCCCGGAGTCTCTTGCTGAGTAGAAGCACTGAACGCTAATGGGGGTGCCAACAAGGATGCAATGAAGGCTGAACACCAGGCAGGAAGGCAGCGCCCGCTCTGAAAGACTCTTATGACTTCACTGAGCTCAGAAGGGCCGAGGCTGCCCACACATAGAACGTGGACAGGGAGGACTTTGACCAAGACCAAAAATGCCTATTGTCTAATATCCTTACTTGCAGAAACACCTTCCTACTATCAAAACTTTGACTTGACTTTAGGAAGGGGAAGGAGTTTACTACAACTTGACTGAGATTGAATTACTTAGCATCCTGGGGAGATAAAGCTCAGAACCAAAATCAATAACTTGATTTTGAATAAAAAAGGGAATGTGACATTGCTTAGACCCCATGCAGCAGATCCATTGTCACTACACTGCCCTGCCTCACCCATCCCAGATGCTCAGGGGTTTCAGCCAGATGATCCGGAGAATATTTTTTTTACAAAGTCTCTTAGCAAAGGTCACTGTTTAAAATGGGAAGCTGGGAGGGCTTTCACACTTATTTAAAAGCTTTATATAATTTTATTTATGTAATAAGTGGAATAGGACTCATACGATTTAAACCTTGCAAGTCCCACTTCACATTAGCTATGAGAATCACAGTCACGGGCTGGTTTGGAATATTCCATACATTACTCAGGGTAACATGACCTGGCCAAAGCCTCAAGGGGACAATCAGCTCTGTCACTGTCAATGCTGGGGAGCATAGCTGAGGAGCTCAGAGAATGTGTTTAGAGACCAAAATCTCAACACTCGATAAGTGAAGCCTGGTTTAGGGTTGAGCCTGTAGGCAGCAGTGGGGAGAAAATTACTCAAGTCTGATCTTTAAGGTGATATTTTCCCTTTTACAACAGATTGTTGCAATGTACTGGATTTCTGGTCAGTAATTTGGAACCACATAGGACTATGTTCATAGATATTTCAAATGCCTGAGATAATTCAGTTCAACAAATACTAATTAGGTATCTACCACCTACAGTGCACTGTACCAGACACATGAGAGAGATACAAAGGTTCAGAAGACATAGTCCCATTTCATTCATACAGAGCTCACAATTTAATGGGAGAAAAGGAGACAAACATTAATCAGTCTAATATGAGAAACATTTGTCATATATTAAAATAAAATAATAATACTAGCTACAATTCATTAAGAGCCTTCTACTAACTAAGCACTTATCTGAACTACAACCCTTTGATGGTATATGCTACTATTATTCCCACTTTTTATACAAGAAAATCGAACTCCACAAAGGTTAAGAAACTGGCCTAAGGTTCTATAAATAAGAAGGGTCAATCCAGAATTTGAATACTGAGACACTGATCCCAGAACTCAAACCCCTAACCTCTACCATGAAATACAAATATTGTATGATTGAAGAATTAGAGAGAAAGAGGTTAAGTTGTACTGAGAGGAGAGAAGAGATAAGCAATGAATAAAGACTTCTTGATTCATTTACTTACTAGGAGAAGAGGAAAAATCAACAACCTAAATATTAATTTCACTTTCAAAAGCAAATAAACTCCTTTCGTTTATTTATCCTCTAAATATACACCAAAAGGTTAGATTTAGGAGTCTTCCAAAGAGTTTTTTGTTTATTATTTTGCAGAATATGAAATTGTCCATGTATTTTCTCCTATAGAGATACATTTCCCCTATCCTTGCAGTGAAAATATAATCTTGTTCTTACTATGTTTGATTTAGAATAATATAATTTCATTAGTCAACCTTAATGTCTACAACTAATAGGATGTCTATGAAGAATAGCAGTAATATCTTGAATTGATGTTGCTCTTTTCTCTCAAACAATTACAAGCCCTTTGTGTAGACATGATCTTTTCCATTTTCAGGAGACTCGTATCATTAACTTATAGTAATGTGTGTTTAATAGAAGGAACTAAGTAAAAAAGAATTTGTGACTTTTCTGGAGTTATGAATTACTCTCTAAAGGAGGTTAGAATAGAATATGTAATTTCACTTCTAATCTAGCTATCATACCACAACAAACAGCAAAGTAAGGGAGGTTTAGTTGGGTAATAAAATAAACTAGAAACCATGTAAACAGACAACAAAAGAAAATCAGTATATTATCCCTAAAATTTTCCCTAACAAATCTGTTGTAGAAAGATTATTAATATCCAAAATGGCTAGTTTGTAGGGTTTTTTTCATTATAAAATGTCCATTTCTTTGTCATTGTCACAATTGTATGTTCCACCATAATGTCATGTCATCTTTATAATGATGGCGATACTTTGCTAGGATTTGAACAAAGGAGGAAAGAGAATGAAAGAACAGGCACCTGCAGAAACACAAGTCTGGGAGTTCAGTCTTAAAGGATCTGTTTTAGTGGGATCAACTCTCTTTTTGGAGCTTTAGAAGTGGGGGTGTCTAGGCTCACCAGAGGAGGACATGTTCTGTGCAGGCCAGCTCTTTTCTTATCTGAACTTTACTTTAGGCCCAGTATGTGTATGACTGAACTCCCTCCATGATTGTCTTCAATGGGG
>VBSM01001124.1:28727712-28742611 GCA_008086735.1 Cheirogaleus medius
TTCCTGCCTCATCATTGCAACATATGTTCAGCATTGGTTTTATAGTGACAATTTGTACTTTACAACTACGCTCAAGAATAGTAAATGGAAAGAAGTAAATTTTAAGGAAAAGCAAAGTATTATAATTCTCAAACTGCAAACTGATTCCTAAAACAATCAAGTGCTAACGTTTCCATAGTCGTTTTCAAAGCACCCATGAGTGCCCCAAAATTTAAAAATGAGCAGATATGCACCTTGATTACAATAGATTTTCTTCATTTTGCTGTTAATGAAATAAAAACATTTAATTTCTTTAATGTTTATTCTTCTGTTACAAAGTTTAAAAGATTATAGGAATCACATTTTGATAATTTCTTTTTGTTACTACTTGATTTGATCTGAGACCAAGTTTATAACCATATCCTTAAATCAAAATGTGCAGGCTAGGTCATTAGCTCTAGTCATTATTCCATCATCATTTTTAAGCTGCTTCAGCTGTGCTTGGGAATGGCTGACTAGGACTGAATGATATACTCCCTCTAGTGGATAAAGACAGAGAAAAAAGTATTTGATTCCTTCTGAGGATTAGTTATGGTTTTAACTACTGAGCACTATTTTTTGGCGTGTGTTTCCCCGAAAAATTTACGTTCTGGTACATTCAATTTGCCAAGGCTGCAGCAAGCATCTATGAATCGTTTTTGTAATTTAATTTTATCTCCACTGTTGTCTTTTTTTCCCATCATAATTCTTTTCATTCTTAACACATTAACTGCCATGTGAGTTGTATTTAACTCGCGCCAGTTTTGAGCCTGGGGCCTCATGAAGCAAAATCTGGGCAAAACCTGCAGTTGGTTTGTGAAAATCTTAGTTGTTGATGTTCTTATCGTTACAATTAATATTGACAAATTAATTCTAAAAACATGGATTAAATGATTAGAAGTCAATAAATTTTGTTTTTCATTAAATTTGTCATTAAATTAGAAAGGATCATTTTATTTTCAAAGTTTTTATTCTATTTTCATAATAAAATACCATGGCCCCAAGGAAAACAATTTTTTTTTTCTAGTGTGGCAGTCAATGTGTTAAAGTCAACCAGCCAACAGATATTTATTGAATGTCTGCCATGTGCTAGGCATGGCTCTATGCACTGGGGGTACAGCGGTCAGTGAAGACACAGTTCAAAGTCCCCTCATTGGGAAACTATTAATAAAAACAATATCAGATAACATTCACTGTGTGCTTGCTACATGCCAGACCATGTATTTAGTGACTTCCAATTGTTATTGAGCTAAATTCTCCCAATAACTTAGCTTAGAAACTGAGAAGCTAAGAATCTTGCCCAAGATCCCACAGATAGGAGAGATGAGAACCCCTCAGTGAGCTTCTCTGACCATCCAGGCAGTTACAGACCACCCAGGAACCCTAAGGCCCTAAGGCCCTGTTTTGATTTTCATGGTGGTATTTTTTTTTTAATTGTCTGTCTCCTCCAACTACAATGTGTGCTCCATGAGAGCAGGGACTGTGCTTGTTTATCACCATAATCCCAGCGCCTAAAACCTGCCACTGTTGGTTCTCCAGAAACACTTGCTTAAATGACATAAGAATAATAAAATAAATGAGCAGAGAGTTGAATTCTGGACTGTTTGACTCCAAAGCCTTTCTTACCAACGTCTCTACCGCTTCCACGGGTGTGCAGAAAATAGGAAGCAACCCCTTACTGGTTGAATTTACTCACGTGAATGATTTTAGAGCTGGCTATTAAAACATGTTCTCTTCATTGTCTTAACAAATAGGTGAGGAAAAGGAATGTAGAATAAAGAAGATCTAGGCCGGGCGCGGTGGCTCACGCCTGTAATCCTAGCTCTCTGGGAGGCCGAGGCGGGCGGATCGCTCAAGGTCAGGAGTTCGAAACCAGCCTGAGCAAGAGCGAGACCCTGTCTCTACTATAAATAGAAAGCAATTAATTGGCCAACTAAAAATATATAGAAAAAAAAAAAAAAAAGAGCCGGGCATGGTGGCACATGCCTGTAGTCCCAGCTACTTGGGAGGCTGAGGCAGGAGGATTGCTCGAGCCCAGGAGTTTGAGGTTGCTGTGAGCGAGGCTGACGCCACGGCACTCAGTCTAGCCCGGGCAACAGAGTGAGACTCTGTCTCAAAAAAAAAAAAAGAAGATCTGACTCTTTAGAAGATTCAAAATCTTTAAACAGATTCTCATTTGCCACCTCTCTTAAGTTTTACAAATAAAGAGGGAGCAGCCAAAGGTGCATTCACCCTGGGTGGAATGGATGCCCCTGAAAGGACCATTTGTGCTTTGGGGGTGGAGGGTAGAGATGGACAGAGCTGAGCTGCCCTGTCACATGTGCTGGGAAACCGGCTGTGAGTAGAATCTTATGTCAGTATAAAGGGGTCCCCATTTTGTTATTTATTTTATACTAGTCATTTTCTCAATCATTGTATACTCTACTATTACTTGCCAATAACCAAGTGATTTAAGAGTATGATAGCTACCGTTCAAATTTATTAACTTTTCTTTGTGTGTTTAAAAGTCATTAGCAGTGTAGTGGTCTAAGCCACCAACTGCAGAACAGTAAATATTGAAAGAGTAATCTTGTTCTCTGAAGTGTTTCTGGCTGGAATAAATGTTTGTTCAGGTTGTAGCACTGCCCAGGTAATCACTAAGTAATGAGGCAGGATGGCCTTCCAGTGTTGGAACAAGCAGGAAAATTACTAGGTGCAGGAACAGGTTTCATGGTGGATCGATATTAACTTACTCTTTGGGTTTGTATTTTAAAGAGAAATTATCAATGTGTGCTCCTATTACACAAGACACAACAACAACGACCAAGACAACAACAAAACCCAAAAGGAAACAATTGGAAAAGAGGTTATGTCAGGCCAACAGCTGAAAAAGCAAAAGCAAAAACAAAACAGAGAGTTTTATGTCTATGCAGTTCTTTCTTCCTCTCACCAGACTGTTTTCTTCACAATCAAATTGTGCTTATAATTGACAACCAACTTCTTACTGTGAGATACCAAGATACCAGTTTCTGTTAGGATTAAAATGCTCTTAATCACTATTTTTATTTTATACAGAACAACTTTCTTAATAAATATTTCTCCAAGAGGGTGGATACACACTAAGAAGATCCTCTAAGGAGGATCTTTTATCTCTGATCTGATACTTCTGCCTTTCTGCAATCACCTCTTCTCCTACAGTGTCAGCTGTCGCCTCTAAGGAGACAACTCTGTCTTCCTAATTCTCCCTTACAAAACTAGAGATGCCTTTGGGCATCTCTACCTAGATTTCCTACTCATATTTAAAGCTCAATATGTCCCAAACAGTACTCATCCTCAAGTCTGCTCCTGTGTCACTATCTCCCTGATCATTGCCAAATCCTAGAAATGCTCTCTCTACCAAGAGTTTTGGACCTGCTCTCATTTTGTGAGTTCATGGTACCCTCAGCAAAGTTGCCCTCACTTGTTTTTTCTTGAACTACCATAAAAGTCTTTTAACTGGCTCCCTCTATAGTTAATAAGAGATAGCATTTAGTGAGCACCAGATAGTTAATATACGTGGTTTAATTTAATTTCAGAAAGTGGAGCATTACTCCTTTCTTACAAATAAAAGAACTAAGTCTACAATGGACAAGAAACTTGCGTACACCTATGCAGACAGGTGTTAGAACTAGGATCCAAAGCAGCTGCTTTTGCCTGACTACTGTGCCATGTCCAGCACAGGGAGCAGTGTGTGTTCATGTGTATATGTTGTGCATGTGTGTTTACTTTTCCTATATTGTTCCTCATATATTCCACCTTCATAGCTCTGTCATCCAAGCAAATAGTTTCTAAGGGAAAGGAAAAGGAAAAATTGGCATATAGTAATGTCTAAGCGCCCCCTGCCTTGAACCCCTGGAGATACGACCCCTGAGAAAGGTAAGCAGGATATTTGCAAACATTTTTATTAGTGGGTCAATTATTTAACAGGAACATTGAAATATATTGGTGGGAAAGCGTTCTCATGTATGATAAAGTAACAAGCATTTCAATTAATATATGTTTGTGATTAATGAATACCATCTAAAAGCTGACGCTGGCAGCCAACTAAAATCTGTAGTATATATACAGGGGACCTGTGGCTCCGCTTACGGGAATGCAAATTAACCCACAATACAGAGTAATTCAATTTATGAAGAATTCTCCTGGTTTTAGTATTGTAATAACAAATATTGGTTAATGAGGTGATTTGAAGGAAAAATTAAATTTCAGAAATGGAAATGCTTAACATGGGATGATTCCTATGTGTAGTTTGCCATCTAGTGTTAACTTGTGGAAATAAAAAAGGCTGGCACGGTAATTTCCCAAGCAGGCTGAGGTGGCAAAGGGATGACTCAAAGCAGCATTTCAATTTTAAGATCTCAAATTGTGCCCTAAAACCCTGGAAGGCTTATGCAGACGGGTGAATGGGTGGGTGGGTGAGTTGGCTACTTCTGAAAAATTGGTTACTTCTGGGAAACAAAATGATTTTCAATTCTGCCTACCTGATAATCTCACCTGGGAAATTTATTAACAATACAGATGGCCAGGGAACAGTCTAGACCTGGGAAGTCAGATTCACTAGGGGGGACCACAGCCATGGCATGTTATACAAGCTTTCCAGGTGATTCTAATGTGCAGCCAGGGGGAGCTCCGCTGGGCAGTGGTTGACACTGTGGACCCCAGCTGTGTCTCTGTGGACCCTAACAGTGTCTCTGCAGGAATTTTATCTCTTCGCTGTCACCTTGGGCAGGGAAATTGGGCAAATTAAATAACATGTATACACCTCAGTACAAAAAGGATAATAATCTCTCCAGAGGTTATTGTGAGGATTAAATATCCTGAATATCAAGTGCTTAGCATAATATATGGTACTGTGCTCAAGAAATGTTAAGTATTATTAATAATAAGGATACAACATATTACATAGGACATATTAGAAATTAAAACATACTACATATGGCATATTTCTATTCCTCATAAACAGGTAGCCTTGTGGGATTGAATGCTAATATGCAGCTCAGTCTGAGGGTGGACACTCCTGAGAAGCACATTACTTCTTATCCAGGGCTGACTTAATGTTAAGTAAGTTAGTTATTACACGTTAAGTTATTCCCAATCATTCCCAATCTGTGTATGGGTTCAAAATTCCCAATTCCCTAGCAAATTTCATTTGTCTTGGTTGGGTCAGATGTCTTCTCCTGAATTAATCAGGGGCCAGAACCACACAATCTATGGATGTGGTGACAGTAGGTATAGCACTGTTTGTTGGGGACAGCTGCCAGGGAAAGGAGAATCACCGTGACTTAGGGGTACCATTACAATCATAAAAGAAAATTCATCTATTGTTACCATAGAAAGGAATATCATCTGAACAGGCTCTGAGGAGTCCAGCGAAGCACTATGTTTCAGTGGGAATGTTAGGTGGGGTCATATCATGAAAAACATGGCTGTGATAAATCGGATGTGGGAACTAGGGAAGGAGAAACATCAATGTAATCAAGTGCTAATTTGGAAAGGCGGAGGAGAAGGCCAACAGTAGAGTGGCAGAAAACTCTGAGCAAAATTAATTAGTTTGGTTTGAGACATGTTGATAGAGGCAGTCAGGAGGGAGCATCCAGGAAGGAGCTGGAGATTTGGGGTGAGAAGGGACATACGGGCTGGGTCAAGATTTGGGACTCAGTAGGTTGGAGGTGATGGTTGAAGTCATGAGGCATGCATGAGTTTCCCAGGGTGACTTGACAGAAGATAAACCACCAAGGATGGGCACTCTGTAGATCAGCATCACTACCAGAGGAAGTTTGCTGACTGAGAAGTGGGACTGAGAAGTGGACAAAGAGGACAATTCCAAAGTATGAATTTAGAAACAGAGCAACCAATGGAAACAAACTGCAGAGAGGTTGAGTTAAAAGTAGAAAAGATTCTGTAAATTATTAGGACATCACTAGGGACTTCATAAACTACAGAACTATTGGAATGATAGAGGTTGAGCCAGACTGAAAATCACCCACAGTATTGTGTGTAGCTGTAGTCCATTTTTAAATTGTGGTATAGCATCCATTTTATGATTAGACCACATTTTTTTTAACAAATCCATTCTATTGTCAATGGACTTTTGAATGGTTTTCACTTAGGTCTACTATAAAATAATGCCATTATGAACATACTTGTACATGCCCTGGTGTATGTATGTGTGCCTGTATGGTGGGTAAGTGCCAAGGAGTGGAGTTGCTGGGTCATAGGGCAAGCATATGATTTGCTGTAGTGAATATTTCTGAGTTTCCCAAAGTAATTATACCAATGTCCACCCCTGCCAATAGTGTATGAAAAGGCAAGGTGCTTCACATGCTTACCAACACTTGGTATTGTTGGGGGTTTATTTGGTTTTTGTTGTTGCTGGATTTATGTTTTTCTTTAGCCACTCTGGTATATGTAGTGGTATAAAATTATTGTTTTAATTTGCATTTCTTGGATGACTAATGATATTGAGAACTTTTACATTTGCTTACTGTTTCAAGATATTATTTCGTGGAGTATGTATGTTATTTGCCTATTATGTAAAATTAGATTATCCTTTTATTGCTATGTAGTAGTTATTAATGTACTCAATGTAATTTGTCAAATATATGTATTGCAAACTCTGTGGGTTGCCCTTCTAACTCTTAATGGTGTATTTTGATGACAGAAGTTTTAATATAGCATAATTTATCATCTTCCCTTAGCTTTAGTGCTTCTTTGCCATACTAAATCTTTGCCTGTCAAGATCAGAAAGATATGCTATCTTCTAGAAGTTTTCTTTCACCTTTCATATTTAGGCTTAGGAGTTATCTCAAATTGATTTTTGTACATGGTGTGATGGGATCAATATTCTTTTTTTCCCCTTTAATATTATATCCAATTGATTCCACACCACTTATTGAAAAGACCATACTTTTCTAACTGCATTGCAGTGACATTATCAACTCTAAATTCCATGTTTGGGCTGATTTCTGGACACTCTATTCCATTGGTCTATTTGTCTAGCCTTGTGCTAATATCACTGTTTTAATTACAAAGCTCTACAAGTCTTAATATCTGGTGATCTAGTCTTCTAACTTTGCTTTTCTGTTTTGAAATGGTTTTAGATATTTTTAACTTTCTGCATTTCCATACAAATTGCCAACCCTCTCCTTGTGGTGAGTAAAAAAAGAAAAGAAAAAAATTGCAATTGTCCCACTTTACCTCCCTCTCCCAAACATTATTGGGATTTTAACTGGGATTATATTGAATCTTTAGATCAGTTTAGCAAGGATTGCCACCTGAGCAATATTGAGTGTTCCAAACCATAAACATGGTATATTGCTTTAGTTATTATCATCTTTTAAAAGTTTTCTAAGTAATGGTTTGTAGTTTTTCCTGTATGGAGCTCTTGCACATCTTTCATTAGAATAATGTCTAGGTATCTGATGGCTTTTTAAAACTATTAACATAAATGGTATCTTCATTGAATGCCATCTATGTGTTGCTAAGCCTATACCAATGTAGTTGATTTTTGTACGTTGACCTTCCTTATCTCCAGTGACATCCCAAAGACATTAATTCTAAGAGTTTGTAGATTCTTTTAAATTTTCTAAATGGACAATCACATAGACCATGAATTACTTTTATTTCCACCAATCTATCCCTCTACTTTGTTTTCTTGTTAATATTTAAGGTTGCAGATTTTGCTATAAAAAATACTTTACCTGCATCTCACAAATTTTAATATATTTTCAAAACAAAGGATCATTAGATAATTGAGGATGCTCAACAATGAGAGAGAGCAAACCAAAAAACAAACAAACAAAAAACCCCTGAAAACTAAAGAATTTGAAAGGGACAATAAAGGGGATAAAATAACATTTAAAAATATATTTTTTAAAAACAAATCCCAAGAAAAATAACATATTGAGTCAATGAAACAAGAACAGTGTGCTTAAAAAAAGTTAATACATCAGGTTGGAAAATAAAGTTATGAATATTCCTCAGAAGCAAAAGCAAGGAGATGTTAAACAGAGGAAATAAGCTGATAATGTAGGAGATTCAACACCTGAATAACAGAAATTCTAGGGAAAAAAAAGACAGACAGACTAAGAGGGGAATTATCAAAGAAACAAAACACTAAAGACTTGAGGAATTTCCAGAATGAAAAAATGTATAATTAACACAAAGAATGAAAAAGATATAATTCAGTGATCATCACAAGGAAAGTAGAAAACTACGGAAATAAGAGAAAATCCTAAAATCCTCCAGAGAAAAGAATATTCTGCATCAACCATTAGAACTACTCATCAGCAATGCTGAAAGCTAAGAAAGAGTGAAGCAATGCTTTAAATATTCTGAGAAAAAACTTACTTTCAACCTAGAATTCTAGACCTAGCCAAACTATCGATGAAGCAAGAAAGAATAGACCTTTTCTGACATACAAAATCACAAAATTTTACCTCCCAAGTACCTTTTCCTAGAAAACACCCAGAAGATGGGTTCACCAAAATGAGTCAAGAATGAGGCCAGAACACAGAAGAGTCAACGTAAGAGAAGCAAAGGCAAGCCCTGAAGGGACTACACAGCACACCTGGCCAGGAACTAATTCAGAAGGAAAGGAAAAGGGCCGTAAAAGTGCTCTCACCACAGAGAAAAGAAATATTACTAATAGAACAGAATATCTTGAGTATGTTGAACAAATGGAAAATAAAACATTTTTACAATCCTGTGGCACATTTGTTAATTTCAAAATGAACGAAAAGTTGCACAGGAAAGAAACTGTAATCATAATGCACTAATTGTTAGCTAACCAGAGAATAAATGTCTTAAGTTAAACAATGGATATTATTCTAACGAAATATTTATATATCACTATAGAAGTATGGAAAGGAGAAAACTTAAGTGGGTCTCTTCCATAATAGCAAGTTCACAGAGAATGAATAAGCCAATAATAAATGAAGATGTAGTAGAACACTGCTGTCCTTTGAAAAAATGGAGGTAAATACCAGAAACAACTGCTAAAAGAGTTTGGGGAGAGGGACTTGGGGTGGGATAGAAGGGAGTTTAGAAATGCTATTTTTCATTCTGAGTTTTGTAGTATTATTTGAAATATCAAACTATGTACATGTATTAATTAGATAACAATAAAAAGTAGGTATTTTTTTCTAAATAAGGAAGAGTAAAGATAGGGACCTGAGGCAAAAGGAAATAATTTGAGTATTTTTTTTTTCTTTCTTTGAACATCGTATCTTAGGTTTAGGCTAGATCTTGAAATTAAAGACAACTGAGTCACAATGATATATATATAAACCATTTCTAGGCATAGCTAGTAATTGATAATAAAGTCAAAGAATACTTCACAAATAAGTATATGACAAAATGAACTCAATTTTGTTTAAAAAGAAGGGGAGTGTTCAAGCATATATATTTTACATATATGTGTGTGTGTACACATATAGAAAAATAATGTAACCTGCCTATAGCACATACTTAAATGTAAGAAGTCTTGTTACTTTTGGGATTATTCACTTGTCAATCTTCCTTTTTTAGTATCCAAGGAAATTTCAGCCACACAATATCCACTTGCATTTAGAATAAAAAGATGTAAAAGCTACCTATAGGAAAAAAATTTTTAAAGTTTTTAGAAAAGTTGGAAAAACTATAGGCAAAAAATAAGGAAATATATTCAATTAAAACTCCAAGTTTCAAATATTTGTAATGCAACACAAAATCCTTAAAAATAGTTTAAACTATAAAATTTAATAATATAGATACCATTTACATTTTTTACTTAAAACTTTATTTATGAGCATCTTAAAATAAATTTAATTGTAAAAACAATTATCATAGAATAATACAGTATCAGATGCTTTAAGAACATGGGACCAGCTATACAAATACAGTAATTATAGTACTCAAATCTTAGTATCATATACATTTAATATACTAGATGTATGCAACAATAAAATAACTCACTACCTTGCTTGAAAAGTTTAAAGAAGCACTTTTCATTTTATCAAATACAGAGCTCATATGAACCTACAATAAAATTTAGTAGTCTGTCCACGTGCCAAGGAACAAGGCTAAACAATAAATTAATCCTTTAAAAATATCTATGAACCAGTACAATTTTCTTTTTGAGTACAGTAGGCCAGAGACTATTGAAGAATATTTAAAGGCTGAATAGAACCTAGTAGCAACGAAGTTAAATAAGGAGTTGGGAAGAAAACAAATAGTTCAATAGTAACAACACAGTATATTTGCCAGCACAAATAAATCGGTATAAACATCTTTAAAACATGAATAGTGAATTTAGTAAAATGTCATACTGTATCTAATTATATCAGATATCTGAGGAGTGTGATTTCTGGAAAGTTTTTTTCTGTGGTGCACAAGGACTTTAAAGAAAATCCAAACATACACTCTAAGAAAGTGCTTGGAAAATGTATTCATTGAAGAAATGCCCACAATAAGCAATGCTATTTGAGACAGGGCCTTGCTCTGTTGCCCAGGTTAGAATGCACTAGTATCATCATAGCACACTGCATCTCAGACTCCTGGGCTTAAGCGATCCTCCTGCCTCAGCCTCCCGAGTAGCTGGGACTACAACACGCCCAGCTAGTTTTTGTATTTTGTGTAGAGATGGAGTCTTTCCATGTTGCTCAGACTGACCTCCTGACCTCAAGCAATCCTCCCCAACCTGGGCCTCCCAAAGGGCTGGTATTATAGGTGTGAACCACCATGCTTGGCCAAGCAATGCTATCTTGCAGTATGGTAATGTGAAATGGTATGGTAACATGAAATATAAAAAAGAACTAGCTAATTTTTAATTCAAAACCTGAAGCAAAAATACAGAATGGTGAGCTCATCACTTTATATATCTATTATAACTATGAATCATTGCCTGCAAAATATTCATTCTTACGTTTGTTTTGGATTGCCTACTATTTGAACTATAATAGGTGCTATATGGACACTGATGAATAAAACAAATAAGGTTCTCTGCAAAAAGACAAACCTTGGCCGAGGAAGTATTCATTATATCCTTACAAATTTAAATAAACATGGCTTTTGAAATTAAAGAGAAAATCTTTCCAAAAAAGTAAATTTCTGAGTGTCTTGTGTATATATACAGTCACTCAAAATTCCAAAGGACCATAGGTACTTAGAAATGCCAAATTGCTAACTATTTCAGTTACTATTATACTTATCTCATGAACTGTACTTCTTGTGCACTTTTCCTAAAGTACATTCTTACATGCAAAATGTTTAAAGCAATGAAACAAACATTACATCTATTCTTGCAAACACAGTCTTTGTAAAATATGGACCAAACTCCAATTTTTTAATCTGGACCAAGACAATTTAAACCAACCATATCATACATCTGAAACAGATATCCATCAATGAGTCAGCAAATCTGGGGAAAAGCAACTATGACTGATACAAGGCTGCTGTAATTAATCTTCATCATCTCGTTGCAAAGGTATGACCTGAATTTCTTTGGCTATCCTTTCTGCTAATGCTCTACTATTTGCAGCAATTATTCTTCGTGACATCAAATCAAATGGTCCACCTAAAAGCAAATCAAGTATGGAAAATAATTATTATCTGGCAGAAAAATGATTCATATAAAACAAGTATTACCAATATGTACTATGGTCAATTATAACATTTTAATACTTTCAGTTTTCTTTAAAAAAAAAATCTACTCTATTACATACCTACAATGTTTAAGCTTTGGCAGTACATAACCAAGTTTCTAAGCACCTTTTTTGAGTAAATACTAATTGGCAAGTTAAGGGGGAATCTCAAGACATACCAGTCAGAAAATGTCATCTTTTCTTTTTCTATTTCTTCTGTTGTGCACTCTTATTACTTCTTTACTGTTTGAGAATCTACGAACAGAAAATTTGACTCCAAGGCATTTTCATACCACTGTCCTCATTTCCTTATTTCTTTGTTGCCTTTCTCCTAGACCACTGGTGAATTCTGTGAGCACAGGTTCACCCTTCACTTTAACAATTTTACCATCAGCTCAGAGTAAGTATTTAACCTTTCTAGGTCCAAGGCAGAAGGTGATGGTAGAAGTCACCCATCATTGACTATCAGGTGCAAGAGCTCTGGGTGCAAGCCTCAGACTCAGTGACTGTCTAGACCTCTCTGCAGTCTCTCAGGAATTCCTGTTACTCACATTTGAAAAGCCTTCGCCATTTATCATTATCAGTCCCACATTACCATCAGCTCTTACTCTTGCCTCTATCACCTAATGTTTGTTTTGAGTTTGCACAAAATTACATAGCTTCTTTTTGCCTTTAAAGCTGAGGTATAGCATACACCAAACATTTTTTGAAAATCCCATATACGGAGGAAAGTCCAAGAGATGTGGAGAGAAAATGCTTCACTGTCCCATAATTTTACCTGTAACATCCATTAGCACTCCACCAGCTTCCGTAACAATAATGCCAGCTCCTGCAACATCCCAGCAATGAAGTCCCATTTCATAATACGCATCTGCTCCGCCAGTTGCCACAAGGCACATATTAACTGCTGCTGTTCCAACAGTCCGGATCCTAACAAACAGCATTTAAAAATAAGATTGGAAAACAATAATCCTTTAAAATAAGGATTTTCTCTTTACTCCCAAAAGAATTAACTTCAGTTTGAGTACTGACTGAGATAACTTGGACCAATCTAGAGGATAAATGTAAAAAAAGGTGGTATCTGATTTTAAAATGAAGGTACACAAAATCTAATTATCATGATGTACTATATAAATCATAAAACTAACCCTTACCAAAGCAAAAAGGAGATAAAAATTAAAACAATGATTTTCAGGAAAAAAACTGAAGAAAATGCTGTAATTCTATAATAGCATGCAAGTATATTCCTATTTGTCTAGTCACAGGCACTACAGCTTATTTTATTCACATATACACATACACACACTGCAATGCAAATAGTCTCTATGAGATGTAAAATATGCTGATATTTTCATTCCCAAGTGGGTGTGCATCATACATGTGCCTGAAGCAGTAACAGCAGGCCTGTGCTCTTCACAAACTTAGGCCTGCCTTGGAAGATCACTTCAGGTTTGCCCTCTCATAGCATCTCTTCCTTGCTATGAGACCAAGTCAACACCAAGTTAAGAAAAATATAGATACTACTGAATAGCAATTACAGTAATAACTGATTCAGGAAAAAGTCATCAATGAATGCTAAAATTAGTGAGTGAAAGTTTGATATTTACATAGTGTCAAAGTCTCTCCACAAAATACAGAATAAGTACAATGGGAAAAATGGCATCTTTATAATTTCTACCCTTACCAAGTGATCAAAGTTAATATTATCCATAATGGGACAAAAACATATCATGTGCCTCCTGATACGACAATGAGAAGGACAGAACATTACTTCTACAGCATTCCTGCCAAATGCATAATCCAAACATAATCATGGAAAAGCACACAAACCCAAATCAAGAGACATACTACAAAATAATTGGCCCGTATTTTTCAAAATGTCAAGGTCAAAAAATACAAAGAAAGACTAAACTTAGAATAAAGAAGCTGATGAGAAATGACAACTAAATGTAGTGCATGATCCTGTATTAGATCTTGGATCAAAATTTGAATAAAATCTCTATGTTAGGTTATATATCAATGTTAATCTCCTGACTTTTATAACTGTACTGTGGTTATAATGGAGAATGTTTTTTTCATTAAAAAAAATACACACAGAAGTGTGTATTTAGAAGCAAGGGGTCACTATGTTTGCAAGTTACTTTCAAATGGTTTTTATACAAACTCCATTGTAATTGTTTAAAACTCTGGAAATAAGGCACTGAAACTCTTCCACAGTTTATTTTTTTTTTAAATAATGGAAAATTGATGACTAATGTAGTATTTGCTTAGTATCTAAAAATACAAATGAAAAAATATTGCAACTAAGTACATCTTCTATGCCAAACCAATTTTTTTAAAAAGGATTAAAATGGCATGATGTTTTTCATTTGGAAAGTTTTCCTGTTTATGTTTCTGCTGTACATCAAATTTAAGAAAGAACTACAAGTACAACAAATTTCCAACAGATGTTTGTTTCTCAAATAAAATCAAATTAATTTTACTAGATTTTTTTAGTTTAAAAGAAAGGTGTATTATCTTCCTTTTTCACATGAGATTTGTGATTGTTCATCTCTCACATTATAGAAAGCAAATAACAAGATCTTTCACAAATAATCCCTTGGTATTCTGTTTAGACAGAATCCTAGGCTACCAGAACAACAGTGATCCCTACTAGCGGTGCTTCTGATTACTTCTAATGAACATCACGGGCTCTCAGGAAAGGGGTCTTCTAGTCAGCAAAAGTGTATTCTTTTATGTACAAATATTACCAAAGGCTTACTAAAAAGATTACTTAATTACTAGGTAATTAAGGCTATGCTCTAGAATCTGACTATGTATTCTGAATCCTTTCTTAGTCTGATCCTCCTACAGAGCTAATACGGTATATTAAGGACTACCTTTGATGTCAAAGAGATTTGCGTTTGCTTCCACAGTCAGCTGCTTAAAAACCATAAGCTTGAAAAAGTTTCTTCTTTCAGTTTTAGCTTTCTTATCATCAAATGGGGATACCAACTTACCTTAGATCACTGTTATAGTAACTACAAATAATACGTGTAAAGCACCTAGCGAAGTGCCTGTCATATAGAAGATCCTTAATACAAAGTAGCTATGTTTATGAAGAAATTATCCTCTAAACCATGCCAGAAAATATTATATAACATAGAACATTTCGGGGGGCGGAGCAAGATGGCGGACGAGAAACACCCCCAGATAGAGCGTCTCTGCAAAAAAGAAAGCTTCTAGAAGATATTAGAAGAAAG
>VBSM01001124.1:28750532-28774130 GCA_008086735.1 Cheirogaleus medius
CTTCAGAACCTAGTCTTGTAGAAGCCTCAGTCAAAGAGGTCAAAATCACTCATTGCCTGGTCACCTCCCATTCCTTCCCCACAAATCTCCTCTTTCAATTTTTATCCTAAAAAAAATCCCAATTTTGGCATTTCCTTGGCTATTCTCACTGCCTCATCTTAGTTCAGAATCACCCACTTCACAATATAATCTCTACATTGCTAGAATTATCTGCCACTTTCCAGTTAAAAATCTCTACTGGTTTTATACACCTAGAAAGAAAAGCTAAATTTTCTCATGTGAACAGGCCACAATGTCTCGCAGTAAGGCCTCACCGACCTCTGCTCTGGCCACTTCCAGTGTTTCTCCCTGGATGAACATCTCACTGTTCCCCATACAAATCATATTCTTCAACTTCTCCACACTGTTCTTTCTGATTAAAATGCTTTCCTTTTTTATTATCAGGCAAACCCCTAATTTTCTAAGCGCCAACTCACATGACCAATTTCTAAGCTCCTTCTGTTAGGAACATTTTCCCAACCCACACTGGGTAGAATGGTTTACATTGTGTTCCCACAGTATTTCTTCTCATGGTTCTACCACATATTAAGTTTACCTGTTCACACATCTAACTCTGCACTGAACTGTGAGTTCAGTGACAGGGACAGTACCTAGCCCAGGGCCCATTATCTAAAAAATGCTCACTTAGCTCCTTTTGGATGTTCTCACTGATTGACACAACCCGAAGGCTAAGCTTTTATCTGTACCAATTTGTTTTAATTTTCAGATATTTCTTAACTATTTTGTTTACATGTTGATGAAATATCACAAGTTCCTTGAAGACAGGTATGTAAGACATTAGTAAACATTCATCAGTGTTTGACCAACCAAATAGCCAAACAGTAATGCAACAGCTACAGATTTTACTCTAGTGCATATTAGATAGAAGTACTGAATTATGTGTAGGTTCCTAAATATACTATGCATTTTCCAACCAGTCTTTGGCCCCTGCCACTTTCCGGTTTTTCAACATCTCTCTTCACTGACAACTATTAAAGCATTCCTGGTTCAAATTCTACTTCCATGAAGCATTTTAGATTACCCATCAACTTCTATCACCTCTGTCACCTCTATCACTGTTATCATATAAATAACAGTGACAAACAGTGACTAAATACTGAATTGTACTTCAGTTACTTGTGTGTATCTTCTACTTACAACACTTGCTTTTCAGAAAACAATAAACTTTCTTCATTGGAATTGTATCATGAAAATTTTAACAGTCCTGTAGCTTATATTCAAAATAATGCAGCTATATGAATTAAATATATAGGTAAATCTGAATTTATTATGCAGATAGATTCACTCTTTCTCAGAAAAGGAGAGCAAAGTCTTTTATCAACTATACATTTAAAACAACATACCTTTTTATTTACAACAAAGCCAATTGAAACAGCTACAAAAGGAAATCTTAAAAGAAAGACAAAACAAAAATTTACCAAGATAGAACTTGTTTTTAATAAAATTAACACAATTCAGCTGTTCCAAAGTACTTATAAAATTTTTCATATAAGCAGTCTCAACCCTCACCCCCTTAAAAATGTAAGATGCACAGTGTACAGTATACAACCCTTCTTTTACATAGGAGGGAAAGGGAAGGTATTATATATACATGCATACAAGATGCATCTACAGGCATGAAACACCTTTCAAAGGATTTACAAGAAACTGATGACAATGGTTACCTCCAAAAGTGGATGCTGGGAAACAAGAGACAGAAGTAGGAAGGGCACCTTGCAATGCAAACCATTTTATATCCTTATAATGTCAAATGCAATGAAAGTAGTAACCATGTAAAAATACTTTCTCAAAAAATAAAAATAAATTTTTTAAAACTTTTAAATTGATTATGGTTAAAAAGAAAACACTCTTTTTTGGTCATTTTTCCTACAGCCTATATCCTGATAGAAACAGGTTCTACATTATACAGAATAAATTGTTGTTACTTCTCTCTACTCCACACCAAACTTAGAGCTTCACATCTGAAAAGTAAACTACATTTATTTCTATGGTTGCATGAAAGTTTGAACAGAGGTTTTAATTTCTGATTCACAAAAGAAACAAAATGAAGAAAATAGACAAAATAGGTTAACTATTGAAAATAAAAACTTTTAAATATTTTTTTTTTTTTTTTTTTGAGACAGAGTCTTACTCTGTTGCCCCGGCTAGAGTGCCATGGTGTCAGCCTCGCTCACAGCAACCTCAAACTCCTGGGCTCAGGCGATCCTTCTGCCTCAGCCTCCCGAGTAGCTGGGACTACAGGCATGCGCCACTATGCCCGGCTAATTTTTTCTATATTTTAGTTGGCCAATTAATTTCTTTCTATTTTTTAGTAGAGATGGGGTCTCGCTCTTGCTCAGGCTGGTTTCGAACTCCTGAGCTCAAACGATCCGCCCACCTCGGCCTCCCAGAGTGCTAGGATTACAGGCGTGAGCCACCGCGCCCAGCCAAAAACTTTTAAATATTAATATAATTTTTATTTTAACAAAAATAAGATCATACTGTATACACTGTTGTAAGACTTCTCTTATTATATTATAATATTACATTACATTGTATTATTATATCACCATATATTATTAGCATCTTCCTAAACTTAAAAGATACAACATTCTATCACATATGAATTCTAGACCTTAACTTTATAGAGTTTAATGGTTACATATGTAGTACAGATGTGTACAACTACATGGCAACTTCAAATATAACATCAATGTGTGTTCCCACCAAGCCAGGCTACTCATTATATAACTCTCGCGGGCAATTCCATCAGGCTTTCTTCTAGTGGTATTATTCTGAGTTATAATATACTTACTCTGTGCCAGATATTATGCTAAATCCTATATAAATGTACTAATCATTGAGTCCCAACAACAAATAATTCTATGAGGCAGGTGCCATTAATATGACCATTTTACACATTTTTTAAAACACTGAGTAAAGATTAACTAACTTGCCCAAAGTCACAATAAAAAAGGACCAGAATTGAAGCCCAAGTCTGTTGATCCTATCACCCCTGCACTTTTGAACCCTGTTTGCTCTCTTGCACTCAACTCATTCCATATCCTGGAGTGAAAACATTTCCAGAGCGAACTCCTTAGTTTCTTTACTGATCTCAAAGCAGCAATGTTGTTTGCTTCCATTTTTACATGGCTCCAACAGTGAGAAAAAGAATAGTGTATTGTGCACTTGGCAGCACAAGACAGGATCACACATTAATGTTTCTTTCCCTTGTCCACATCTGATGTGAAGTCTGCATAGTGCATTTTGCTCTTCTATTCACTCTAAATAGACTTTCTTAGAATAAAGAAGCACAAATTACACAATTCTCTAAAGTGTGTATGTTCCTCAACAGAGTGCTCTAAAAGACCAACCAGTTAATATATCAACAGTAATTATATTAAAAATTGTAAAACATACCTATGTACAAAGTTAGTTGTTCCATCAATAGGGTCAATGATCCACGTGGGGTTGTCAGTTAAGACACATTTCTCCCCAGCTGCGACAGACTCCTCACCAATGAAACTAAAGGGAAGAAGGACAAATTCCTAATCTTTACACTGCTTTCAACAATTTCCAAACCATAACATCTCCTTAGCTACAGAGAATCTACTATCAAACATAATAAAATCTGTACCCTACTTTCCCACTGTTGCTTCTTTTCCCTTTCTGAAAAAACTGATAAAAGTGAGGAAGCTTTATTACCCTTAGACCAAAGATATGTGAAAAATTACAGAATTAAAAATTCTAAAATATAATACCAAAGTGAAAGCACACACACGTGTACATACACAAACACTTGAAAAGAGCACTGGCTGCAGATGAGAAATCATTAAGATAATATGGTGATTTTAAAAATAAGTCAACATATTCCCTCCCTTCAAGAAGTAGAGCCTAACACCCGTTAACCTTGAGTGTGAGCTAGAATTAGTGATTCCTTTCTAACCGATAAGGTGAAAGTGACAGTGTAAAACTTTAGAGGCTAGTTCATAAAATGGCCATGTGGTTTACATCTTGTTTACTCTTTTTCTCCCTCCATGAGCCTCCTGCTCCTCGTTCTGGAGGAAGCCAGCTGCCGTGTTATGAACTGCTCTGTGAAGAGGCCCACATGGCAAGGACCTGAGGGAAGCCACCAGCAGACAATCCTCGAGGGGCTGAAGTGTGTCAGCAATCACACAAGTGAGTGACCCTTCAGCCCCAGGCATGCCTTGAGATGACTGCAACCCTGACCACACTTTGACTATAACTTCATGGGAGCCTTGGCCAGAACCATGCAGCTAAACTATTCCCATATTCTGTAATCCCAGGAAACTGTGCAATAATAAATGCATGCTGTCTACAGCTCTAAGTTTTTGTAGTAATTTGCTTTGCAGTAATATATGACTAATATAGACAATATTAAATAATCAATAAGAAAGCAAATCACCCAAACTACTGTGTGTGTACATGCCTTCCTAAATCATGCTATGCAATAAATCTTATGGAAATTCTAAAAATGGTGTCTGATTCATTGGTTTTCTTCTTTCCTGTTTTCTTTTTACTTTCCTTTAACACTGAACTGTCCTAATACACATTATCATGATCTTCTTTTTCACTTTTTCTCTTAGCTGAAAACCTTTTTATTGGAGGAAGTATATTTCATCACAGCTTTAAATATTTTTTTTCTTCTTAATGGCTGAAAAGACCAAGAATGGCCAATGGCATGACTAGGAAGAAGTACAGAATGACAGTGCTAACATTTTAAAATGATGACAATGTTTTTGCCAAATTTCCATGTCTATACAAGAGCCCTGAATTAGGTTTTTCTCTCAAACTCACTAAAGCTACTGTCACTTTACCATATAGAGAAGTTTACGATACAGAGAATAAAATCCAACTTGGCAGACATTTGTCATGTTGGCTTCCCAGCATCCAAACATTCCTTTCTATGAAGGAATCCAAATAATCCCTCTCCCCTGCTCCCTGGCAGCTTGTGTGAGGGCAAAGAACCTAAGCTCAAAAACCACAAGCTTCTGTCCAGAATCTGTAATCTTAAAGCCAATGAGGTCAAGATAGAAGGGTGATTAAAAGTATTCAAAACCATCAGAGTCAGGGGCGAGGCCACCAGTGGCCTCCTGAGAGATGGCTCTTGTGTGATCTATATGTATATCTCCTCCCTCCCATGGTTCCTGCTTGAGCTGCCCAACACCTTCAACATAAATTGCTTTTTAGCTTAAGTTAACTAAAGTCAGTTTCTGTGTTTAGAATCAAAGTTCTTGCCTAGTATATTGACTTCAACCTGGGTTCCATTTCATCATTTGAAATTGAATAAAGAAATACCTGTGAGATGGATACTTTTCTTTTATTGAAGAAATAAGCATTTGTTCAACTTTTTGGTCAGTAACAGTTACCAAATCAGCTGGAGAACTTTTCAGCATAACATTCTTTTCATCTTTAAGAGCCTCACAGACCACCTAAAAAGATTTTTTGGTAAGCAAACAGAAAAGGCATAAGTAATTTTACATCAAACAAAAAGAAATGGTTTAAAACTTTCAATCTGTCTAAAGTGATATTCTTTTTTTTTTTTAGTTTTATACTTAGATTTTGTTTTTTTATTTTTTTTATTTTATTTTTTTTTAATTTAAGCATATTATGGGGGTACAAATATTACGGTTATGTATATTGCCCATGCCCCCTCCCCCCTCGAGGCAGAGCCTCAAGCATGACCATCCCCCATACGTTACACATTCTTAAAAATTTCTTACAAAACTATCTATAAAATAAGGTTTTAATGTTGATGACCTACTAGGGACAAAAATTATAAATACTCTTACAACCTATTTTAGAAAAACAACTGCTACACAAAAAGTTTAATGATATAAAATAGGAGTATTCACTCTATTTAGAGTGTTTAGTAAAATGAAAACGAATGTAATTAAAATATGTATTTCATTTAACAAAGCGATCACACACTGTGCAAACCCATCACATTATGGCTGACAAAGTTTTAGTTCATACCTTTCCAGCTTGTCTTGCTAGGGTTACTCCATAATCCATGCATTCCTGCCACGGATCAGCCATCTTCTGAAAATATTTAACACATATCGGCACAAAGTAGTTACAATTCTCTAAAAGTCTTAATTATTGATAGTTATTTCACAGAGACATATTAATTAGCAACAGACTTTCAAGATTCATCCTCTGCCCTAGTCTACAGGTCAATTTTCTTCCCAATATTTACTCCTAGGCTTGGTAAAAAATATTTTTTACCTAAATAACTTCTACTGTAAAAATAGTTTCATAACAAAAAATATTCTGTGAAATGTCTCCCAGTCTGTCCACAGCATATCACATTAGAAAAAAAAGATAAAAATAAAACACTGGTTTGAAAAATGAAGAATAGAAGAAACATTTTAAAGATAGATAAATGTTTGGGTGGAAAAAAAAGTAAAAATAAGAGAAAGAACACTGGAAATACAGAAATAAAAGAAGTTTGAAAGGAAGGAGCAAAAGGTACATGTACTAACTGAATACCAGGCAGTTAGGTGTTTTACACATGAAATTTTCTTTTTAAGAAGGTTTTAAAGATAAAGAACGTAAGCCTCAGAGATGAGAAATAATGTGTCCAAGAATATACAGACAGAGGACACAGTCAGAATTTGAACTCAATTCTGATTTTAAAGTCCACTGTTCTATTATAAAATTCTGAGAAAAAAAAAATTCCAGGTCCCCAAAAATAATATAAAAAAAAAGGAAAATTTATTTCCCTGAGATTCAGAGAGGGGGAAAAAAACACAACATATTTTTGTCCTCTGAACTAGCTTTTCCCTGACTTCCGAAGACTAAAATAACTCACCACTGGCTTGACCACACTCTAAAATCTGTACCTAACACAGTGAAGCTTTTGAAGCTGCCAGACTCAAAAACTGTGGCATCATTTATAAAACAACCCTAATTTTGTCTCCTTTACAACTGATAATAACTGACAGAGTTGCATCTTGAGGACTACTCAGAAATCCCTGTCTTGGTGCTTACATTACAGGAGAGGGGAGAGGAAGGGAGGGGAAAGGACCCATAAAGTGAGTCTCTGCTGCTTGTTTTTTTTCCTGATAAAAGTATTTAAAAATTTTTTTGAAAGGAGTCTATTTTCTGATTTATATAAATAACTCTTTAGAGCTCTTCAAGAATTACTTCCAAACTTTTTTTTTTTTTCATTCTTACTCCCATTCCACTCTTCTGCTTAGTAACCAATTGGATATTGGGTATGAGGAGAGGAATAGTTCAAGGATGTCCAGATTTTCCACTTTGGCAATTGAATGGATAATGGTGACATCTACTGAAACAGGCAGCAACAAAAAAGAGTTGAGTTTGGGATCTGGGTGGTAGGTGGAGAGATCAAGAGTTTAATTGGAAGAGGATGACCGGCCTCTGTGAATTCAAAGGAGATGTCAATTAGATGGCTAAATACATGGATTCTGAGCTCAGAGAAGAGGTATGGCCTACAGTTATAAATATATAAGTTATCTGAGTAGGAAGCAACTGAGTCCTGAGTCTGGACTTCATTGGACAGGCATAATTGACAATCGTGGAGAAATGTAATCCCACAAAAAGCATAAATGATCTAATACTAATAGACTGAGTGGGGAACACAGCAAGGCCTGTCTGTTCAGACTTTTCTTGGCCCCTCTGGGTAGCATTCCTTTCTCCAGGGTATGGCATAGAACTCCTTCTGAAATGGGGGTCTTATGACTTACAATGTGACAAGATAGGTCAGAGAATTTGTTTATGGTCAGCTCCAAGACAGAAAGGCTGGGGAAGATTCCTGCTTTGGAGAGAAAATGGGGCAGGTGAAAGGAGGGCAGGAGAAGGTCAGAGAGAGAGATTCCATTTTCTGAGACCTACAACACCTCAACATTACAACAAAAGACTGTAACAAGGGCTATGGGAGTTGCAAGTCAGGAATACAAAACATATTCATATATATATATAAAAAATCACAAGTGCATTTCCTGATGGTAAGAGGCCACCGTTTACTCACTTCATTTTCCCAAAGACATAAACACATGAAAGTTTTCAACTGTGTCTGTCCTGGTCACAGCCTTCCCAGCAGTGGGAGCCACAGCACCTTCCTCTCTGTCCCCTGTCCTCAGCAGCGCGACAGTGCATAGGACGAAATCCGGGACGCCGCCCCATCACTGTGACTACCTGACCCTGGGAATCTGCCAGGTCTCTCCGAGCTTCTTAGGAGTCGTACAAATTAAAAGGGGGCAATTATTCTACATAAGCTGTCACACTGTTAGGATCGCGTGGGCGAAACTGCTACACAAACAAGAGGACTGCTCCTGGTGCCCCTCGACAAGGGTTCCGGATACACCGCAGGGCAGAGGTCACCCAGATGCGGCCTCCGCCCCAGCGCCGACCCCTGCCCCGCCGACCGCGCTCGCACTCGCCCCTCCGCCGGGGACGACCCGCCCCGCGCGGCCCAGGCCCACAGCGCCCACTGAACGTGGAGAGATAACGGGACTGTACGGTCTCACCTCCAGCTGCAGCGCGTCCTGCTCGCTTGATCCTCAGTGTTACCCGTTACTCAGATTTCCCGGATGCAGAGAGGCTGTCCAGACAGGAAGTTCCGCCTTTATAAGCGCGGTCGTTGAGAGGCGTGGTTTCTGTGGGCCCCGCCCCACTGCTGGAGCCCCGCCCCCAGCAGTCTCGAAGCTTCTGCCTTGCCTGGCTGGGTACTGACCTGCTTGGCACATCGGAAGTGGCCTGTTCCTTCTCAACTCTGGCACTTTTAACTTGCTTTTTCCTGCTTGCTTGTTCTACCGTAAATTATTAAAAATTCCTTTCTTTTTTATTTTGCCCATTTCTCCTTTCATTTTCCATTCCTTAATGTTTTCCCATTTTGCTTTCTTTCTCTCTTTCTCTCATTTATTCCATACTACTGTTTTGACAAAACAGAAAATTGGAAATATAACTCCATTTGTGCAGCTTTTTTTTTTTTTTGCCAAACTTATACTAGGTAAACCTATGCTAGTTTTTGTTTGTTTGTTTTGATAACTGATAAGCTAAACCAATTGCTGTTATTCTTGATAATTAATTTACCTACCATTTATTGAGGACTTTATATGCTTCAGGAAATTATGTTCTTATATGCATTACTTAAACATTGCAACAGTTCCATGAGGAAGGTATGGTTAGCTTCATCACACAGATGAGGAAACTGAGAATAGTTAAGTGAGTGATTTGTCCTCAGGTCACAAGCCAGGAACAGAGAGTGAAATATAGTGACTTCAGATTGTTGAGCCTAAGAAAAAAATACCCCAAAATGAAGGTCTCAGAAGCAAAAGTTTTTGACTTCTGCCCTCCTGTCTTTGGCCTCTAATTCTTCCCCAAGGGTAGCCATAGAAACTAGAATTCCTCTTCCCAAAGGCAGGTCATAGAAACAGGAACTCTTTTCTGCAAAGCCAGCTATAAAATCTAATGATGTCACTGTAAATTTTCCCCAGCTTTCTGTGTAAAAACGGAACATAAATTATCTGACACATTTTTTCTGATCATAGGCCATAGGGTCCCCATTCAGGGAGGGCCCTGCCCACTACCCAGAAGGAAGGAATGATACAGAGAGAGGCCAAGAAGAATCTAAACAACCAGGCCTCGTTGGGTTTCCTCACTCAGTGTATTAGCATTAGATTATATTAATACCTTTTTTGTCCAATCATATTTCTACACAGCTGTCCATACTTTGTTGAACCTAAGCATAAAAGTGGACTCTTTTCCCTGTATCTTTGGGTCTTCATTCTGAAGGCTACTGGAACACATAAAACTATGATCACATAAACTTGTATCCTTTTCTACTATTAATCTGCCTTTGATCAGTTGATTTTCAGCAAACATTTAGAGGGCAAAGGGGTATTTTTCAGTTGGCCACTGCAAGAGTCCACACCCAGAGAATATATGGCTTTAGGAGGTTGCATTATATGAGGTACAAGGGCTAGTCTATGGCCCTTAAAATGTATACTTTTCTTGAAAGGGTGGTATTGTGGTAAATATATCATCATAATGCAAAAAGGATTGCACAGATATAAGATGTCTTAACCATAACAGGACCAGGAAAGTGAGTTATTTGGCTCCTCACCTATGAAGTGATTGATTCCCTTAGTTTAATCAAAAGACAAGATGTCATCAACGTGTTGCAAATAAAATATGTCTCAAAAATGAATGATGTGAACTGTGGACCCAGTGCTCACCTCACAAAGTGTAAGAAATTTGTCTTTGTTCTTCTAAAGAGTGATGCCTTAGGTATCTGATTTGGATACCTCTATTTGTCTATCAAGTGATTCTTGTGTTTTCATGATTTTAAAAAAGTCTTCAGAAACTAGTTTTTTGATTTTTCCTTGTAAATTATCTTAAAAGGAGTATCTTGCCAATAGCATGCTGATAAGTGTTGATTCATAACCAAAGAAAATTCTCCAGGCACTTGCAGTAATGTTATCAGTTATCATTAAATCTTTTGTAAATGAACGTGGTCCCACCAATTTGGCAAAGCTGCTAAATTAATGTAACCAATCTGATGTAAGATAGATAAAACATCAAATATCTTATTTCTTCAAGTTAAAACCATTTCCAGCTTCCTTTGTCAGATGTGCAGCAAGTCTAGGTTTTTCTAGAGTCCTCAGCTGCTACTTCACAATAGTTCTCAGGTAACCCAGTTTTCTTCAGTCCAAAGAGGCCATTATACTTCCAAATGCCTTAATGAAAGGACATGAAAACTCTGCCAGTGCATGGGCAAGTCTAGTGTTCAGATGTGGTCGTGGCCGTGCTGCAAACTGGTCCCACACAATCTGAAGGATCTTTTGTCCAGTGCTGTGCAAGTAGTTCAGGTGGCTGCAGAAACCTCAGCACCTGATGCATCTGTCTTGGGTTCCCAAAGGGGCAGTTTTTAAAGCTATAGTCACATCCACAGCCATTGCTCCCAATCCCAAAGAACATCTGCTGTGCCAAGGTGTTTGTGGGAGGCAGGGGACAGGTTCTGGCCTCAGCCACATACTGTGCCAGGACAAAATGTGCTTCCTGGCATGATATCTAGCACATCTCCGTTGCATCCTTCCCTAATGGCGAGTTCCCTCTTGGAGGCCTTCATATCCTGTTCTGTCAGCTGACTCCCATCTATGAGAAGGTTCTAATTAGGCTACACCTCAAAATGGAGTAGATAAGATCCAATGCTCCTGACACCTCCCCAGACACCTGACTGTACAGGAGGGAGTTCTGGGGAAGGATGGCCTTTGTCAAGCCACAAAGTGGTCAGGTCCTTCTTCATGGGCAATTGTACCTAATTGCCCTGTATTTGTATAATAAAGAGGGACTGCCATGGGAATGCCATCTCCAGAAATTGTGGGCCTCTTTCTAAGTCTACTTAGTCTTTGGAAAAGACTTCTTTAAATGACAAATCCTTTTGCTAAAAAAATTTCAGCTTCCAAATGCAAAGACTTTCTTAGTTAATAATTTTTAAAGTGGATTTTGATTAAAAATGAACAAATATATATACATAATGCACAGTTGCTCAGGAGTGGAGTGTCCAGGACATCTAATAAGATTCTGTGCTTTGATAAAACATAAGTTGGAGTTGCAGACATTGGTTAAGACCTCTGACATGCCCCTGCAAGGCCAACAGCTTTCCCAAATATAAGAATATTTGTCATAGAATTGTTATTCTTGGATCAGTGTATCATAGACTCATCCTTCTTAAGGGATGGAACAAAACTTTTTAAAAAACTAGCCTAAGCCCTCTACTTCTGGATCTTTTGTCTAACCAGTCATGGCTGTGTAAAATAGTGGATGTGGACTCAACCGATTAGACAGTCTCCTTTATGCCTCTCCTTCTTACAAAAAAAACAAAAACAATAACTCGAGTCATTTCACCTTCATCCAAATTTTCAGTCAAGTTTACTGTGCAAAATCTATCTTCCCTGATACATCAATAAAAGAAATAAAATATATTCCAAATTCCATCCATGCACTTTCAATTGCTTTATGATGTATAACATCATTCAACTATGCATAGAGTAAAAGTAATAATAATAGAGCTCAGGATATGTTAGGCATTGTTCTGAGGACCTTGTTCATATTAATTCATTTAATCCTCATAACAAGACCATGAAGTAAGAAGTATCATTTCCCCTATTTTCTACATGAATTTGGGCATAGAGAGATTAAGTAACACGTCTAATGTCACCAGGTAGTAAATTGACTCAGCTGGGACTGCAACCCAGACATAATCTGGCTCCAGAGTATCTGATTCTGACCTTTATAAATATTACTAATTAATTATTCAATAAATGTTTTATGAGCACCTACTCTGTTCAATGCATCGTGCAAACACTGTAGGAAATTCAAAGAATAGTATGTGGTCCTTGCCCTTAGGGAGCTCCTAGTTTGGTTGTTATCCTAATTAAAAAAGAAAAGCAGTGTGGTTATTCTCATCAACCTGAACTTTCTTCTCTTCACCCCATACTCTTATCCATGGTGCTAGGTCCTAGATTTTTATACCAGAATAACAGACTTACAGAGGTGAGCAAAACCTTAAACCTTAGTTAAAGCTTTTTGTTTTACAGATTTGAAAACTTAAGTGTGGACAAGTGTCCTGTTCTAGGCCACAAGCTTAATAATAAAGTACAATTACAAAGGTATGTCTCCTGTCCCCCAACTAGTAAAATATGTTTATTAAAATGTATATAAGTTCAACTTGTACAAATTTGATTCTATTTTAATCCTTTAAGTGGAAATTTCTGTTTAAAAGATTAAAATATACCATGTAGGCAATTATCATTTTATAAATCAAACAATTTATCATCATGTCACACCAGGTCTTTTATAAATCTTGATATTCATATCCTGGATTTGGTGACATCAGACAAAAAGAAGCTTGTTTGTCTTATGAGCTGGTGAAGAAAACAAAAATTCCCTAATACTATGAGTAAGATAGTGAATAACCCTGATAGAAAAATGTTGAAAGTATTAGGCTCCATACATGGTTATGAGATTGGTATATCAGGGTTGAAAGTTAAAACTCTGATAAAATAATAATATCAGCTAACACTGTGCACTTACTATGTGTCAGACATTCTTCTAAGCACATTACATGAATGATTTCCTATAATTCCTAGGACAGTCTGATGGAGGTGACACCATTATCTCTATTTCTGAAATGAGGAAACTGGACTGTAGGGAGATTAAAGAATTTGCCCAAAAGTATGAAGCTAGGAAATAGAAAAAGGAAAATTTTTTAGAGTTATAGTTCCTATTCTTGATGGCTACACTATCTTTGTAGAAGAGCGTAAATTGGAACTATATACTAAAAATTTCCATTGAAAATTCAATAGTGGTATAAAAAATACATACTATTCATTTGGGCCCTAGTCTGCGTTTCAACACTCTATTTTGAATAAGCACATAGAAAATATTGTGCTAGACATGATGGAAAGTATCAGAACAAATAAACATAATTTTTATGCTCAAGGATTTATAGCAACATTGGAATTATACAGCAGGAACAAAAACAGCTATACAAGAGGTTAAGTTGTCTGGCATGAACATCACGGCCCCCATGTATACCAAGTTATTTATTCTTTGTTTGATTGCAGCAAAGACTGTGTGTAAAGAAGAGAAAAAGGAGATAAAAATGGGAAGCTAGATTGAGGTCAAAGAATAGAGTGTAATAAATGCCTCACCAGGGAATACAAACCTTATTTGAAAGGCCAAAGGGCTTCATTGCAGGGAAATTACATGGTCAAAGTTAGATTTCAGAAAGATTAGTCTGGCAGTGACTAGAGGGTTGACAGAGAGGCCAGAAGCCAGTTTAGAAAGATTTAGAGAAGAGGCGATATAGTGTAGAACAAAAGGAGTAGCACTGGGAATGGAGAAGAGACTGATTACAAGATATTATAGGGCATTTTCCATTGGAAATAGGTCGACTATAAAAAAAAATTGACAAAAGAAAGAAGAGGGAGAGGAGCTGACCTGTGTTGCCTTTGGTGGGAGATGTGGAAGATGGGAGAAAGTGAAGCTCTGAGAACAGAGATGTGACATATACTTTAAGACATATTGATTTTGACGAGCCAGCGAGAGCTTTCAATAGGAATTTATATATTCATTCACTAAGTGATCATTTACCAAATGTCTCCTATGTGTATATTCCTTATTTAAATATAGGGGATATATTATAATCACTACAGGAGGAGTTTTCTAGTGCTTTTCTCATTTAATAGACAAGAATAAAGTATCATATCACACTCTATAAAACATTCCCAAACATTCCCAAACCAACACAATTCAAAAATTGTCTGTTTTCTTAATAGTCCTGTGTAGTATTTTACTGTCTGTGCCACTCATTAGGTAATTAGCATATATGATTATATATTCTTTCCTCCCTGCCCCCAATTTCAAATTTTAACCAGATCACAAGTGGCTTATGAGCAGGTATTATTTTAGATATTCTTTGATATTCTTTAGATATTCTTTGAATCTCCCACAGTGCCTCTCCTAGAGTAAGAATTCAGTAATGCTTTATTAGAGTAAGAAATTGTTTTTTCTTTTATCTTCTACAATAAATCTCTTAGTCTTGTAGACAAGAAGGATCAGCAACATTTCACATCCGGAACACATGGCTACTGTAAAAGGAGCCACAGAGGCTAACTCTGCCTTGGACTGTGAAAAAGAGAGCTGAATGATGGCAAGGGCTAAGAAACTATTTAATATCCCACTTTCAATAGCAACCGTTTTACAAACAGGAAGAGGCAGCATACAAACTTTAGCAAAGGAGTACCCAAACGACAAACCCAAAGCAGGAACTAAGAGACCCAACAGAAGCACCCCTGGGTTAGCTGTTTTTAGAAACATTAATCCCACTCTGAAAGTCAAATAAATCCCTATAAACATTAAAATAAAACTCAGAGGTCTAGTTATTCTCTCTAAGAAGATTGCTTTTTCGGGTATTCTACGCTTGATGACTATTCCAACTGATATTGATATAAGTATGAAAATGAGGGTGGACACAATTTTAGAAACAGGAACATGAAATGTACCTGATAACCCTAATACCTTACTGTATATATAAGAATTAACAGGCATCATTATCAGAGCCAGTAATGTTGATGTGCAAGTCATCAAAATGGCCAAGGTGACATCTCCGTCTAGAAGCAGAGCAAAGACATAGCCCCCACCCCCTCCTGGGCATGTGCAAGTCATTACAAATCCAAAAGCTTGTGCCTCAGGCAATGCCAAAATCTGAGACAGAAGAAATCCACAAAATGGCGTAAGAAAAAACTGTATAACGGCCCCAAGAATTATTGGCAAAGGTCTCTTCCATACTGTTTGAAACACCTGTAATTCAATCTTGCAACCAAATGCACATTTATTTAACAATATCACTGGTAAAATAAGCATCAGGATATTTCTATCAATATTTACTGATGCCTGGAAAAGACTGTCTTTTGTTTGTTTGAGCACTTTGACTCTGACATTCTTTATTTCTTCAATGAGTCTTTCTTGCCTACCTTCAGAATCCCAGAGCTGAATGGTCAAATTCGTTTCTCCTTCTTCATCTGTCACTAGCTTTATGCTAAAGTTTGTAACATCTGACGAGGTCTTGGTCACATTCACCACTTGCAACATTTTAGGATCTTCTAATTGCACAATGAGGTAGCTGGAGTTAGGCCGTTTATCTTTGTAGGTTGACCTTACAGTGAGGATTTCTTCAGTCTTTGTGAAAAATAGTATTTCAGTTTTCTCTATAGTCAGAAAACTCTGTAATGACGTCCTTGCTTCTCCCAGAGACACAAACAACAAAAGTAGGACGATAAAAAGTTTTCTAACCATTTTGAAAGCTTAAATAAATCATATGTGCATAACCAATTTTTAAAAACTAAAGAACATTCTTCACACATTTGTTCCTGTGATGGTCTGAGGCTGAGTTAGGTAACAGCTGTTTTTGCTGGATCAAAGTCCAGTAGGAGGGGCTGCTGTACTTTTCAAACAAATACAAAGCTATCTAGTGAGCGACACAACCTGTTTAACTTGTAGGTAAGAAACTTTAAAAGCCATGGCATTTATCAGATTCAATTTATTACAACAGAAACCTAATCCCTTTCCTCCTGACTTCCTCATTTCTGCCAATGAAAAAAATCAGCCTCTTATTTACTGTAATTTAAAACCTTGGTGTCATTTTTTAGTTCTCTTTCTTGCTATGAAAAATTTACACTAAAAGCAGTCAAGATAAAAAAAATCCATAAGATATTGAGGAGGCCTGGAGGTCAGTGTTACTATTTTATTCATTCAAGTTAAAATCAAGTATTAATAAATATTCACTGAATATCTGTTTGCCTGGGGCACTGAGCTGGTGGCTGGCTATATATACCATAGTGCTTAAGCCAGATGCAGTCTCTGCTCTCCTGGAGCTTAGTCGGGTAACCTGTTATCAATAGTTAGAAAACTGCAGAGCCCATAAACTAGCCTTGGCAGAATCCTTAGGTTGCTAATAATTTTTCTACAACTCTAAAGGGTGACTATATCTGTCAGGCAAAAACCGAAGCTGTTTTTGGTGTCCTTAAGCAGGAAAATAATTTCCTAAATTGTTACCAGATAACTTGTGAAAATGAGGAAAGTAGGTAGTTGTTACCATGGTCAAAGTTATACCCTGGTTAAAGGGCCACTGCTACTGGACACTCAAACCCTGGCACAACGGGGCCATGGAAAGATGCTGCATTAATTCTAACCTCTTATTCCTTCTTTGTAACACTATTTCCTATTCACAGTGATGGGCAAGAACATTCAATTGACCCAATTTAGGTCATATCCCTTCATTGCCAGGGATAAGGAAAAGCATCAGGCTTTTTGGACTTCAACCCACACACTCACACAATTGTGTATTTCCAAACAAGGAGAGGGTGTTCTGAGGCTAAGCAGAAAACAAACAGACAAATACACAAAAAAAACTACACACAACTATCTACTGTTAGGAGGGCTCATGCCTGTAATCCTAGCACTTTGGGAGGCCAAGGCGGAAGGATTGCTTGAGGTCAGGAGTTCCAGATTAGCCTGAGGAAGTCGCTATTTCTACAAAAAAACAGAAAAAGTAACCAGGCGTGGTGGCATGGGCCTGTAGCCCTAGCTACTTGGGAGGCTGAAGCAGGAGGATCACTTGAGCCCAGGAGTTTGAGGTTGCAGTGAGCTATGATGACTCCACTGCACTCTAACCATCATGACAGAGTGAGACTCTGTCTCAAAAACAAAACAAAACAAAACAAAACAAAAAATCACAAACAAAAGAAACCTATATACTATTCTCCTGAGCGTACGGATCTAGGATTCTCTGAACACGTGACCATTTCAGCAGATCTTCATGTAATCACTATGCAACCTGTATTAAATGCAAAAAGTTTCTATTAAGTATTTTAGATCATATTTGCACCTCAAAAATTGTCAAAGTCATTTTTATCAGACATTTTGACAAATTTAAAAAAATTCTGTTTCTTATGTAGGTTAATTTTTTTAATGCAATAGACTTTAGATATTATAAATTTTATTTCCATGTACTACATTAAGAAAAACAAGATACATTGTACCGGTGGTGACAATAGGGAATAAAACTAAACTGTTTTTTCTTAGTTAAATTGCCAAAGAACTTCTCTATTTTAAAATCACAAAAAGAAAACAAACATGAAATAAAAACTTCATAAAACCAGTTATATTTATAATTATGTGACCAAATATCTTGATTCATAATTTTTATTGCCTGAGTCAAAGATATGAAGTATGTCACTATTTTTCCTTTGGATTCCTCTATCTGCAAACATTTTTCTTCTTCAGAATCTCCAAACCCTTTCCTTACCTGAAAACTGTAAAGAATAAAACTTGAAAAATCTAGGGAAAAAATCTGATAATCTGTCATTCACATGTACACAGGTTCTCCAAAAATTCCATTGAAAATGCATATTATGAAAAAAGTATGCATGGATTTCAAATTTTTTTTTCCAAAAAATAAACAAGTACTAATTTGATATAACATGTCTGTACTGGATCTAGTTTGAAGCACTAAGAAGGATAAGACATCAGTTTGAAAAGAGCCCCTTTATCAGAGCAACATGAATTCTGCTAAAATTGAAGCAAGAACAAACATCAGAAGCTTGGATGAAAAAACAGTGAAATCATCAATGCTTTACAAAAAGTTTATAAAGACAGTGCCCCAAAGAAATCAGCAGTTTACATACGGATAACTCATTTTAATAAGCTTACATAATTCTGACTGAAAAAGTTATAGTTGAGCAAGTTTTCCAATTTATGGGTGGCAAAACTGTTGCATCCTGATCAGCTGCAGACAAGAGCAAAGCATTCAATGGAAATTTTAACAAATGGGATCAAGATCCTGAAGCATTTCTTCAAAGAATTGTACTAGGAGATGAAACAGGGCTTTGCCAGTATGATCCTGAAGACAGAGAACAATCAAAGCAATGGCTACCAAGAGGTGGAAGTGGTCCAGACAGAACATAGGTGGACTGGTCAAGAGCAAAAGTCATGGCAACAGTTTTTTGGGATGTTCAAGGTATCTTGTTGTTGACTTTCTAGACAGCCAAGGAATGATAATATCTGCTTATCATGATGGAGTTTTGAGAATGTCAACCAAAGCTTTAGCAGAAAAATTACCAGGCAAACTTCACCAGAGAATTCTTTGTATGACAATACTCCTGTTCATTCCTCTCATCAAACAAAGGCAATTGTGCAAGAGTTTCAGTGGGAAATCATTAGACATTTACCTTACAGTTCTGATTTGGCTCATTCTGCCTTGTTTTTATTTCATAATCTTAAAAAAATCTATAAAAGACACCCATTTTTCTTCAGTTAATAATATCAAAAAGACTGTATTGACATGGTTAAATTCCCAGGATGCTCAGTTCTTTAGGGATGGATTAAATGGCTGGTCTCATTGCTTATAAAAGTGTCTTAAACTTTTTGGAGCTTATGCTGAGAAAGAGTTTATGTTTTTGTATTTCAATTTTTATATTTTTTTAACAAACTTTTTGACATTCCCTTATATTTGCTGCCTGATTATTTAAACTAAAACTCATTCGTATCATAGTTTTATTTTTACTACTTATTTGAATTTTAAACCTTTTATTCCCCCTTTCTGGGTTTTCTACTTAAAATTTTAGTTGTCTGCAAGCAGGTGGTAAGATACTAGAGTGGGGTAGGAACAGTGAAACCCCCAAATTTCATGAATTATCGTAACTGGAAGCCCTAAAAGAAAGCCTAAGATGTCTAATTTCAGAGTAATGTAGAAATAAGGAGCTTAAGGATTGATATCTCTCTCCCACACCTTCTTCTCTTTAAGAGACTACTCACGCTGGAGCCACTAGTCCCTAGTACTGAGGATGCTATTACCTGGGTTTCTTCCAGACTACCTAGTTTGCTCCACTACCTGGGACCTGACCTAACTTACCACCAGTAAGCCTACTGACATAAGTCCTACCCTCTAGGCTGCTTTGTCGCTTTTCTGTCCAATTATTAATAGGACCTCTTTTTTCTCCCTTGGTCTAATTTGATCCCTGCCATCCTTACTTCCCATCTCCTCAATATCCCTAGTTTTTTCTGGCATAGTTTTAGTTCAAATCATGAGACATGGGTGATCATCTATGTGCAAGTAATTATGACAAATATTAAGGTATTAGTTTTTGAAATTTTCTGGTATCTGGGAATATATATAAAGACATCTACCTCTAATTTTATAGTTTCCAATAAAAGCTATTGAAACATAGCTATACTTACTATCAACTAATTTGGCATTTGCTGCACTTCTTTGAATTACAAGTATGGGCAACACCATGTTTTATGACACTTTATTGTGCTTCACAGATATTGCATTTTTCATAAATCAAAGGTTTGTAGTATTAAGCAAGTTAATTGGTGCCATTTTTCTAATGGCACGTGATTGCTTTGTGTGTCTGTGTCACACTCTGGTGATCTTCTCAATATTTCAACTTTTTCATCATTGTATCTGTTATTCTGATCTGCAATTAGTAATCTTTTATGTTACTATTATAATTATAGATATAGTGGAAATAGCAAAACAACAAGAAATAGAAGTACAGCCTGAAGATGTGACTGAATTGTTGCAATCTCATAACAAAACTTGATGAAGAGTTGCTTCTTATGGAAGAGCAAAGTGGTTTCTTAAGATGGAATTTACTTCTGGTGAGCATTCTATGAACATTGTTGAAATGACAACAGAAGATTTAGAATACTCCATAAAATTAGTTGATAAAGCAGTGGCAGGGTTTGAGAGGATCAACTCCAATTTTGAAAGACGTTCTACTGGTGATAAAATGCTATCAAACAGCATTGCACGTTACAGAGAAATCTTCCATGAAATGAAGAGTCGATAGATGAGGCAAACTTCATCATTTGTTGTCTTATTTTAAGAAACTGTCATAGCCACCCAACCTTCTGTAAACACTACCCTAATCAGTGAGCAGCTATCAATATCGAAGCCAGACTCTCCACAGGAAAGATTACCACTTGCTGAAGGTTCAGATGATTGTTCGCATTTTTCAGCAATGAAGTTTTTTTTAATTAACATATGTATATTGGTTTTTAGACATAATGATATTGCATATTTAATAGACTAAAGTATAGTGGAAACGTATGTTTTAATACACTGGGAAACCAAAAAATGTATATTCAATTTATTGTGATATTTACTTTGTTATGGTGCCTGGAACCGAATCCGCAATATCTCCAAAGTATGTGTGTATGTATACGCCTCTTCACTGTATCCACTATGGCAATTAGAAATAGATCTTTATATTTACTAGGTGCTAAATAACTATGTTAATAAATGAATGACAAGCAGGTGATAAAAGTCAGAAATTATTAATATCTCTATTCTTCACATGAAAATAATATGAAGAAAGAATTAGAAAATAGACCAAATGAGCATTCTGAGTTTATTCCTTTAATTAAACCTAAAGCTACTACACACCTTCATGACAATTATATAGAAAAGGGGGAAAAGAACAAATAGAAACAATTTATATTCACTCCATGTAGAAGAACTTTGTTGGGTACAGATGGAAGACATCAGTTAGGAGCATTCATTTGAATTTGTTGGTAAAAAACTGGCATGTGTTTTTCTTGGTATATATATATAGAGAGTAATGAAGTTGAAATAACATATTTTTCTTTGTATTTATAATATATTCATACTAACAAAAAAAGATGAATCCTACTGGAAGGGGGTCTTTAATCAGAAATATGCCCTAATGTAGTTAAAATGACACCTAGAAAATCATTTTCCCTTCCTAGGCCTGACATTCCTCATCTAAAAACTTAGAAGATTGAATGAAATGATCTCTACCTTTCTACAATTCATGTACACACAACAATGGATACATCATAATTTAAGTACATAGTAAACCTATACTTTCTGGTTCCATGATGCTAGGCTTGGCCATATGACTTGCTTAAAGTAAAAATGATGCATGTATCATCTGAGAGAGGGCTGAAATTTCTGTCATCTCTTCTCCCTCTTCCATAAGAATGGCAAAGTGCCCAAAGAGGGCCACTCCTTCAGCTTCAATCGTGGAATAAAGATGATGTGGCACAGTGCTACAGCCAATCAACAGATGACGTTAACCCACCAGGAGATACACCTTTGTTTTTATTACTATAGCATAACCTAATAAAAGCTAATTAAATACAAGGATTTGCTAATAATTGAATTTCAGCACATAGTAAAACTTTAAAACACAAAAAAATCAAATGTAATAGAAAACTGGTAATATAAAATATGATAAAATGGAAATAAGCAAAAAGGCAACTTTTAAAAGTAACAGTATTTATAGTAAAATAAATTGACTTAAAAATATACATATAAATTGCCTTGTGATTTCTGGCTTGTATCACTGAATGACTATTCTAAGTAAGAATCAACATTTTTTAAAAATAGTTCTTCATCGTTAAGATATTCCAAGATAATATTTCCACCATTATATAAAGGACAATCCTCCTTAGCAATCCAGGTTTCCAAAGTATGATCCAAGGGTAAGGCTTCTCCTGAAGTAATGTGACATAACCTCAATTTCTGTGAAGGGAGAAACAAATCATATTGTAATAAACATACATGCTTGTATAGAACTTCCAGATCTTAAAACTTTTAGGGAAAAATTATTATAACTAAATGTTACCTTAGCTGTCAATTTGTTATTATCATTTTTAAGACTGGCTAGAGAAGCTGCAAAGTCTATGACCTTCCCAATACTCCAACGGTGGCAAAAGAACATTGCTTTGCTCTTCTCTTTGCTGCCCTTAGGCAAGAAAACCTGAAAGTAAATTCTTTCTGCCTGTAAAAAAAAATTTAAAATACAGATTATATATATGTAAAATAGACATCTCTGTTTTTATCTGGCGTCATTCTTTCCTCTCTTCTTCTGGTCAGAGAAGACTACCCTCTAACAATGCAACTCTTAATTGGAAACTGATCATAGTGATCCAGCATCCACCTAAATGCATGGGCATACAACCACGACCCTGGCCAGGGTGATCTGTGCAAAGACAGGCATGTGTCCTAAGTTAGGCCAATCAGGGTCTGTTCCTGGGATTTTATGTTCAAAAACTGAGTGGAGGGAGAGCTCTCTTTTGTCTGAGTTTTTAAAGTCTTATTGAATTAAATCTGGAGTGGCCTGAAGCTAAACCCCTCACGCCACAGCCATTCCCAAGCCAGTTTGGAAAAAGTCCCCTTAAATAAGAAAAAATGAGGCCAATACAGAAAGAGAAAAGACAAGAAAACAGAAGGATTCTTTTAACATAATTTGAGTGCCTGAATTTGGTTGTCCCCAAGACCAGTTCAATCTGTCATTCCCCATTATATGAGGAGGAAAAGTTGTTTTGATTATGCTTGTTGGAATCGAGTTTCTGACACTTGGAATTGAAAGATTCCCAAATATACATAACATTTCTTTTTGTGTGAAAGATCTCATTACATATTTAGAGCCAGTAGAACTTTGGAGAAAAAAGAAACTTATAAATCAAAACCAAAAAACCCAAAACCATATATAAGTACCTTATCAACAAAAGAGAGGAACTTTGAGATGGTTTGTCTAGTACTCTATACATTATCTTTCTCCTTGTAGTGTATTTTCTTGCCTAATTAGCAAATGCAGGAAAGTAAGTATAGGAGCAGAGGTGCTTGGCCTTTAATCTTCCCTGATTCCTAAAAACTACTTTAAAAAAGTGCTAGCTTTACAGATCAATTCCTCCTACATCAAAAATTTTGGCATAACTGGAGCATATCTAAGTTGTGTGGGAAAGATCATAGTTATTTTAAAAATAATAGATTCTACACAATTCCCATCTCAGCACTAAGGAACTGAGATTTGTTCAAGACTCAGAGAGTGTCATTATTTCAGATGACAAGCATTAAAGGACAAAACAAGAAATCATTGGAAATTTAAGCTTTGAGCTAACTCTATAACCAAACAATCCCTGCTCCAAAAACAAAGCAAGAACATAAATATGGAAAGAGAAAATTTTAAA
>VBSM01001124.1:28776592-28807647 GCA_008086735.1 Cheirogaleus medius
AAAAAAAAAAAAAAAAAAAAAATTTATAAAGCAGATTGATTTTTCTTTGTTTGTTTGTTTTTTGATACAGAGTCTCATTCTGTCACCCTGAGCAGAGTGCAGTGGCGTTACAGTAGCTCACTGCAACCTCAGACTCCTAAACTCAAGCGATCCTCTTGCCTCAGGCTCCAGAGTAGCTGGGACTATATGCATGTACCACCATGCTCAGCTAATTTTTCTATTTTTAGTAGAGACAGATCTCACTCTTGCTCAGGTTGGTCTCGAAATCCTGAGCTCAAGCAATCCTCCCACCTCGGCCTTCCAGAGTGCTAGGATTACAGGCATGAGCCACTGCACAAGGCCCAGATTGATTATTTATAAAGGCTAAATACCTATTATAGTCTAAGAGCTTCCATAAGTTGACTAAACAAAAAGATAAGGTATAAGAGAAATGATCAAGGTTGTGCATGGGCAATTCAAAGAATAGCAATTCCAAATGACTAGGAAACATATTAAAAGATGCTCAGACTGAATAGTAGTCATGAAAATGCAAATTAAAGCAATTATAAGATATCTTTTTATAGCCATGAGACTGGACTTAAAAATTGAGTGCTAACAGCTACTAGAAACCATGGGAGGAGAAAGGTACTCTCACATCTGGCCTCAAGAGGCAGTATATTGAACTGGTTAGGACGGTAGGCTCTTATCACCTGAGTGATCTTAAGCAATACCTAACTCCAGATTACTTATCTGTGAAATGAGAATAAATATATCACAGAAAGAGTGATAAGTACTAAAGTACATACTTGGACACATCAAACACACTCTTGGGAATTTATCCCACAGCAATAAAAGTATCAGATTGAGGATACTTAGCACTGTAGCCTAAACTGGAAACAAAATGAATGCTCATCATTAGGAAAATGTCAAAATAAGTCACAGGACACCTACACACAGAATATGATCCAGCTTTTACAGAAAACGACTTAGAACCATCTGCTCATTGAGGGAATTTCTACCAGGCATTAATGGGAGAAGGATATATTTAGACAAGGATCTATATAGAAAAGGATATATAATCCACCCAAAACCTTCTTTATTTTCATTTTTAGCCCTAATCACTATGTGACATGTTATATATTTAACATATGTCTCACCCCAATGGACTATAAACTCCTTAAGGGCAGGAACTCTGTTTCATTTATTGCTGTATCCCCAGGGCCTGGTATATAAAAAGTATTAAAAAAAAATGTGTGGACTAAATGAATGATGAAATTTTTACAAAATGATCACTGAAAGGCACTCTTTATGCCTTTCATACATATATTAATACAAGTAGAATACATATCCATTTATTTAAAGTTATACACATGTATACACACATACACATATACATAGATGTATGCATGTATATATGTAAATATATGTGTGTACATGTGTTTATATATATTATACATGAAAGCATGTATGAATAAACACACATAGACACATATATATCTCTATTATATCTATATCTCCAAATACACACACACAAACATCTATGATAAGAGGAAAACTTAGGTCTAAAAACTTGTAAAGTACTCTGTGATATATTATTACACGTGTGAAGAACACTGTCTCTGAAGCCTGACTGCCTGGTTTCAATTCACAGTTCTCCACTCAGTGGCTATGTTACTAGCAAGCTACTTTGCCTTTTGGGGCAAGAGTAAAGAGTGCATACCTCATAAGCTTGCTGAAGGATGAAACATGTTAGAAGAGTGCCTGGAACAAAGTAAGTATTATAGAAGTTTTTATTACTACATTTTAAGTAATAAAAATAATTACAAAATAATGTGAATAATATTACTGGGTACTTCTGAGCAGGTCCTCTCAACTTTGTTCTGTTAACATTTTGGACCAGAAAATTCCTTTTTGCGGGCCATGTCCTGTACACTGTAGGATGTTTAATAGTATCTCTGGCCTCTACCAATAGATACCAATAGCACCCCATCCCCAACTATGACAATCAAAAATGTCTCTAGACATTGCCAAATGTCTCGTAAGGGACAAAATCGCCTTCAACTGAGAACCACTGCTTTAGGGGGATGGAAATGGATGAAGGACATAGGAGAGTATGTTTATTTTTTCCTATATATATCTCGTAATGGTTACACTTGTTAAAAGCATGTACTACCTTTGCTATTTTAAAAATAATTTGAAACAAGAAAAATATTAAGGATAATCATCAAACTAAAAAAAAACTATCAATGGTTTGTAAACCAGAAAAATAAATTCAAGCAATACAAAAGATGACAGAAAAGAGAAAGAAAGATTCAAAGAGAAAAGATGATGAGCAGAAAACATAAGATGGAAGAAATACTTTCAAATGTACCAATGATCACAATAAAAATAAAAGGATTTGACTCACCTATAAAAGAGAGATACTATCAAACTGGATTAAGAAAACAAAGTCCAGCTATATGTTGCTTACAAGAGATACCCTAAAACAAAACACATAGAAAAGTTGAATAAAAGGGATGAAAAAAAAAGATGTAATAGTTAAATATTTATCAGAAGAAAGCTAGTAAAATAATATAATTCAAAATAGAATTAAAAGCAAAATTCATAACGAGGATATAACAATGAAGAAATTCTATGTACCTGATAATATATAACTCAGCAAAATCATTATAATTACCAAGAAAAAAAAAAAGCTAATAAAACCACATCCATAGTGGGAGTTTTTTCTTTTTTTTTTTTTTGTGGAGACAGAGTCTCACTCTGTCATCCCAGCTAAAGTGTAGTGGCACCATCATAGTTCACTACAACCTCAAACTCCTGGCTCAAGTGATTCTCCTGCCCCAGGCACCTGAGTAGCTGGGACTACAGGTGCATGCTACCACACCTGGTTAATTTTCCTATTTTTTGGTAGAGATGGGGTGTTGCTCTTGCTCAGGCTAGTCAGGAATTCCTGACCTCAAGTGATCCTCCTGTCTTGGCCTCCCAAAGTGCTAGGATGACAGATGTGAGCCACTGTGCCTGGCCCATAGTGAGAGATTTTAACACAACTGTGAGACTGATATATCAAGTAGACAAAAAATTAGTAGTACACACACACACAGCACACACATATACATATATGCATATATATGGTTAGAAAGATAATACAATCGCTTCTCGGCCTTTTGGCTAAGATCAAGTGTAGAAAGATAATACAAATGATAAAGCAAACAGGGCAAAATGTAAATAATTGGTACATTAGGGTAAAGGATATGGAAAAGTTCTTTGCACTACGATTGCAACTTGTGTGTGTTTGAGATAATATAAGAGCAGAAATCAGTGAAACAGCAAAGAAATAGAGTTCAATAAAACCGAAACCTGGTTCTTTGAAAAGACTAAGAAAAAATAAAGATAAGCCTTTAGCTACTGTTTAAGGAGGAAAGAAAGAAAAGTACAAATGAAAAATATTAAGACTGAAGCGGAATGACTAAAGACACAATAGAGATTTTGAATCATAAGAGAAAAACTTGAACTTTATAACAATAAATTGAAAAACCTACATCAAATAGGAATATTTTAGAAAAATAGGATTTCCAAATTGACTTCAGAAGAAATATATTACCCAGATAAACTAAGATTTAACACATTGGTACTCAAAATTCTCCTCTCAAAAAAAAGAAAACAGATGTAAAGGTCATAAGACAGTGTTACCAAACCTTCAACAACAAATAATCCCCTCCCTTGACAACTATCTCAAAGAATAGGAAAAAAGCCACTCAATTTGAGTATAATCTTGCTAGTAATATCACTAAAAACCACTGAATAATATATTAGCAAATCAATTTAGCAGTATATTTTAAAAGAATTATATACCTGTCAAGTGGTTTATCCTGAAATATTTGGTGACTTAACAGAAAAATTAATCAATATAATTTATCACATTGATAAGTAAAAACAAAAGATCTTACTAGATATAAGAAAAAAACTTACAGTAAAGTTTAATACTCATTCATGGTATCAATTCTTAGCAAATTAGGAATAGAAAGGAATACTGCTATTCTATAAAGGCTACTATCAAAAATCTACAGCAAATATAACACTTGATGAAACTTTGGAAGCATTTTCATTAAAGTCAGAAACATGATGAGGATGCTTGCTATTACCCATATTATTCAACATTATTCTGATGATCTCAGCAGTAAGACAAATAGTGACAATGAAAAGAAGGAGTAAGAGAAAAGAAAATTGGGAGAAAAACCCCCACAAAAACTAGCATTTGCTAAAGACATGACAGCACAGAAAACATCCCAGAAAATCTACCAAGTATGGGAACTATTAGTAACTTATTTGCTGGACAGAAAGGCAACATGCACCAACCAGCAATAACCAATTAGGGAAATTTATTTTTTTAAAAAGATATTATTTATAATGACAGCAAAAATTATACAGAGTCTAAGAATAAACCTAAAAAAAGATATATAGATATTTCTGATAAGCATTACAGACTGTTACTTCTATAATTACATATAAAAGAAGACCTAAAGAAAAGTTGGAAAGACAAACCACAGACATAGATGGTAAGAGTCAAAATTCTAAAGATGTCAACTGTCTCTAATATAAAGTTTGGCACAATCCCTATCAAAATCACAATTTTGCAGAACAGGATAAAGTGATCCTAAAATTTTTATGAAAGGATAAATGGCCAAGAATATATATAGTTGAAAGCACTGAAAGAGACAAATCAGTGCAACCCGGCAATAATAAGTTGACAATATCTAGTAAAGCTGAAGATAAGCAAATCTCATAACCCAGTTTTTCTATTTCTAGGTATATTCCCTAAAGTAGCATCTTTTAATCTGGTGGTTCTACTCCACCAGGGGTTGGAAAATCAACCTGGTAGGTTCTGACCAACACCCTTTAAAATAAAATAAAATAAAAAACATAAAAGTATATAAGACACGTTAAGGCTATTACTTAATGAAACTGTGTTAAGGTATGCATGTATATATACATATACTGGGTTGTTAGAGAAAATAATTGATATTGTGAAGTTTTAAAGGTACAGTCCTAGAGAAACTCTTCTATACATACACAAGGATGTTCATTGTAGAACAGTTTATAATAGCAAAAAATTGGAAAAATATGAATTTTGCTTATTAAGAGAATAAACACAATAAACACAGATATATTTATATTATAGAATAATATACAGCTGTCAAAATGAATAAACTAGACTGAATGTCTCAGCATGGATAAATGTGAAAAACATGATGCCAAGTGGGGAAAAAAAAAACAAGTTGAATAAGGGTACATATGGTTCACTGCCATTTTTTAAAAATTATTTTTCTGTGTAAAGACAGGGTCTCATTATGTTGCTCAGGCTGGTCTTGAACTCTTGGTCTCAATTAGATCTTCCTGCCTCAATTTCTCAAAGTGCTAGGATTACAGGTGTGAGCAACAGAACTCCAGGCCTCTGCTGTTTCCATAAAGGGAAAAAACTCACAAAACTATGTATTATTTTTGTAGACATATACCAAGTAATATTAGGAATGATACATATCATGTTCAGGTTAGCTACTTGATGGGAGGGAGAAAAAAAAAGAGGACTTCAACTATATTTGGAATTTTTTTGTTTTTAAAAATCTCTAAGACTAACCTGAGGCAATGACTTATCCCCATCAGCATGCATCTTTAATTTCATCAATGCAACCTTTGCAGCTGTTTCACTATTTTTGGCTCCTTTCCGTCGTTTACTTGTCATCTCTCCTGTCTTGGAATCTAAGAGATTAAGTGTAAGCATGTAAGAACTTTTATATTGCATTTTTCAGAGTTTTATTATAAAGCATTCATTAACTATGGCCCTGAAATGTACACAAATTACACACAGTAGAAATATAGAGAGACCATATTCATTGTATAGGTATTGTATTTATATGACCAATGGAAAATATCATTGAGGTTGATGTAAGCACTCTCCACATCAAAAAATTCACTGTTACATGCTTCTTTCCAACTTAAGCCTGTTTAAACTAAAGCAGCCACTAATGCTTCTACAGAGAACCTTAAGATTTGGTTATGGAGGATTTCAATAAAGGAACTATCCTTAATAAAGGATGAAAATTATGAACTAACATATTGGCCGAGAGATTGATCTAAGTCACAGATACATTCTTTCCTAGTATCTCATATTATCAATAGGAAAGTTGACTAGAGCTTAATCATTAGAGAAAGCAACTGAGTACTTCAATCTCATGAATACCATTTCTAGCCACAATGGTTAACTAGCTGATCTAAGTGACCCAGCCAAAGAGACCCTGGTGGGGGTACTTCCAAACAATTTCCAAACTTTCATTGGTCAGGCAGACCTTGTGAGAAATAACATCACAAGAATGTCATCAAAATGCAAGTTATGACCATCAAGGCTGTTAACTGGTAAGAGGACAAGAAGCAGGAGAACTGAGAGTATATAGCAACAGGGAAAGCAACAAAATAAGCTTTTTAAATACTTACCAATAATGTCTTTAACAAGTTTCTGAGTGGCAGCCATTCGAGGCTTTGGGATTTCCAGTTTTTCACACTCATGATCTGATTGATGACGGTGTCTATGAGCAAGAGAAGAGTGACACTAGTTCATGCATTTGTATGTAACTAAACAGATACACAAAGCATGAATGGTTTAAGTGATCACCTTAGGCAGAAGTTTTTCTCACAATAAGGACATATAACTGCCACAAGTTCTCTTTCAGCACAGTCCTTAAATGAGCATGGGTAAGATTTATGTTTATCTGTCTTCAGTCTTTCATTGATTACAGTCACCTGAAAATGTAAAAAGGGGGAAATGGCATTATATTTCACATTTAAAGCAAATCAATGAGTCTATGTTGGAAGAAAGCATCCATATCATTTTTGCTTAAACTTATTAGAGCAAGTTACATACTCTCACATAAAGATTATAATGAATGCTTATGTGAAAATGATTGCTGTGCTGACTGTTCTACATTTTCATATTTTTCCTACTGTGGCATATTTATCATGTAAGTAAAGTAAAATGACTATTCAGTTACTCTCTGCAATTATAATCTACTTTGTAAGAGTCCCACACAAAGATGCCCCCATATTAATATGCTCCAGTGATCCTCTTGCCTCAGCCTCCCGAGTAGCTGGGACTACAGGCACGCACCACTACACCCGGCTAATTTTTTAATTTTCTTTTTTTATTTTTAATTGCCTGGCTAATTTTTTTCTATTTTTAGTAGAGATAGGGTCTCCCTCTTTGCTCAGACTGGTCTCGAACTCCTGACCTCAAGCGATCCTCCTGCCTCAGCCTAGCAGAATGCTAGGATTACCAACATGACTCGCCATGCCTGGCCTACATCAACCCTCAAATGGCAAGTCACATCTACCTTCTATACTGATTTTAGGAGATTAAACATTAACTCAGGAAATAAAACACTAAAATTTATATATTTATCCATGAGATAAAGGGTTAAAGATAGTTTTCATAATCACATATCTTTCTCTATGCTCTGTTTCATATTTCATTATCAGCAAATATTCCATCCCAGGAAGAGAAGATTTTATAGGATTAAAAAAAAAATTTAGATCAGCCAGGCTATTCTGAGCATTAAGTAACTAGTTGATTAAACTTAGAGAAATAATTGCTTGAAAACTCTAATTAAAAGGCATTCTTTTATATAAATGATAGCTACATCTTATTAGAATTAACTTAAGTATCCTTCCAAATTTGTTGCAATGGTCTAATGGTATTTCAGTATTTTATTAATGAGAGGTAATAATCTTAAGAGACATTCATAGAAATCAAATGATACCATAAGAAAAATGAAAGCACAGGACAGATTTATAAACTATAAGAAACATCAGTAAGTTTTACTATACAACTCTGAGTATTTTCTTCTAATAAATCCTGCATAAAACCAAGATACTAGGTAATTTTAATTTTCCTCAAATAGATCACAGAAACTTCAAAGGGTCAGCTTTTGACTGATAACTTACACTTGAGTCAGATTTCAACTGAAGCTCATGTAACCTTAATTTTCAATAAATGAGAGAACAGATGTGAAAATCCTTGGCAGAGTTTGTGGTAAATGGTGGGCAGGAATAAATATCCACTGAAAAGTTTTAGAGGCAAATGCTTCTTTCCCACTGGAATGAATTCAGCTTAACTCCCTGCCTCTCTCTGCCCCAGGAGAGGTGGAACAACTTATTTGATTGTCAAATTTAAGAAAATTACATTAGGCATGGGGTGCTCCACATTCTTTTTCCTCTTGGAATTGAACTGCCTTCAGGCAGAAAGCCTAACCTGGTCAGTACTGCTGTGACTGGTGGGCAAGTCTGCCCAATCCTGAATTTCCTTTGCGGACCCATTTGGCTTTACACTAAGCCTCATCATTCAACTTATTCTTTATAGTAATAGGGTAGTATTTTGGCTTCTATGTGCCAGGTCATTCTTAATCTATGATTTGTTCAGAATTAGGGTGGGAATTTTGTTAGACTACAGGTTTGTTCCTGGTGGTCTAAGGCTAACTGAACCAGAATGATTTACTACCACAGATCCTATATCCAGGCACCAGTGAAAATGAATACAACGGTGAAGGAAACAGTCAACTGGAGGGAGTATATGGTGAGGACATTAATTCCAACATATATTTATAAATATATAGCCTGCTGTAAATGGGCCACCTAAATAGAAATGTTAAGGAATAAGAATTATAGTATAAAGAATTTAAATACCAAGTAGATAACTTTTTCTTTAAGACAGTGAAAAATAATATAAATGAAGCAACAGCCTCTTTATATAAACAGTTTAGTATGCCAAACTTTAAACTCTGGTGCACTGACTGGCTTTCAATCTCATCAAATTCTGTATGAAAGTACATGACTACAAATAAGTTTTATCAGATTGAAAAATATTAACATACCTCAGGACAACCATGAGACTCCCTGCTTCTGTGTTCAAGGCTTAAATAATTTAAAAAAATAGCATTCATTTACATGCAAATAACATACTTAAAGATAACTGTAGTATTATGAGATAGTTTAATGTTTAGTATTCTTAAGATACATTACACTCACAATACATTAATAACTTTGCATAGATGAAAAAACTGAAATGTCAGATAAATTAAAGATGGAGCATATAGTCTCAAAAGTTTTAAAACAAATGTTCAATTTCAATATGAGTAAAAGCAATTCACCATGCTAGTTTACCTTTATGAAAATACAAGGAAATCTTTGAATTTATTTTATTTCCATAAATGGGCTTTAAAAAAATCATATTCTTTATATTGTGGATATTATTTTCTCCTTGTAATTAAAAATATAACTTTTACACAAATTTACACGCATAACCCCATTTCTGGAAGCTTAAAGATTAGTCACTTATGTGAATTAAGTTATCAGAGCCTATGACTAATCTGTTTCTTTTTTCCCCCAAGTAATTGCTATACTGAATATCAAATATCAATGGCTAAAGTAACAACTATTTTAAATCATTTCACTTTTAGAAATAAACCCCCATATTACAAACACCAAAATTATGCCCAAATCCTGTATAAAATCTTAACTTACCAAAATATTCCTGAACAACCATCACAAATAAATGGAAGAAAATCTAAAATTGAGGAAAAATGTATGTACCAGTCAGTACCTGATTTTGATTTAGTTTTTTTAAGCAAAAATAATCTTAAAGTATTGGACCACCTCTACAGGAGAACTTCCCTTTTTGACTAATATCCTAGCATAGCAAGTCACTACACTGTTAAACAAAAGTCACCACCACCTCAATAACGCTAAAAGTAATTAGATTACCAGGATATAGATGTTACTTGAATTTGCTTTGCTAACTCAGAAAAAAAGAAGTTCTGGCATTTTTCCTCTCCTTTTTTGAATTGTTTCCCAGATTTATTAAGTGTTGTTTTTGATATCTGTATACTGCAAAAATTCTGCATTTGGAGTAAAAAACCTGGGTTTCAATTCTGATTCCACTGTTTACTAATCTAGCAATGCTAGGCAATGCTAGGCAAGTTATTTAATAGCAAAGCTTTGGATATATATATTTGATATAGCATATAGTATAGCATATAGTGTACATCTTTATATATGTATATAAATATACATATATAAAACCAAAACTCTATTATTAGGTAATAAAAATAGAAAGATATAGACAGGTAGATATAGATATAAATATATCTATGGAGAGACTGAGATAGATATAAGCATACAGTTTCTGTGTATATATGTTGGAATGCATGTGTGAATAGACCTATATCTGTATCTATGCTGTATGCCACACCTACCTGATAGGGTAATTATAAAAACCAAGTGAAATATATATAAAAGATCAGAATAGTAAGATAGTAACTATAATTAATAAAAATAATACAGCAATTAACTTCTTTTGAGTATGTTCAACTCAGACAAATACTGTAGTGACTGGGTAGAGATGTTTTCAAAGAGATTCCAGAAATTAAATAAATGGATTGATTGATATTTCAAAATTAATTGCTGAATTTTTTTTTCCTTGATGTTGAGGAATACCTGAGTTAGGACCAAGTCACTAAGTAACAACTAAGTTAGGAACTGAACTTTTGAAAAGCACATAAAAGTATCTATTCTTAGATGTGGCAACTAACCATTGCTCACTAGATACAATCAATCATTCTCTATGTTGTTTTCAATACACTTCATTTTAAATCATAGTACACAGCCAAGAGAAGCTGGAAATATCCAATTACACCACTTTTACAAAATGAAAAGCAGAGGATACTGTTCAGTCTTACTTTAGAGAAATCTACAACTGCCTCAAAAAGATCTCATTTTACAAGTGTCTTAACCCAAACAGAAAGAGGAGGTCCTATTGTAACCAAAAGGGACCTCTGGATAATTATGCCTGTGGAACAAGAAGGCTAGAATAGTTCTTTCCTCACCTGAGAAGTGGCTTAATGAACTGTCACTGTTATTACTAGAGCATGATACTGTGAGCTTCTTTCATACCAAGAAATTATGGATAGATTTGTTAACAAGAGAAAAGAAACTGAAGTATACAATATTGTATTATGCAAAATTTTTGTCTTTTTTTAATATGGAAGAAATGTACATCTTTGCTGTTTTGAGACTATTGGTAACCAAGGAAGTATTGGATACAAACCAGGAGGACCCAGGGGGAAGAGTTAAGATCAAGATAATTTCCCAGCACCTGACACCATACTTCTCTCTGTCCAGGATGAAATTTAAGATACCCACTTAACATACTCTAAATCTTAACCCTTTCCCACTAGCCTGAAAGAGATAGGCCTTTGCCTCATCTCAGTTATTGACACTAAGGGTACACGAAGTTGGAAAGGACGATGAACTATGTCACAGATAGTATATGTGTACTGGATTCACTAGGGGGAATCAATCAGGCATACTAGATACACATAACTTACAGTCAAAACCCAAATAAGCTTCCACATGAAAGGACTGCACACAAGCAGGTTCTTACGTGCTGAGTGGCTGGTGATCACAGCCAGTGGTGAAAGACACATATACAGAGTTCTACAAGAAACAAGAACCTAGCAAGGATTGTTGCCTGTCCTTGCCCACAGCAGACATCACTAATCAATATAGCATTCCACTAAAACTGAGTTAAACCTCAGAGTCCTTCTCAACGCAGTGATTCAGATACTTACTACTAATGACAGACGCTGCAGTGGAAGATGAAATCTGTTTGCCACCTTATGTACTATGTGCCAAATGTAATGGCACACATTTGGTACGCAATCCAGGTACCAAAGACTGAGCAGTCTGTGTGGCTCTAATGCTCCAAAACCTTGCCTGTTCTAGGTGTATGTCATCTCGAAGCCTGTGCCACATTACAACATTACTTCAGGCTATGTTTATTTCAAGGTCTCTCAGTTTAATGGAAAGAGACCATCACCTATTATTATTGATGCTCTCTAAAAGGCAGCTTACTAACTAGTCTGAAAGGTCTTCTGTGTAAAACAATGTTTATTCAAGCATTGATAATCAGAATCACAGAATGACCGAGCTGGGAGAGCATAACGATCATCTGATGGAACAGACTGAGGATCAGGATCCCTTTGAGAATCTGATCAAAGCTAAAGGGCCTCTTCACAGACGCTCATCCACCGAGAAGCCCGTGAACACCAGGTTAAAAACGGATCTCGCCCAACTCCTTCGTCTCACAGATAAGAAACAAACAGGTAAACAAAAAGTTTGGGGAAGTGGCTTTCCCAAGGTAGCAGTGGCAAAGCCAGAGGGGAACTCTCCCAGACCTAAGCGTCTTCCCTCCCTGGGCTCATCAGAAAGGAGCGTGCTCCACGTGATCCAGCGGTGTGCTCCGTGCACTTCTACCGCACCGCGCCCTCGAGAATCAAAGTGAACCTTTTCACCACAAGTTTCATCAAAGACTGAGGGGCAACAGAAAGAGTACCAACACATCTTACTGCAGACCCAGAAGAAATGCGCCCGCCCCGCTCCTCAGACCCCTCACCCGCCGCCACCATCCGCGGAGTCAAAGCGGGGCCCGGGTCTCCCGCGGCCAGGCATGGGGACTCCCCGATCACCTCGCTGCCGACAGTCCTCCACCTGGCAGTGTTGCCCGATGTCCAACTCCGCCATCTCTCCGGCGCCGCAAGGGGCGGGACCGAGGCTGAGGGGGCGGGACAATGGCGCGCGCGCAGAGCCTGCTGGGAGCGTGGCTGACCCAGGGGCGGAGCCTGCAGGTGGGGTTGGAGACCGGAAGCTGGGTGTGCGCGAAGTCCTGAGGGCTGTAGAAGCGATGTACTCCCGGCTAAAAGAAAGGGAGTTTGTGAGTGTTTTTCCCCGAGCGGAAGGCCTCTCGCCTCATCCTTAAAGAAATACCCAACTGCCTTTCTGGAAGATTGGGTGCCGCGGTCCCCGCGGTCCTTTCTTGCCACGAAAGTCCGCAACGGCCTCACAAGGATTGTTTTTTTGTTTTTTGTTTCTTAATTAATATAACCCCAGGAACCAGCACAGTGCCTGCCACAAAGTATTACAAGAATGAAGTGAAAGAGACGAACACTGGTTATTCAATTCCTGATTCATCCCAAACCAGTGTTACTTGATTATATAGTTTAAAGAAAATGCCCCTCGCAAGGGAGTCATTAGGCTTTTTAAAAAGCAAAGATTTTGTTTTCTTTTTCTTGTCTTTTTTTTTTTTTTTGGTAGGAAGAAAGAAATCGAATTCTTGGTGTGTCCAGTGTGTGCTGAACCACATAGGGTTCTCCAGTTAGAGGACCCAGACTCATATAACACAACTACCTGAAGAAAGCTTGTGGGGATGCACTGGGATGTAAAGGAGTATCACGTGCTCGGTGAGCCACACTTCTAAGGTATTGAAGGAGAGGCTTTTCTAGGTGGGGTGCCAATGAATGCCATTCCTCTGATGTGAAGCCAGACACCCAGTTTCGGAATGGATGAGTGACAATCAGCTGTACTCTTGACAGGAACTAGAAAAGTATCCAATGCCTTTTATATAACTTTAGGGATTCTTAAATCAATATTTATTGAAGAAGGGGGAAGGGTGGGACTAGAAAACAGGAATTATTACTCAAGATTTGCTCTTGAGTAAATCTATTTTAAGATTTCCATCTCAGAATTGCATGGTTCTCTGGAGAAACTTCAGATTTTGAACTGGAAGCAACCTAAGTAAGATGTCATCTAGGTATTCTAGCCTCCTTAGCTTTTCTTTTTTTAAGATGACAACTTATATCTTTTTTTAAGATAGAATTTAAATGATTAGCCCAGATGAAGAGCCAGGACAAAAATCTATGTACTAAAGACTTCTGGTATTCTTGAATCTAAGGATCAATGGCCTATCTGGATTTTGTATGTTTATTTTAGTTGAGCAGGTCAATCAATAGCAGGTTTTCTAGACTTTTACTAGGTGTTCTATTAATAGATAGGTGGCAAATATATATTTTATCAGTTCAATCATAATGGAATTGTTTTTGTTTTTTCAGTTCTTGGAGACCTCATGAAGCATCAAATGATTAGAGTAGCCAAGATTGCTATTTCTAGCTTCCCCATCTCTAGTATCCCTTGCTGATTTCTCCTCTGTGTGCTACTTAAATGTATCCATTTCCCCATGATTTTGTCATTGGTCCATTTATCAATTTAGATCCTCATACAAGTAAAATTCCTATGGCTTCAACATCAAAGCCTCCTATACTCAAATTCTTAGCCCTGAGGACATTCTTCCAAACATGAGGTCTGTATTTCAAACTATCCAATAGATGTATCCACATGGTGTCATTTGTCATGTAAAACTTAAGTCCAAAAGGAAATGCTTTCCTACCATATCACCCCCCACCAACCCTCCAGCACAGGCAGTTTGCCGAAGACTTGTTTCATTCATCTAATCAACCTTGGATTCATTCTCTACTTCTCTCATGGAAGTAGCCATTAAACTATCAATTCTACTTCAGAAATTGTACTCTTGAATTTCTCTGGTTATCCTACCCCAAAAAAACTCACTTTTTGGCCTAAGTATTTTACCCATTTTTCACAAGATTCCTTAGCTTGCTCAATAAAGCTTTTCACAACTGGGCCTCAATCCCTCTCACCAGCCTCAGCAATAACCACTTTCCCACAAACTCCCTACTCTCCAATCATTTCCTGAATGTATCTTCTGGTTCTTTAACATGTCCATACCTTTGCACATGTCTTTCCCTTTCCATAGGATGTTTTCTATACCAGGGTTTCTCAAATGTTCTTGAAAATAAGAACCAGGTGGATTGCTTGCTAATGAATACAGCTGCCCATACCATTCCCCGGGTCTGATTTAGAGGATCTGGGATGATCCTCTAAATGATCCTTCCCTTCCTAGGAAGCTATATTTAACAAAGGGCCCTCACATTGACTCTTATCATCAAGTATGTTTAGGAAATACTTTTCTCTCTTACTCTACCTTCAGAATGTAATTGTTTTTACCCTTTTCATCTGGGAAGGCTTTCTGAATGCACAGGTAGAATTCAGTCCTCCAAGACATCAGGCATCTGCTGTAGATGCACTTGATACATCCTTTTCTTACTAACACTAACTAGGTTGTATTCTAATTTACCTGACTGCACCCCAACCCTGCACCCACAAGTTTTCAGTGGCTTCTGTTAGCCACACAATAAAATCTGCACTCAAATCAATTCAGCAAATGTTTTTAGCATCTACTACATATCAGATACTATGTTATGTCTGCTACAAAGTTGAAGAAGACATGGTCGCTAACCTCAAGGGGTTCACATAGCTGGGAAGGAATGTCTCTGCATTTAAAGTCTTTCAAATCTTGGCCCAATGTACCTTTCTCTCACTCACTATCTCTTAAAAGCCTCTTCACACTCTGTGTTCCCTATATTGAATAATAAATGAAAAAAACAATTCTTAATTCTCTTATGCACTGTACAACTTGAATTATTATATTATAGGTTTCCTATACAAGTCCCTGGCTGCATTACCTCTATCTTTTTACTAATCTCTTTGCCATGCAATGTCCTTTTACCCATCTATACAAATTAAATTCCTGCCAAACTTCAAATTTGATGTCCTCTCCTAGGCCTTCCTTCATTCCTCCCACTATAAAGGAGTCATTCCTTCTTTTGGACTCCTATTGTATTTTATATGTACCTTTCTATTAAACTTAGTTATTTCCAAATTTTATTATAATTATTCTTATGAATATTTCTCCGTTACTAGTCTGTAGCCACTTTGATGGTTGGATTGTTGTTGTATTCATTACTATAATCTCTTCAACCTACTACGATGCCATTAGACCTCATAATAAACACTTGATGTAAATTTGTGAAATAAGTGAAATTTAGATTTTTGCTTCATATTTGATGGAGGCAGAGTAATTTTTTGCAAGTTTTAGAATGGAAAAGTGATCACAAGCTAACCACCTGAAAGAGTAACGTTGCTATATACTGGAGGAAATATGAACATAGGAGAGATATACAAGAATGCTCAGAGCAGCACTATTTGTTATAGCCCAGACTAAAAATAAACTGAATGCTTACCAATAGTAGAAATGCTAAACAAATCATGGTATAGTCAACCAATGTCATATTTTACTGTCATGAAAATGAATTAACTACTGTACACAAGAACTGTACACATTAACTGTACACAAGAACATTGATGAAACTTAAAAATATAATACTGTGTGGGAAAACAAAACCTAAAAGAATGCATGCTATGTCATTCCATTTATAATAAGTTCAAAAGAAGCATTACTAAATTTTATCGTTTAGAGATTGATACATAGTGGTATACCTATAAAGAAAAATCAAGAAAGCAGTCACCTTGAAATACACAAGTGTGAGTACCTGTGGCAGTGATGAAGGGGGCTTGGATCAGGAAGGGACACATAGGACATTAGTAGGTACCCTATTTTGTGACCTAGGTTGTGGTTATATAGGTGTTCATGGTATAACTGTTATCCTGTCTCTATATGTTTGTATACTTTTCTACATATTTGTTGTGTTTTGTAATAAAATGTTTCTTTAAAGATAATATTCTAGAGAATCGGATATTATTATAATTAAAGGTTTCACACTTAGGCAAGGTAGTAAAGAATTATATGTGACTCCACTTAATGTTATAAGGATGTTAATAGGCCACTTATGTATTTAGAGTACCAATGTTATATTTTATTTTTTATTTAATTATAATAGAAATGAACTCTGGCTTGATTTTTCTGGCAATATCAAAGGAAGTGATTAAGAACATAAACTTAGCACCTCAGGAGCTAATCTTTAAAAAAGAAATTATGATTGCTTAATAATAACATTTAAATTTTTAAATTCAGTGAAAAAAACTTAATCTGTTGTCATACATTTGAAAAGATACAAAAACATTTATGTTTGCAATCCCATATTATATGAGATTATTATTTACTATGTATTGTTATTAATATATATAGACTTTAAATCCCTCATATTCAAAATTTCTGCTAAATACAATATTAATAAACATGGATAAAATAGAACATATGAGTTGTTAATTGAGGTTATTATTCCTTAACATGAAAATTTACAATTTGTTATGAACTAGCATGTGTGACAGTTTGAATTATTGTTCAGAAAATATTCAGTCCCCTTTCCTCCCATTGAGGACAGGGTATACTTTACTACCTCACTGATGCTGGGTGTGGCCATGCAACTTGACTTCACCTCTAGTACATTGGTAGATTTGACCTTACGTGTGCTTCTGTGGTTTGGCTTGGTCCTTGTACTCTAGTGGTCTCTCATAAGAAGAACATGAGCAAGGTAGCTACTGCTCTTCAATCTGGGCCCCCAGATGTATACACGTGGAAGAGACCTGAACCAAATCCACAACATAGAGGCAAGTTCAGTCAACCCACAGCCTGAAGAAGAGCTACCCAGCTAAGCCTTTTCTAGCCCAGCTAAATCTCAGTAGACCTTCAGGACTTTGGGAGTGAGTATAAATGCTAATTGTTGTATCCTGAAGTTTTGAGGTGTTTTATTACACAGCATCATTATGGCAATAGCTGACTAATATATAGGCAATAAATAAAACAAAAAGTGATATATTACAGATTCACATGAGAAAATCATGTATCCACTCTGAATATCAGTTTATCTTGCATACCATGTTCAAGATCAAATCTTGAATAGTCTAAATGCAAACTTTAATAATAACAGCTGAAATTCTTTGGTCACTTACTATGCACCAGGCACTTAAATGGATTATTTCTTTTAATCTTTACAAAAACACTTGTAGATACTAATATTATCTCCATTTTATAGAATGTCATATAGAAATGACTCAACTCCTGTCCCCATCTCTCCAGCTTCTAAAACTACTCTCCTCCTTCATGACCCCACTTACCTCTTAGTTATTTGTATTTACCAGTTATCCTTCTGCCAAACCTCATGGACCAGTCCCTTAGTCTGGAATGCTTCTTCCTTTCCACAATTTTCCCTGGTTGTCTCCTCATCATGTTTCAGCTCTCAGAAGAGGCTTCTAGAACCTGCCCTGGATTGGATCTGATACTTGGTTCCATGTACTGGTTTCCTGTCGTTGCATTAATAAATTAGCACCAACCTAGTGACTTAACACAAATTATTATCTTTTAGTTCTAGAGGTCAGAAATTCTAAAATCAATGTATTTCCAGGGCTACATTTCTTCTGAAGGCTCTGGGGGAGGACCCAATTCCTCATCTTTTCCAGTTTCTAAAGGTTGCCTGCATTCCTTGGCTCATGGCCACTTCCTCCATCTTCAAGGCCAGGAAAGTGGCATCCTTAAATCTCTTTCTCTTCTCCAAACCCCTCCCATATCTCCTTCTGCCACATCTCCTTTTGTGGCTCTAATCTTTCTGCCGTCCTCTTTTAAGGACCCTTGTGATTCTATTGGGCTTACCTGGATATTTGAGGATAATCTCCTCTTCTCCTGATCCTTAATCACCCCTGCAAAGTGCTTTGTGCCACATAAGGTAACATAGTCATAGGTTTCAGGGATTAGGATGTGGACAACTTTGAGGGCCATTGTTTTAACTACCCCAATATACATTCTCAAATTTCTTGTAATATTTCCATATGTTCCTCCATGACATTTATCACAGTTTCCAAGTTTATATTTGCACGATTATTAATATATCTCCCCTTTGTCACTTGAGGGCAAAAACTGTGTCTTGTTCATTATATCTCCAGCTTATTGCTCAATGCTTGGCAAATGGTAAGACCTCAAAAAAATATCTGTTCACTGAATCAATGAACGAACAAGTCAACATTGACATACAGCTTTCTCCAAAGCTGTTACACTCTTAAGCAGTATTAATAAAAATATATAATCTTCAGAACAAGGAACATGAATATGGTAGTTTGTTTTACACTCATTGGCTGGTCACAGGGTAAAACACCTGAAATATTTTGCTTGGTTCTGAGTACCACACTTCAAGAATTAACGAGGCAAATTGGGGTGTGTTTAAAGAGGGCAAGATTATAATGAAGGAACTGAAAACTTATGTAAAACTTAGAGAATAATGTTTAGGGCTTAATCAGTAGAGACAAGGAAGAGTGTGAAGGAAAGAAAAACCCATCATCAAAACTAGCATCACCAATATGACAGCAGTTTTGTGTATGTGTGTGTGCATGTGCACACTGCACATGTATTTTGAAAAGCATCATCTTTTTTAGTAGCAGTTTGCCCCAGCAGGTAATTTTGTAACATTTTCTCAGGTAATTCTTATTTTTTAAATTATTATTTATTTATTTTATCTCAGAGTATTATGGAAGTACAAACGATTTGGTTACATAAATTGCTTTTGTACTGTGCCCATCTCTCAGATAGTGTGCATTGTACCCTTTAGGTGTGATTTTACCCATCCCCTACTCCCCCACCACCTGCTTGAGTTCCGATGAATGTTATTTCCATATGTGCACATAGGTGTTGATAAATTAGTTCCAAGTTAATGGTGAGTACATGTGGAGTTTGTTTTTCCATTCTTGTGATACTTCACTTAGAAGAATGGTCTCCAGCTCTAACCAGGTTAATACAAAAGGTATTAGTTCACCATTTTTTTTGTGGTTGAGTAGAACTCCTTGGTATACACATACCACATTTTATTAATCCACTCATGTATTGATGGGCACTTGGGTTGTTTCCATATCTTTGCAATTGTGAATTGTGCTGCTATAAACATTTGAGTGCAGATGTCTTTTTTATAGAATGTTTTTTTTCAGATATTATTCTTTAGAGAGAGAATTTCAGTAGTCCCAATAAACATACGTAAAATTATTTTAAAATGATGGCTTAAATTGCATTTTGACATAAAGTAAATATTCAAGTAAAATTAATCCAACTAACCATAGAAAAAATTTTTGATGGTGCAATAAAAGCTACTATTAACTTTAGTCATTGAAATCCCCTGATGAAAAGAAATCAAATATTTAAAATACGATTTTGTTTCTAGAGAGTGTATTTTTAATAGTAGAAAGTGATTACCTCCTTCTCTAGTGCTAGGTGCTATATCTGTTCAAAGTTTTTCCCTTTGCCCAAATAAAGATGTGCCAGACATTTTGTGAAAACCCTCACATACTGGTCTCAGAGATTGGATGCATAGAACTATAGGTGTCTCTTCTGTATCATCAGAATGATTACACAGATTCTTGGATCCAGGAAATGCATTTCCAAATAGTTTTATATACTGTACCATCATTTGGATATTCTATCATCTATGTTGTATGTCTTTATTCATTCCTTTATTCAACGAATATTGATAGAGTGCCTACAATGTGCCAGGCTCCATTCTAGGAACTTGGAACACACTGATGAAAACAAAACAAAGATCCCTGCTCTCGTGGGGAGCATTCTGTGGGGTGAGAAGGAGATGGAAAATACGCAATAAAAAAATAAAAGTAGCATATGACAGATGGTGATACATACTATGGAGAAAAATAAAGCTGGGCAAAGGGATAGGGGTTCTTTGGAGGCAAAGGGGAGAGAGTAGAGGGTTGTGATTTTAAATATGGTAGGATAAGAGGGTGATAAAGACCTTCAGAAGGTGAAGGAGTAAACAAAATGGGCATCTGGAATAGGTTTCTAGGCAGAGGAGCAGCTGTGTTAAGGCTCTGCAGTGAGACCGTGCGTGGTGTATTCCAGCCAAAGTGAGGAGGCTGGTATGGCTAGAGCAGAGTGGAGTGGGGGGATTATAGGATGTTTGGACAGGGAGGTCATGGTGAAATAGGATTGGGGTCAGTATTATTTCATGTAGGGGCTTGAGGACATTTGTGAAGATCTTGGCTTTTACGTGGAGTGAGATAGGAAGTCACTGGAGGGTTTTAACCGAGCCTCACTCTGGGTGCTGTGTAGGAAGACTGTAGCAAGGTCAAGGTGTTTATAAGGAGGTCAGTTGAAAGTCTACTGAGATAACCTAGGTGAGAGATAACTATGGTTCAAAGCATGGTATTAGCTGTTGGTGGTGGCAAGTGGGCAGGTTTCTATCATAGAACTTATGGGATTTGCTGATGGATTGAATGTGGGTCAAGGATGACGCTAAGGTTTTTGGCCTCGGCAAATGGAAGCCTAGGGTTATCATTAACTGAGAGGAAAAGGAGCAGGATTGGTGTGTGTTTCTCAATTAGGTACAAACTAGGTACAAATCTCATGTGATTGTACTTAGGTATAATGAAATTCTGGAGGTAAAGGAAGGTGTTAAAAATAACTTTGAATAGGTAATACAATAAGGATGACATTGAGGTAGGGGGCTATATCTCATTTTTTTTACATCAAATGTTTGGTGTAGAAAACATTTTGCAGTGAAGTCTGATGAACCTTAGGTGCTTTAACTTCTTTCTGATCAAGAATGGACAAAGATTGAGCTCAGGAGTTCGAGACCAGCCTGAGCAAGAGCGAGACCCCATCTCTACCAAAAAATAGAAAAAATTAGCTGGGCATGGTGGCGCATGCCTGTAGTCCAAGCTACTCAGGAGGTTGAGGCAGAAGGATTGCTTGAGCCCAGGAGTCTGAGGTTGCTGTGAGCTAGGCTGATGCCACGGCACTCTAACCGGGGCAACTGAGTGAGACTCTGTCTCAAAAAAAAAATAGAATGGACAAAAGTATAAGAGACATGGATAAAAAGCTATGCAGGCAAGCCCGTCACAGGCACCATCTGTCTTCATTATGAATTAGGGCAATCAAACATTTATTTTTGCAAAATTACTATTTTTTCATCATGACTACTTTTGTATTCATTACTGTGATTGAATAATATACATTATGAATATTTGGTTCTAAGAAACAGACAGAACTGCTGATAAAAAGAATGTGTGAATGCTTGTTGAGCTGCTTAATAAATAACTATTTGATGATGATTCTGTAGTATGTTTAAAGGGCAATTCTTCTTCTGTTGCTTTAGAGAGTTCATTTGGCATTCCAAAAATGGATGTAATTTCAAGGGGTGGCCAAAATGTATCAATTAGCCTGACAGCTAGGTCTTTTTAACAGATCTATAAATTTCCAATTTCCTTTGCCCTCTTAACCATGGTAAATCATCCTGAACAAGATCATTCTTTTGAACAACAGCCTTCTTATTAGCTGAGATCAACTGAGATTAGAAAATGAAAAATACACTAGATGCTGAGAACTCTTTATGAAGCCACATTTGTAGGATGAGTATTGAATGAAGATTAATGTGTTATTTTCAGCTTCTAAATCATTGATTTAAAAATTTATTTTCTATGTCCCACTGCTGGATTAAACACTAATATATATGTGGATAGTTTACTTGCTTGCAAGTATTATCTTTCAGCCATTGGTTTTATGTATTAATGGAAGGGAATGATTTTTAATTCAAATATATCTTGCTTTGCATACCACTTGTGTTTCTGAAAGTGCTGCACATTAAATTGGGTAAATTGATTATGTTTCCCATTGAATTATAAATTAATGACTAGATTCTTTGTGTTAATGTCTGATCCATTTTCATTTGCTCTTTGTATAAAATACAGGGTCCTTAGCACATCATGTGGACCCTATGTGATCTGGACTCTGCCTACTCGTTAAAGGCAGTCTCAGCACACTCTCCCAGTCTCCTCTTCTATCTCTAAGCCTCAGCAACACTGGTTTTCTTCAAGCACTAATACTTCAGACTCAGGATTTTTGTACATATTGTTTAAAATTTTAATTCTCCAACATTCTCTGCTTTTTAAAAATATAGTACATATAGTAATTACTTTCTTAATTTGTCTGTCTTCCCTTAACTAGAAAGTAGGCTCCAAAAATGCATGGATTTTTGTCTTTCTAGTCCCTGCTGAATCTCCACAGCTAGACTTGATGAATAAATAAATGAATCTATGGATAAATGAATGAGGGATTCTTTATTCCAGAACACAGATTTCCCTTTTTGAAAGCCAGGTAACTTAATAATAATCAAGTAGGGATTATTTATTATTCAAATTCTAATTTAAAGTTCACTCTTTGAGTACACTCTTCTTTGATCTCAAGATAAGATTAGGTTCTGTTATTTGTTCTCATAGTTTCTGTAGTTCTCCATAGCATTTACTAGACCTTTAATTTATAAAGCCCATTATTTATGAGATAATTTGTTTAAATTCTGTCTTCTCCCCTAAGCTGTAAGCTCTGTTAGGACATAAAGTGTTCTAACAGAAAAAGTAATTAATGAACCACAAAAGAATGTTTTAGTATACTGGATAAGTTCCTATTTTTGCACACACCCTTCCATGAATTCAGTAATGCTATAGGATCCCTTAGAGTTAATGCCTCATAATAACAACTTCTCGCTCCACATTATTTAATGAAACAAACACTTGATGAGTTTCTCCTCTGCTCTAACTCATGCAGAGGGAAACGAAGTTGTGTAAATATTGAAAAGACCATGGGTTAAGGCTATGAACTGCTGAAGAGACCATGGGTTTTAAAACACAAAACATTTCCTGCCTGGAAATGATAGGAGGTGGCTGGTTGTAGTTACTGGGAAATGATAAGTTAACATGTTTGTGTGTGTAAGATGTATACTGGTAAACCTGTGAACATTTTTCCATTTCTTTCCTAAAATTGGATGCTGGCTGCACCAATGTTGGGTAAAATGGGTTAACTTAATGCTTTGTGTTGTAGATGGCAAACAAAATTGGGTTATTGATCTTGAATATCACAGTGAATTTGTCATAGTAATGGATACTTTTTTTCTCCTTCGACAGTGGTAGGCTAATGGTCACAAATAGGTACAAATAGGTTCTGATGATGCTGAGTAATGATGCTCAAATAGAGTTGAATGATGCAGAGTACATGGTAGTCCTTGAAAACTAGACTCAATTCCATATTCGACTTCTTTGTAGCATGCTCAGCACAGGTTTTCAGTTGTATCACATCATCTGTAATCATTACATATTGCTATCCTTTCATCTTACCGAACTCTTTGCTTGCAGCTCTGACAGATGGGACTGAGATAGTAAGCATGAACAAAAGAATGTTTCTTCCTCTAGGATATTCACTACTTTTTGTTACTTAGGGTATCTACGTAATAACATTTGACATAGATCCAAACATTAGGGCAGCCCCATTTAAGGTTTTTGATACACTGATAATCACACTGAAAGATTCAGATTCCTAATTATAGAACTGAATGCAACCACCACAGGCACTCAGAAGTCCTAACATTAGGAAAAGAGGTGGTCACCATCTTTCACCCACTTCAAGCTATGTGAGGATGATCAAGAATCCAATCATGCCAACTGGCAGCCAGGTACAAATCAACCTGCCAAGACTATACAAATGCAGAGACAAGCCCTGCCAGAACAGCTGCTTCTAGCTTGCCCACACACCTGCATCACAGGGGCAAATGTCCTGGAAGTCTCTGCCTCCACACAATGATACCTACAGGACATACACCTAGAGGAGAAGATCTGAATATTCTTATTCACAAAAGCAGAGACCTGAATACAGGAACACTATGTATGTACACACACACACACACACACACACACCCCACGCATGGAATAAAGCATTATGCATACCCAGCTAGGGAAAGCGCACTTAAACACACATTCTTTCGATCCTGCAACATTGGTTTGCTTTTCTCCGAGCCATTCACAAACTAGTTCTTCATCCCTGGGTATGTCCCTAGTGTGGATAAAGCAGCAATTTTGCTGCAGTCTTTCCCTGTCTTTTCAACTTTTCTTTGCTCTCCCTCAACTCCCAGGGGGCCGGGTGGCGCCGGCCGACGTCGGACTCTGGTGCCCTCCCCGCCCTTCAGCCGCGCCGAGGGGCGGGGCAGAGCAGAAGGCCAGGAAATGCCCAGGAGTGTGTGTCACCTGCCCCGGACAACTTGTTGATTCCCAGGAGCACCGCCTTTTTTGGTCTGGGCCCCGGAGAGGACCGTCTCGCTCACCTGTCCCCCAGGCGCGGGCCCGGGGAGCTCCTGAGACGCCCCCGGGACCGCTGGCGCGTCAACTCCACAGCCATGAGCAAGTTGGGCAAGTTCTTTAAAGGGGGAGGCTCTTCCAAGAGCCGAGCCGCTCCCAGTCCCCAGGAGGCCCTGGCCCGACTTCGGGAGACTGAGGAGATGCTGGGCAAGAAACAGGAGTACCTGGAAAATCGAATCCAGAGGGAACTCGCCCTGGCCAAGAAGCACGGCAAGCAGAATAAGCGAGGTAGGCTCGGGGTCTGGCCCGCGGGCACCAACCCTCACCCACCTACCTCCAGCCCTTCCTCTGGGGACAGTCCGGCCCACAGCACTCCAGTCCCCCAGGCGGCCCGGTTTGTTCCTACAGCCTTTCTAGGAACTAGTATTGACCCCCAGGGCCTCGGCTAGGATGAGCTGAGCAAGACACTCGCTTGGATGGCAAAATGTAAGGGGGCTCCAAGAATCTCAGTAATCAAGATGGACAATATTTTTAGGCAATATTTAAAGGACTCAAAACTAATGCAAAAAAAAAATCCATGCTGAACAAAATATCAAAATTTTAAATAAAGATAGAATCAGTATTACTGATTTTTTTTTCTTTTGCCTCCAGCTCTTATATTGTTCTGTACGACTCTTCTTTATTTAAATATCTTTTTTAAAAATGTGATATTTTGTTCATCATGGATTTTTTGGTGTTCATTTTGAGTTTTAAAAATAATGCATTAGAATATTATTTATGGTGATTACTGAGTTTTCTGGCACTTCCTTAAATTTGGCTCCTGGCTCAGCTCTCCCTAGTCCAGCCCTGATGACTCCAACACTAAACATCAAGTTTTCTGCTGTATGTTTTTATATTAAGTCATACATTTTAACTTGCACGTAAATCTTTAGTAAAACATATTCTAGAATGTTCTGGTTTACCTTGCTCCTCCGCTGTTGAAAACTTTAGTTGAATGTTCTGCTACTGAGATCTTAAAAAAAAGGTCGCAGAATTAAATATTAAATTTTCTATCACTGACTTTTGGCACACACAAGGGACTTTGAATCATTAATGATTCTTGGTGCTCCTCTTGCACCTTGAACCCTTTGCTTTTTGCCAGAATTAATTGGTTTCTTCAGTATACAGCTCTCTCTATAGGAATAAATCTAAACAGCACCTGTGACACATATAAAAATCCTGTGAGAAGTTGAAGTGATTTGCTCTTGTAACACTAGGTCGATGGCAGACCCAGAATAGAAGTGGTAATACAGGACTCTGTTTACCACCAAACCCCAAATATTTACATCTTCAAGTTAAGCTTGTTTAGTAATAACGAAGCCATCACTTTAAATGAGGCTGCCATTGTTTAACGCAAGAAAGGAATGATGTCTTGAGGAGCTGACCTTGAAAACCCTGCCTCTTCCCATAAAAATGTGCCAGATACATTTATGCTCATTAATTACTGACAATAAAAGGGTAGTTTCATTTTTCTCTGCCATTGCATAAAACTTTTGTCCATATTATAGCCTGTTTTAGAGCTAAGTACTGGTTTCTATTTTTACTTTATGTCTGAAAATATTTTGGCAAGCTATTAAATGGCAATTTCTAAAGAAAGACCATGTCATTATGGCTTACTAAAGTCATTGGCCATTCTGTTATTTGTCTCTTCCCATTCAGTTTGGTATGCACTCTGACATTTTTTTAGTGTCTGTCAAGAGGTTTTTTCCCCTTTGTCACCCATTTGGATCACTACATAGCTGTTTCTACAGTGGTTGCTCAGTAAATATTGGTTTACAAACTCTGAAAAATTGAACATCTGCTTCTTGGAAGTGCTAAAAATGTAGATTTGCTTTCAGAGACAAAAGCATAAAATAATGTGGGTTTTGTTGATTTTTTTTTTCAGAAATGTTCTCTAATTGGCAATGCACTGAAGTATATCAGAAGTCACCTTTATAAATAAAGACAAAAATTTAAAGATGATGTTAATTAACACCACCAATCTAACTTCCTTAAATCAGGGAAGTTACTGAGTGCCAATAACCAATTGGTGTTAGAAAAGCCATTAACTCTTTGTCCTTGGAAGCTTTGCTGGTGTCAGCCCAGGTCTGGTTCTGCAGTGGCCCCTGGAGTAAGAAGATGCTGTTAGCATGAGGGCATCTGTAATCTAAACCACGGAAAGAATTCAATCTCAGGCCCATGCATTGGAAATGCTGTCAATATCAGCATCTTCCAAATAAACCAGATAACATTTTTTATGAGGTCTCTTTTATAATATCACTTATTAGTTATAATGTCTATTGATGGTTATAGGGATTTTGCCTAAATATAATATCCCGATTGAGCTTTTACACATTTGATAGAAAGTAACTTGGTGTTGTAGATAAGAGCCTGGGCTTCAAAGCAGACAGCTCTAGTTTGGTTCTCAGCCTTGCCCTGCCACTTAGCTGCTCTGTTACCTTAGACCAGTGACTTGACCTATCTAACTCTCAGTTTTCTCATCTGTATAATGGCAATGATAATGTAGATCCTTGGAGTTGTGAGGATGAATGACATAATTGTGTAAAGCATTTGTTAAAGTGCTCTATTAGTGCTCTAAAGTATTGCTTGTATATAATAATTGCATATTATAAAAGCTGAAATTGGCCCACTTATTGGCCCACATTTTGTCTTTTGGAATAACATTGAATAAATCTACTCCATCTGTCCTATGAAGCCCTTTCACATATTTGAGGATAGCAATCAATTCTCCAACTCTCCTGTTCCTCAACTTCCCCTTTCCACCTCCTTAGTGACCCCTCACTGTGCTGAGGTTTGCTCACCAGGGCTGGGTCTAGGGAGAGGTGGGTGAGATGCCTAAGACACACACCATGTGACCCTGAGAGTGAGTGCTCCCTTACATTTTGCATCCTATGTGCTTCTTTTTCCCCGGCACCCTAGTCCTGGTCCTGTTGCTTGCCTTGTTTGGGGCTAAACAGAAACTCCAAATATGTAATTATGTGAAAATGGGTGGATGCAGTTGGGGTTATCGCTAGGCCTCAGGCTGTGGGGCACTTGGACTTAAAGAGATGAAAGGTTGAGACAGAGAGGAAGCAAATTTGGCCAAAACCTCTACTTAGTATCATTATACATGATTCCAGTGAAAATTGGGTGCTGAGGCCATTGCACCTCTTCATCTGGTATCTGTGTGATGAAATGAGTCTTCAAGGCAGGGAGTCCTCCAGGGAATAAGCTGTCTCACTGTGAAGCCTCACTGTGAAGCCTGGCTGCGTATTGGCAAGGGTGAATTTGCTTTCAGAATCATGACACAGACTTGGTCTTCCTTGCAGTGGGGGAATGTGCACAGTCCCACTTTTAGCCCAGTGGGAGGAACCTCCTCAGGCTCTTGATTTTGCTTTTTATTATGCTTGTCACAGAGCTTATTCTGCAACCCTCAAACACTGGGGACCAGAAGGACATCTGTGTAAATAGAAACACAACAGAGTCAGCTAGATGAATGCCAAACTTGTGAGGGCAAAAGCAAGGCTTAGGTAAAATGAGACAGCCATAGACTGCAGGACCCGGATGGAAGTTCCCCTGGGAGCTATAACTTACCTGGTGACCTTCTTTCTTAAAAGAGTTTTTCAAAATGTGGTTCTTAAATTTCCTGCATCAGAATTCCTTCTGGATGCTTATTAAAATGTGCACACAAGTACCCACTAAAGATTCTCATTTAGTAGGTTGAGTGTAGGGTCCAGAAATTTGAACGTTGAACAAGTAACTCAATGACTCTGAGCCCCACTACACTTTGAGAACTTACAATGTATTATTCAGTGAGCTGTTAGACTGGAAGACTGGAAGGGATTACTCTCTACTGTGTTCCTCCCTCACCCATTCCTCTTGTTTCTCCATTCCTCCTTTGTCACTCAGGTACCTGGATGAGAAATATTTATCCACCTTCCCCTCTGCTTACTCCTAAAGAAGCATTTGGGGAGCTTCCTGCAGGTCCTCACTAGCCACCTGAATTAGGTTTCTTTAGGAAAGTTCATATAGTTCATATGGTATTATAACCCACACTGGTTATGAAGAGTCTCAGTCTTATCCAGGATTCAAATTAGAACCAGGTATCCTAGCACATTGTTCTGTTTGCCTTTGCTTATTTAATTATTTTGTACCATACTCAATATTCTAGGGCTAGAGAGAAAAAAAAAAAACACCTGAGTTTTATCCCTGGGGCATTAACAACCAATACCAACAATCAACAGTCCAGGTCTTACTCCCCAGTCAATTACCACTCTTTCTTTTGGAAAAGCTAAATCAATGGAAATGTGATTATTCCCTCAACCTCCACCTCATTTTTTTCTCCCCCCTCTCAGAAGCTCTCCTTGGGCTTTCACCCTACAAGGGGGAACCTAAAACATCTGCATTAGCCCTGGAAGCTCTATTCACTTAAGCTGTTGTTTTAAAACTTCTCACTTTCCCACTCCCTCCTCTCCTCTGATCCCTGGCAAGGATCCTATGTAGACTCTTGTTAATAATATAGTTTCAGTTTGCGTATGCTTTTCCAGATGACCATATCACTTGCTTTTCCCCATTGCATTTAGAAAGACTTAAAACTCCTAGCCAGATTTACTGCCCACCCCCCTTATTTAAATCAATAAGTTAAGCTACATTTAGTATTTTACATTTATTACTCCCCAACGTCATCTTATTTTAAATTGTGTTAGAATAAAGATTTTTTAATTCTAATTTTATTGTCTTTTATATGAGCTATTTCTTTTAGTTGAATTAGCCACACATTTGATCTACAGCCTTTATTGTTGTTGTAGAAGTCTTTATTAAAATATCGAATAAAACAGAACCAAGGACTGAGCTGTGGCATGCCACTGGAGACTTCATTCCAGGATGGCTTCTACATGACAGCAACAATGTTTCATCAAAGATTCAGCTAAGGCATGATACCTGTTTGACAGATCAGCACTCAATGAGTTCAGTTATTCATCTAGCTATGAATACACCTAATCCACATTCCTAGCCCATATCATTTTATTTCTCCAGCTTTTTCTCCTTTCTTCAACAATTCCCAAGTACACCTTGTAAATTATATTCCTCAAACTGAACTATATTCACATACTTGGGGTTTACAAACACTGGTTTCTGAACTGACAGAGTGTTAGCTTCATTAGATTCACCAGAGAGCTTTTTAAAATGCCACACCAGGAGATTCTGTTTCAAGAGACCTGGAATAAGGTTCAGAATCCTGGTACTCTAAGCTTTCTGGGTGATCTTGATGTGTGTGATGTTGGGAGGCTAGGGGGTGGTCTTTGTTTTTTCCTTGAGTCAGCATCTAGTAACCCAAAGAAGCCTATGAGATTAGTTTGGTATTTTGCATCTCTGTGTACTCATATTGGCTTCTAGTAATTATCATTTTCTTTCCTAACTCCCCAGAAACTAGAGTGTACAGTATTTCTGTTCTAGGATCATTATTTTCAAGCATGTGTGGCACAGATTTTGATAGTTTGCTGATGTGTTGTGGCTACTTCTAGAAGAGCAGTTGGTATTGTTTCTTATGTTACATTACATTACATCTCGTTTGTTTTTTGCTGCATGAATTTGGAGCAGTATTATAAATACTGGAACATTTATTATTATTATTTTTCGTTTCAATTCCACAAGGGTAGAAGACACCACATTTGGGGAAATTAAGCATAGAATATAATATCCTGGACTTATACTATTTTTTAGTTTATTGAATGAGGCAAAAGAAGGCAGAATAAGGTAGAAAATTTATTGCCAAAGTCATAGGATTTATACAGTTTTAAGAAACTATACAGGAGAGTACTGTGAGCTTACCCACAGATGTGCTTAGTATTGCTAGTATATTTTTCAGTATTTAGAATCACTTATTTCAGATGATTTTCAAGATAACAGAAAAGAAAAAGGCACAGTACTCTAACCAATGATATATAAGGCAAGGGATCTAATACTCTGTTTTTTAGTTTAGGCTTTACTAGGTTTGGAATGGGCATGAATGACTTACTTTGTTATTCATTTTTTGTACTATGGTTAAGTATATGTGAATCTATTTGTACTTAAATATAAAGATAATATTGAGGATTTAAAAGTCACACTCCTAAATCTTCTGCTGTAGTAAACTTAGCTAGTTTAGTACTTTTCATGTATCTGGTAATTTTAGTTTCTCCTCCTTTTTTTTTTTT
>VBSM01001124.1:28807657-28834148 GCA_008086735.1 Cheirogaleus medius
ATCAGTGAACAATCCCCTACTTTTTCTATCATTTGATAGAAATTCTAACAAACACACAATTGGCTTAAAAGTTTTCAGAAGGAGAAGAAACAAACAAAAAAAGCAGGAGTCTGGAGTAAATATAAAGCATATAGTAAGTCATATCCTGAATAATTAACTTTCCTGTACCAGAGATTTTGATTCTTTACTTCAGACAACTGGTGTTAATAGAGGATTGCTTGTTGGAAATATTTAGGACCCTGTCCAAAGCTTCATGCTTTAAAGTAGTAAGAACTCCCAAACCTGGACCAACGGTTCTTTCAGCCACTGCTAAGCCCTTTCTGTAGGTATTTTTAACTCGTGTTTCCAGTGGGATAGGGTATAGCTAGAAGCCCTCCCTTTCATCACTCTCCGTCAACTCTTCCTCAATCTAGCAATCTAGTGACTTAAAATACCAATGCTATAATCACTACCCGTAAAATGAAACAAACTCAAAAAAGCAAGCAAATAAGAATAGTGATTTTAAAATTACAGGAAAGGAAAAGTAGGTTATTCTCTAAAAGTTGTGAATCCTTGCATGAAAAGTTTAATTTTTATTTAAAAATTAAAATCAATGTCAACCATCTAGCTTAAATACAATAAAGTTTACATGTTTATATTTGGCTTAAATGGAAATTCAGAGGAATAAAATTATGCAACCAGATATTTGACAAGCACTTTACACATTTTATTTTCTACTTAAATATGAATTCCTAATGAATCTTTTTGGCTCTCTCACATAGTTTTGGATGCTACATAGTTATACTGGGTGTGTCTTATTTGCTATAGCAGTAACATTGTTCAACAGGCCTTGCTTAGTGAACAGTGCTATTTACATTACCATTTTTTTCCATATATTTCATACATATAAAATGAAAGTAAATATAACCTTGGTGTTTGAACAATGGTATTATCCTAACTCAAAACTTATACTGTATTAACTACAGCAAAAATACATATATATATATGATTATGTTAAACTAATTTGTACATATTTCAAAGATCACTTATATAAGAGCCCATGTTTTATCATTTTGGGAGCAGTTTGAAAACTTTTATTTATGAAAATCATCTTGATTTGGTGATGTTACTTATATTTGAAAAATATTTAAGAATAATATAATTCATCATCAATTTCAAGGTGAATCTATTCTTAAGGAATTTCAAATACTAATAGTCACCTTCAGGAGCTGTATATTTTTCAAGACTTTTTGACCATAGGGTCTCAAAGGAATAGTCATAGAATCATAAACAGTGAAACCTTGAAAGGGGCTATAGGGATATAGTTTGTTGGTTCTCAAACTTCAGGTGGTAGAACACCTGCAAGCCACAAGCACAGTATTACAAAATACTGCTCATTATACAAACAAGGAATACTTTTTTACAAGTAGAAAATAAGACCATATTAAATATATGACATTTAACATGTATGTGTAGTAAATTGCTTCTATAAGGATACATGTCTGCCCTGTCAAATTAAGTATAATCAGCTATTTCTGAGTTTTTGTGCTAATATTTGCTGGTTTCTTATTCATACTGTTTTTTATATATTCTGGGTGATAACAGGCCTGCAAAGGTTACCAATTTATGAGATTATGAATAATATTAGTAGCGAATAAAAACTCATTCATTGAATTAGTTACATATTCTGCCTGGTGTCAAACAATTAATTGGATTTTTACCAAGAATATTAAGTGGGTTTTAATTAATGTATTGGTATGTTGGTCCAATAACAGGTTAATTCCACTTGCCTGGCAATTGACCTCTGAAGCAATTAATTATAAGAAAAGAGAATTTCAGTGGGTATTTAAAATATGTCTTTTATACAAGCATTTTTCTCCTTTTTGACGACTCAAGGCTGATAGCACTTTTAGATCATGAACTTGCCCTCTCAGATTTACATACTCTAATATTCTCTTGCATAATATTCTAGCATTAAGAACTGTCTCTTCTTCAAAAACAACCTCAAGCTCTTTAAAATGAGGAGAGAAGCATCATTTCTGTTGGAAAATAATTTCCTTTGTCCATTTGCTTTCTCTCTGGAGAAGGGAGAGGGCACTTCTCAGCCAGCCTGTCTCTTTCTTCTTTTACACTTTATAATATGAATCAATCACCATTTTTTAAACACAAAATATATTCCAAAGTCACTGGCTTGTTTACAGCAGGATTATACTTCCAAATGCCCTTTCCTCAGAATATCTCTTCTTTACTTTCTCCCAAATCTCATTCCTTTTTATTGTTTTCTCAGGCATCTGTTTTGCTATTATATAATCCTATATATCACTGTTGTGCTCTAGTCTTCCTTTAGCTGTCTTGTTTACTCTCCTTATGACATCTAATACTGCTGAGACCTCTGAAAATATGGAGGTTACATATAAGATCCAGCTGGTGTGGCAAGCTGGTATGATTTGCTCTATTTTTAAGGTTTATAGTTCCTAGTTTTTAATATATCTCAGCCAGAAACTTTGCATTGGTCTGAGATTTGCAGTACGGAGAGGGTCAGGGGTTGGAAGGAGACCTTTGTGTATTATCTTTCATCATTCATGTTCCTTATTGGTCAGTGTGTTGAATATATGTATAGACAGTCACCTAGATTTTATCTACCCTGCATCCTCTGTAAAGCCTTCCCTTAGCCTCCTGAGAGAGCTTATATGTTCCTCTGTGTACCCACTGTACCTCGTACATGTCTCTCATTCATCTCCTCTACATTTCCTCTACTACTTGCAGTGAAGAACGTAACTTACACATGTTAGTATCCCTGGGCACAGTGCCTCTAACATAGTAGGTGATTAATAAATGCCGGCTGAATGATGAATAGGTAATTGAATGCCCATTTCATATTTTGCCTCTCTGAGATTGTAACCTTATTTCTTTGTCCCACCAGTGCCTAACACGGTACCAGGCATGTGGCAGATCTTCAGTATATAGTTGTTAAGTGACTCAAGAGAACGTATAAAGAATATTTTTTAAAAGTGAAGAAATCCAGTGAAATTCATAATGGGATGCCCCTGGCCAAATGATTGTTAAAATTCTCTAATATTTCCCCAGTTGTTTCCAATTTAATCCGTAATGTTGAACAGAACTTTTGTTTTTATTTCATTTATGAAATGCTTATGATGATGCTTATTCAGATTTTGCTTCTTGAGAACTAAAACAATGTGCTATAAATAGGAAGTGTTGTGTAATTATGAAGTGATTTGTATATGAGTAAGAACAAGGCTTACATTAAAGTCTTCAAATAAAACGTGATCGTGAGACTTCCCAGTTAAAAGCAAAAGATGACATAAGCAATTATGTGTGACATACGTCTCCTAAGCATTCTCTTCAGAGCCTCATCTTTTAGCCCTTCTCTAGAGATTGTCCATTCCTGGGTCAGAGAAGAGCTATTATAACGCAGTTTCATATTTCACAAACAGGTTTGTCTATATTCACTGGCTATGACGATTCCTAAAAGGTTCTTTCTGTTTGCCAAGAGGAAGAGAATGTATAAAGAATAATGGATTAACAATGCACACATTTAGACATCCTGAATGACTAAAGAACTCATTCTTTAATAATGGATTAACGATGCACACATTTAGACATCCTGAATGAGTAAAAGATTGACCTTTAAAACCAAGACGCCCTATACATCATATGAGCAATGACACTGCAACTCTTTTCTTCTATTTTAAGTCATTTGGTATAAATGACTAAAAGCCTTCCTTTTTTGTTAGAGTAGTAGAGTAGAGTTGCATAGGGCTAGTTTAATTTTGATTCAGGTGGGTAATTCTTACATTTCAGTGTCAGTCCCCAATGGGCAGCAATAAGGACTCATGTATCCTGTTAGCAGGAGTATATAAATTGTTCTGCAATTCCATTGCTGAAGGAGCATCACTTTTATGCAAGGAGACAAAAGCCCTGGCTGTTTCTTCACAACAAAGGAATATAGTAGCTTCCTTTGTTTTAGAAAGAATGTTGTCCAGGTCTCACCAGCTGCTTAAAAGCACATGAAAGAGTATGGAAGATTGAATTGCACCTTCTACAGAGGTTATATTTCATGCTTCTCAAAATGTCCTTCTTTGCCAAATGAGGACCAATGCTTGATTTGCAGCATTTGTTGCATGCCTTTGAAAAAATACAGCTGCTTCTTTCTCAAATTGTGTACTGTGAAACGAAGTTAAGGCCTGCTCAAATCATGGTGTACCAGTGGCATCATCATTTAATGTAAGAAACAGCTTATGGAGAGACTCAGATACACTTCTTGGCAATTTGGAACAGAAGCCTCTTGTCTTACTGTTTGGGAGAATCTTAATGTGCCAGGCAGAAATCACAGTAAATGTCAGGTGTCCTGGGCCAGATCTAGCCATGCAAAAGTCATTGGTTTCCCTTACACAGGGTTTTCAGAAAAACGTAACTCAGCATTTAAGAATTGAGGGATTTTGCATGCCAATGAAGATTTCTTGCTTTTTTTGAACATGTGGTGGGCTGGCATTACAGGTCTTCATGGCAGCCATGGACTGAATCCAAGCAGCCAAGGAGTGTTGCTTCTATTAGATCAGGTTTATGCTCCCAGGTCACTGAGGTCCCCACTTCCTCCTTTTGACTACCTGATACTGAGGCCAGTGCCCATTGCCATTTATTGTCACCTTTGAACTATTTTTTATTTCTATAGTAGAGATATATTTCTCTCTACAGAAGGCCTTTACCCTGACCCTTTCTCCGCTTCATTTGCTATCGTTACCTACCTGGCTCCCTCTGAGTTTGGGAGTCTGATGTGAGCCAATCTGTATTTTGTGGTATGGGAATTATAGTGTAAGTAGAGATTCCAACTCTTGGTGAATTTTCAAATTTCTCCCAAATATTTTGAAAGGCAGAAACCATATTTAACATAGGTATTTAAAATTGTGTCCAAACCAGAGCTTATTATTATTAATAACTAACATTTGAAAGGTTGAGTGATGTACCATGTGATTCCCACCACGTGGTTCTAACAACCTATGAAGAAAATGATAATGATGATGATGATGATGAAGATCCTTAACATTTAGGAATCATTTACTATGTTCCAAGCACTTCACTAAACACTTTGTATATATTATGTCATTTAATTCTCAACAACCACTTGAGTTATATTGCCATTTTCCAGTAAGCAACTTATGTAAAGCCACATAGCTGTGGATATAGGGAGTCTGGATTTGAAAGTAGACAACTCCGGGGCATAGTTTTCTATTGTTATCTTCTATGTATTGTTGTTTTGCAAGTGAGGGACTATCACTTAAGATGAGTTCAGGTCATGCATCAAGATTATTGTACACAGTTATTAAGTGGTAGAGCTAGGATTAAAATATAGGTCTAGAGACTACAAAGCTTCATCCTTTATACCAAATTGCAGTTTTTGATTTTTAGAAAGTGATCTAAAATTGATTTTTACTAGGAAACATTACATTTTTTAATGGAGACCTTAAAAAATTTCTCAAAGAAAAAGAAAAAGAAAAATGCCTTGGGTCAAGAGATACCACTTAGATTCTAAATAAGTATAGACACTGAACCAGACAGACAAGATAAGGAGGAGACACACTGAAGTTTCCACTTCCTGTATGTTGGGTGGAGATGTATATTTGGAGTTTAGGTTCTTAGGCTACTCTACTGAGTAATATTGTTTGCTGTAATTATTGAAATGTGAAGATGTTTTTTAATATTATGTTCCTGTTATGATGAGTTATGGTTAAAAAATGGATAATTTGCTGCTCAATGGTCTCAGATATAAGAAATATAGTCTCATTAAGAATGTTCTATAAATTGCTGTTATTAATTTAGTTGCTACATCCCTACCATTCACAGGGACTATATGTGGTATTTTCCATAAATTACCACCAATTCTTACAATCACTCAGCCAGATATGATCCCCATTTCCAGAACAGCAAACTATAGCTTAAAAAAGGGAAATGATTTGCCCAAGAACACACATCTATTAAGTCATGGAAGAGGGATTCACACTCTGAAAGGCCATATTCTTTCCATTATACTATGCTGTCCTTATACTATGTGTGCAAAAGTATCAAATTTATTTATTTAAAATTCATTCATCTCATCTTCTGTAAAATGACCAATAATAATACTTTCTCTTGAAGTTGTTGTGAGAGTTAAATGACATAAATCACATAATGCACATAAAGTACTTATCAGCAGTTCAACATATAGCAAATGCTCAATAAATGTTAGTTTTTGTTATGTATTTTTTTGGCCATGTGCCAGGTACTGGACCAGGTGATGGGGAAACAGGTAAATAGGATGCTCTGTTTTTCCTCCAAGAGCTGATAATTAGGCACAGGAGAGGTAAGGTAGAGTAGATTTTATTAATAATTACAATATAATGTGATAAATGCAACAGTAGATATGGATCCACAGGCAGAGTGACAGCATGGGGCCATTCTGCCTGTGTGGTCGGGAAAACCTCACCCCCATTGATGTGGTAATCCTCTCTTGAGTATGATATTATAAAAAGGACTTTAAACTATTTCACTTAAAGGAATTATTTAGTTCTTTTCTAAAGAGTAGGTTAGACAAAATCTTTTCTATAATAAAGTGCAAATTCTATTCAGCAAAGACTTAAATTGTGATGTTGCACCTGGATTGGGAAATAGAGCAGAGTGTGATGTATCTGTGGCACTCACAAAGGAAATACAAATGTTCCACGCCCACAGGAAAGCCTTTCTTTGGCAATTGTAGGAATCCCTAGCTGTGTTCTTGCTCCTTACCCCAAGCCGGCCTGCTGGTATGCCCCACCCACTTCTTACACAGAGCTGTGGGAAGCCTTCCTTTTCAGGGGAGATTCCTCTGGGGAAACACTCTCACATAAGGACAAGACACACAGCTACTTATATATATGAACCATTCTAGACCAATCTAATCTTTCATTTAGATAAACCTATAATAGAAAGATCAGAAGAATTGAGGAAAAGCAATTGTATAAAAAAGAAGGATCAAGATACACAAAGCAAATAACAGAACCCAAGAGAAGAGAGATTATGTCAGAAATGAAAGATGTTAAAAATAAAACTTGTGTTAGTATCTTCAGAGAGATTTGTAAGGTTTTTCGGCGGCGGCGGCAAAAAGAAAAGACAGACAGAGAGAAAGAGTGGGGGCCAAACCACGTGGCTTTATTATACACTCGTGGACGAGGTTCTGGGGCCCCAAGAGAGGGGGGCCTCAGAAGTCGCCGCCGTTTGGAGGGGCTGAGGCCTTATATACCCTAGGGACTCTTGGCGGAAGAGCTGGGGATTTTTCATTGTGACTGTAAGGTGGTCATTGAAAAATAGGAGGGGCTGGAGGTATTTGTGGAATCCAGGTGCGGATCCCGGTGGACATCTGGGTGTGGTTCCTCTCAGCAGGGCCTGGCAGTTTTGTCCTTGGCGGGTCTGGTCTCATGAGTCTTTTCTTTTTTTGATCTAGGGAGGGGAGGGGGGCCCGCCACCAGCCTTACAAGATTCAAGAGGCTATTGCATCTGCAGAACAAGAATAGGCTGCCATAACAATGAGCAACTAGAAAATACGAAGAAGTTTTTAGAAATTAAAAACATAATTTTAAAAAAGGGGTAAAAAGTAGAGTAAATATAGCTGGAGATTAAATTAGTGAGCTGGAAATAAAGTCAAGGAATTCTCCCAGGACATAGATCAAGAAGACAGACAAATTAATAGATTAGACTGAGGATAGAGCCAAAGAATACAATGTCCATCTTACAGGGATTTCAAAAGAGAGAAAACAGAGAGAATGTTTAGAGGGTATGTGTGTGTAATGGTATGTATAATTAAATAAAAATAAATAGGGATTTCAGAAGGGAGTGGAAAGAAATAATGGAGGAGAAAGAAGTAATAAAAGAAATAAGAATACATTTTCCCTGGCCGGGTGTGGTGGCTCACGCCTGTAATCCTAGCACTCTGGGAGGCCGAGGCGGGAGGATCGCTCAGGGTCAGGAGTTTGAAACCAGCCTGAGCAAGAGTGAGACCCTGTCTCTACTAAAAATAGAAAGAAATTAATTAGCCAACTAAAAATATACAGAAAAAAAAAGAATACATTTTCCCAAGCTAAAGGAAGACTTGATTCTTCAGAGTAAAAATACTCACTAAATACATAGTTGTAAAAAGCAAAAAATAAAAGGCACATGCTTAGACCTATACTGGTGAAATCTTATAACTCCAAGTTGAAAAATAAAATCTTAAACGTTTCCAGAGAGGAAACAAGAAAACAGATTATTTACAAAGGGATGAGAATAATTTTATTATCAAACTTTTGAAATGTTGGCTACTCAGAGACAATGGAATAATGGCCTAAAATTTTTGAAATATTTTAAACCTAGCATTCTATAAAAGTCCAAAACTACCACTCAAGTTTGAAATGAAATAAAGACATTTTCAGACCTATAGGCATTTAGAGAATTTATATCTATGCACCTTTCTTGAAAAAAATACTTTAAGATTCATGTTAGTAAAATAAAAAAGCAATCCAAGAAAGAGTATAATGTAGGTTCTGAGAAGCAATGGTAAGAAAATAAGCCAGTAAACACTATAGTTTAGTGTAATAACTGTTGAAATCTGTGTCTATGAAGCTTAAGGCAATCGTTAAGAAAGATTTCCTTAAAAATTGAAAGTGTAACAACAACAAAAAAACCCTGGTAATCATCTGGAACTAATAAAAGATGCAGATTATTTCAATCAAAAATTGCAGGAGTTTGGGGTGGGAAGGGATATTACTATTGCTATTTACTATTTAGGAATAGTAAATTATAGATACTGATTAATTTTCAATATGAATAGAAAACTTGTTTAATTATATGTGTATATTTTAAATACAAGGGTGTCCATTAGGAGAATAAATATAGTATATACAACTGTCCAATAATTAAAGGGAAAACATGGACAAAGAAAATTTCATCAATTTACTTAAAGACAAGAAAGCAGAAAGAGAACAAAAAGCATAAAAACACAAGAAAGTTTACAGTAAAAAGACCATATCAGTTATCACAATGAATGAAACTGAGTGAAAATCTCACATTAAATAACAGAGATTATCTAAATGGGTTAAAAACAATCATACAAGCTAAACATTCAAGTATATTCTATTTGTAATAGGCATACCAAATAAAAGCAAATGAAAAGCAAATTTAAAATAAAGGTCCATGTAAAAATTATTACATGGAAATTGTAACAGAAAGAAAGCTAAATATTAACTTAACATAAAACAAAATGGAATGTAAGGCAAAAAGGATCAAATGGTACAGAGATTAATATTTTATACTGATTAACAACATCTGCCAAAATGTATAATGGCAATGAGTCTTTGTACACCAAAGTAAAAGCAAAGTTAAAAAAAAAAAACTGTTGATATTACAAGAAGAAATAGATTAAAACAGAGTTAGAAGAGATACTTCTCTTAGAAATCTTGGTTGTGATAACTTACCTTACTACTACTTCACTTTGAAACTATAATTACTTCACTCTGCAACCAGTTAAGTTCTTTTGCCAATTTCGTTTAATTCTCACTTATCTTTATATTAACATTTTTCTGCAGCTCTTTTCCTGAACTCTCATTAAATGCCTTATCAAAATGGACATTTTAGGGCCTTCTCTTGGGCACTTTCTGAGGTGCCACAGTCAAAAGGACTCTATTCGTTTTGTGGTTTCAGAGGGAAGAAAGTAAGGTTGTCTTGCTAAAGTGTTACTGGGAGAATTATTTGGATATAATTTCTCTGAAGGTGATACTCTTTTCTCTGTCAGTACGCCATCTAGTCCTTGAGTACAACTCTGGCAATGTTGATTTCATGGACATCTCACAGTCGTCTCAGACCAAGACATGAGCTCGGCACTCTAGGTTCTGGTTCCAGCTGCCACTAGCTGTCTACTTTTAAGCAAGTCACTTAACTTCTCTGCATCTCAGAGAACTTGCCTTTAAGGAAATGGGTCTAGAATTAACAGCCATTAAGGTTCTTTCCTTCTCTAAAGGTATATTTTTCTATTGCATAATTGTTATCCATATTTTTATCTTTTTTCTAAAATCCAACTGTGACAAACATTTTTGTGGCTTATTTCATAGAATATAAAAACTCACTTGCCATCCTCTTACACTTGCCAGACTTTGGAAGAAAAGAATAACGAAATGTTTGTGGCTTCCAGGCCACATGTGGCCCTCTGGATCCCCATGTGTGGCCCCTCCACCAAATCTAAGCTTCACAGAACAAATCCCTTTATTAAAAGGATTTGTTCTATAAAATTTGGATTTAGTCAAAAGGTTGCTCTCAAGGATCCAGAAGGCCACATGTGGCCCCAAGGCTATGGGTTCCCCACCCCTGGAGGTTGACTGAGAGAACAGATATTACCCTTAAGTCTCTCAGGTTTATTTGGTGTACTCAATGTTCTCTAGCTATTAGCAATTCTAAGTCCATGCTTGATGCTGAGCAAATGTCTCTTGAGTAAGTGTCCTTGTCTCCTTCCTTATAAATGTGACTTCTCCCTTATGTAGCTGCATTACAGGCACTGAAGAGAAAGAAGAGGTTTGAGAAGCAACTCACTCAGATCGATGGCACACTTTCCACCATTGAATTCCAGAGAGAAGCCCTGGAAAACTCACACACAAACACTGAAGTGCTAAGGAACATGGGCTTTGCCGCAAAAGCGATGAAAACAGTTCATGAAAACATGTGAGTGACTTTGGTCCCCCTCTGAGTCATAAATTCCCTCAGTGTTGCATAGAGCCTTTGGAACTATATTGTAATTATGGCAGGGATGGGCTTACTCTTTGAGGCTCTTTGGTATGGAATGAAATAGTCTCTCAAAGAAAGATTAGAGGTTCTGGTGGCAAAAATTTAAAAAAGACCATGTAAAAAGGAAGGATGTGCATTTAAGGCTTCCCAGCTCCTTCATGATGGTCAAAACTCTACCTGTAAATAACTTAATTCTGTAATTTTAAAAAGACTTCAATGTCAACATCGATGAGGGTGTTAGAACCATGGAATGGCGGTTGTCAAATTTTGGAGGGGATCGGTATCTATCACCTAGAGAGTTAATAAAGAGAATGCAGATGCCCAGGATCTTTGAACTAGGATAGGGTTTGGGCTTTTTTTTTTTTTTTTTTTTGTAACTGAGTTCTCCATGATTCTGATACTAACCAGTGTTTGAGAACCACTGACTTAGAATAATAGTTATGAGCATAGGTTTGAGGGGTCAAATTTTCTGGGTTCTACTCTCAGTGCTACTGCTGACTATTACTTGGGCAAATTACCCTGCCTCTCCCTGATTCAGTTTCTTTATTATATGTAAATAAAGAAATAACTAAAGAATGTAAATATTTACATATTTATTCACACCAAATATGTAAATAAAGAAGATACCTCATGTAGTTACGGTGAGATTCAATGAGCTACTAGATGACTATGCACTTGGCATAGTTCCTGGCACACGGTAAACACTTAGTAATTAATATTCGCAGTGGTAGCAGGGCTGGTGGTGAATTTGCTTTACATTCACCCTGGGAAATAAATGCCTGGGACCTGATCCTTTCCTGCTACTGAACATAATAGTGGAACCTGGGCCAAGGATGCACAAGAGCAATGAGTGCCTGAGGGGTATAGATATATTTCCATAGGAAAGTGTGGGAAAATAGGGAAAAGATGGAGGCTGAGAGCAGTGAAGACACCCTTGCTAACATCTTGTCTTGATAATTCATTAACAATCAGCCACTATTTTGACAGCTTCAGAGAGATCACTGGATTCATTATCAGAGTCAAAATCCTCTATTGTTGCTGTAAACTGGGTATTTGTTTACAATTTGTTTACTGCCACGTGTATTACCAAATCAGCCTTTCTCTCCAGCTAGCTTAGCAGCATCATACCATTGTGTTCCTTTTGAGAAAAATTCACTCTCAGGCACAAACGTTAGCCCTACATTTCTCATATTCCTTTTTATAAATGTATTCATTGTATATTTGTTACAAATAGAATAATAAAGATTAGAGAGAAAGGTTGATAGGAGGGCGGTAAAAGTATTCTTTTTGATTACTACATGAAACTATTAATATGCCCAAATACTCAGCTTTTACAGTATATAGAGTCAGAGAAACTCAGAAAAGATTAATTCTAGGGTTTCATAGACTTAGTCCCGCTCTCCTTAGTAATCTTCCAGGGTATCGCCACTATGTGAAGGCATTTACGGAGTCAGGATCTCTGAGCTACTAGGTATTATAGAAAATAGATCTCTAGTCCCAGAGTTTCGCTTCTCCAAAGGGATGCTGCCAAATAGTGGCTACTGAGAACTCCCATAGCTCATCTAGTCTCGTGGTCCATGGTACCCTTCCCTGCAGAGGTGATGCACAGCAGCATATATTTAAATTTTATATGTGTCATACCAGACAAACTTCAAAAAGGGTCTGCAAAAATTGATAATTGTAAAATAATTTGATTCCTAGTGAGTTCCAAATGTAATAGCTATTTATTTTTAAAATATATGTACACATAGAGGATTAAGGTTTTTTTGAAATGCAAATTATTTTTAAAGTTGATAAATATCATCAGAGAATTTTTGTTATCCTACTAAAATAGCTAAGAGTTTATGTTAAATTGACTCATTTTTTTTCATATGAGATTATATCTAAATTCACAATTATAAGTTAAAATTCTAAAGTAGTTCAATAAAATATTGTTTCCCAGGGATTTGAACAAAATAGATGATTTGATGCAAGATATCACAGAGCAACAGGATATTGCCCAAGAAATCTCAGAAGCATTTTCTCAACGGATGGGTCTTGGTGATGACTTTGATGAGGTAGGTGACACAATATGAAAAATGTATGATTGTAGCTTCTGTAAAGGGTCACTTCCCTTCATATAGTAGGCAGTTCCTTTTACTACTTAAAGAATAAGTGATATTTGTTAGATATTTCTCTTAAGAGAAAAATGAAGTGCTGCTAACTCCATTTTAAAGGAAAGAATAATATATTTTGGCAAATAGCTTCCTAATTAAGTTTTTAGCTATTAAGAAAAAAATAGCATGTGACTATGTTAAGTTAGTGACTTTTAATGGTTGAAGCCAAATAGCCCCACTGCGAGGTATCGAGTGCTCACACATCTGGGCAAAGCAAAACAGACTAAGCCATTCTGCAAGGAACAGGCCTATCATTCTCTATAGCTGTTAAATTGGAGGTTAGGCTGTTTATTACTCAGGCTATGAAAAAAAAATATGGAGTGGCATTATTAACACACACATTCCATTTAGATTAATCAGTCCAATAAAACAGACAGACTATAATTATAATGGTGGTGTCTGCACTGTGAATTTCAGTTGTTCTATCAAAGCACATGTGAATAGGACTAGTACACATCTAGAAACATTTCCAAATCTTAGATTGGCATGGCGAAGAATCCAACTTCCTGCATCTATGTGGTATTAAAAATAGCAAATCTAACAAGTAAGGTGTGGTTTCATGAAATCCTAAAAAATGAGAATGAGGAATTAACATTCTTTAAAAGTGGTATATACCAGGGTTCAGCAAAATATAGCTTGCCAAGATCCTTCCCATGGCCTGTTTTTGTTTAGCCTGTGAGCCAAGGATGGTTTTCACAATTTTAAAGTGTTGTAGAGAACAATCACAAGAAAGAAAACTATGTGACAGAAGAAGATATGTGGCCTGCAAAGCCTGCAATATTACTATTTGGCCCTTTACGGGAAAAGTTCACCAACCCCTCGTGCAGACTAACAAGCGTCTAAGGAGTGCATTATAATATGGTGGAAAGAGCTCTGGGCTTATGCAGACATGTGGCTTCTACCATTTATTTAAACTTTGTGTAAGTCCCTTTACTTTTCTGACTCTTAGTTTTCTAGCCTATAAAATGAAGATTATTATATCACCGGATATATCTCTAAAATATCTTAAACTCTAAAATTCTTTTCTTTTTTGAGACAGAGTCTCACTCTGTTGCCCTGGGTAGAGTGCAGTAGCGTCATTGTAGCTCACAGCAACCTCAAACTCCTGGGCTCAAGTGATCCTCCTACCTCATCCTCCCAAGTAGCTGAGACTGCAGGCGCATGCCATGATGTCTAGCTAAATTTTCTATTTTTAGTAGAGACGGAGGTCTCACTTTTGCTCAGGCTGGCCTTGAACTCCTGAGCTCAAGCAATCCTCTGGCCTTGGCCTCCCAGAGTGCTAGGATTACAGGTGTGAGCCACCACCCCCATTCGAAAATTCTTACCTTAATGATCAAATAAGTATTTAGTACCTTAAGACTGAAAATGATGGTGGAGATGATTACTCTGTTGTCATCATATTTGCCAAAGAAAGCATCAGCATCTTTCTAGTGCTATTGATTACTATCAAGCACTATTGGCAATTCTGGGCATGCATTCAGCATAGGATAGCTTGTTCTGCCATTATTATATTTGCTATATTTGTTTCTAATTGTTTTGTGAGCAGAAATCGGACATCGGAATATTCATTCTGATGCCATTTTATTCCTATAGCCTGTAGAGAAAGAAACATAAAGCACAAAACTTCACTGACTATGCTATTTCATATGGCCTGATGCTGTATATCTTAATATTTTATTTCCTTTTCATGAGGTAGATTTAATAAAGGTCAGACAATCTTTCAGCTTGCTGCAAATCTGATACTTTTTGTCTTGATCAAATGTTGTGATTGTCTTAAATATCTCCTGTCTTGTCCCAGAGTGTTATGACTCTCACTTTAATATAGGATGATTGTTTATGTGCCTTTCTCCCACATTTGAGCATAAATGCTCCCTGGAATGCAGGGATTATTGATCCAACTTTGCATCCTCAGTACTGAGTTTAAAACCTGTTCATGATTGAGCCCTCACTAAATTTGATGCATGATAGTAATAAATAATAGTGCATTAATAAATGAAAAATCTACTTGGTTGAATGTAAGGGTATCCCAGGTTATTTCTAATAGTGACTACCTCAGAATTCCATTGATGACAAATTTAGTTGTGATTCTCAACCTCTCCCCGAGAGGGGTTGGACTCCACCTGAGAACTTATGGAACCAGTGATAACTGAGCTATCTCAGGTCATCTCAGATCTGGCATAAGGTGACTTAACACCCGTAAGGTCTCAAACAAATCTTGCCTCTCTAAGGTTTTGGGGACAGAAAGTGGTCTAAGATTAAACCAGACTCTCTGGGATTATTGCTAAACAAACACAAAAAAAGAAGTATGGCATATCTATCTTGAATTGAAATTTTCTTAACCCAAATGTACAGAATGATTTATATTGACTTTGGTGATTTGATAAAAGAACCATAGTATCTTTGATTCTTTTTACTTTCTATGCATTATGGTTTTGATATACATGTTGTTTTATTTTCAATAGCATTAGCCCAAAGAAAACTATTTATTTTCTCCAGTTAAAGTTCCATAGATTCTAAATAGAAGAAAAGAAAAGAACATATTGGAATAATGACAGGCAAGGTGAAAATTTCCCAGAAACTGTGAAGAGGTTATATATTCAGCTAGCACAAATTACTTGAATGGATGTTTACTGAAGTATTATAAGATTAACTACAACAAATTTGCACAACCCAAAATATTCATTTTTTTAATCATTGCTCAGTGTTGCAAAAAAGACTTAGTTTTAAAATAAATATTCCATTTCACTGGGTTCTCACATATCAATTGGGTAGCAGATGTTCTTGTTATTGTGTTTGAGGAAACCCACGTCTTGAAACGTTAACTCCATAATTCTTCTTTTCTCCTATGTTCAGGATGAGTTGATGGCAGAACTGGAAGAATTGGAGCAGGAGGAATTAAATAAGAAGATGACAAATATGCGGCTTCCAAATGTGCCTCCTTCTTCTCTCCCAGCACAGCCAGACAGAAAGCCGAGCATGCCTTCTACTGCACGTCGATCCCGCGCAGGTCTGTTACCCAGCTCAACTACCTGTGGTTGGATAATTGCCTAAAGTAATAACCAGACCCATCCCTTTTAGGATGCATTTTTTATTTCATAAACACATTTTTATTTGTAACTCACACCTGTTTTCTGTGCTGAAAGTGTGAATGTCACCGATTACTCATTTTTATCCATTTTATATTCCAGCATCATCCAGGAGGGCAGAAGAAGACGATGATGATTTCAAACAATTGGCAGCTTGGGCTACTTAAACTAAAATGGAATTTTTTGACATCTTTAAATTAATGGGTTATACATAAGACATAACAAATGTTTTTTGCCAAGTTCAGAAGTTAACGAAGACTGTGTTTTGTATTTATACTGGATGAATAATTGTCTTTTAAGCCTCATAAGTAAAAGTTAAAAAAGGAGATGTGGATAGACATAGAATTAGTGATGGAAAAGGGCTTTTTATTAGTGTCTTAGAGGATCCCTCCATACTCATGGGATGGGGGCATGTCTGTCTATCTTGTTTACTACTGTATTTCCAGGCCTGATGCATAGTTGGTGATCTCTGTATATATGTTGAAGGAAAACTGAATTCTACTGGCATATAAGACATACAACAGTTTAAAAGCCATTTAAGAGTGTTACGTTTAGGATAGCTGGGGAAAATACTGTTCTTTCCGATGTGAATACAAGTTCGCTGTGTGTGTCCATGTAGCTCATGGTAAATGTAAATACACTGTGTTTCTTTTAGGAGAAACTTCTTATAGAGGCGTCTTGTATAAGTCTATACGTAAGTAGTTTCACTTGAGTTTTGCAGTTTAAAATCTTAAAGGAGCTTTAATTGACATTTATTATACCAATTAAGCTTGGAATGGGGCAATGGATGCATTTCCCAAAATGTCTGAAAGCACTAACAGCTTACACTGCTGAGTGAGAATCTCCTGAGTGTAATTTAGCCACTCAGGGAACTGCATTAGCAGTCCCAGGCCATTATGATGCTGTTATGGCTTCAGCGTACTAAATGTGCCAGTGTTCTTTCTTTTCTGTTTTGTGCTCTCCTGTACATTTATTTGAACTTTACAGCATATTCCTTGTAAATACATAAAAATATTGGCAATTAAAAAAAGTATATCTTGAATACAATCTTGGCCATAATTATTTTTTAATTAAAATAAATTACAAAAGCACATATTGCCCATAATATGTGCTTTTGTAATTTACAAAAATTACAGACCAGAAAATGGCAAATATCATATATAAAATGATCTAGTATTCTCTACATTTGCTTACCAATACAACGGAATGGAAAGGACACCACCCCTGAGTGTATGAGTCCTGGGTTTCAGGCCCTGCTCTGCCAGTGGCACATGCCATAGACTCTCTGAGCCTTCGTTTCTGCACTGGGAAATCTAAGGGTTAAACGTGATGGTCTCTGATGATTCCATCCCGCCACAAGCCTTTTGCATATGCTGTTTTTTGGGCAGTCTTCCTACCTTACATAACGCAAAGACCAAATATTACTTATTCCTTAAATCTTAGTTACAGTGTCCCTTGCTTTGGGGAACTTTTCTTGCTCACCCAGACTAAATCAGGTTCTCCCCCTTATATGCTTTCACAGTGCTTGCTTTCTCTCATATCACTTATCATGGTTTATATTACGTATTTACTTGAATGATCCCTTAATTATTGCTGATCTTCCCTGCTGGGCTGTGGTAACCATGAGGTCAGGAACTGTATTTCTTTTGGTTCAATGGTCAATCCCCAGTGCTCTGCAGTTTCTCACACATAGTAGGCATTTAATCAATATTTATTAAATGAATGGCACTTTTTTATATCTTTTGGGCATGATAGAATAACAGGACCTAGCTTTATCTTCTACCCTTAAACAATTAGAAAACTGGACAAAATATAGAAAACAGTTTTCAGACATTGGACAACAGGTAGCACTGGACAGTGACTCTTGAGAGAAGGAAAACCACTATGTGAGCAACTCCAGTGTCCTGGCCCTCTGTCCTCACAAGGAAGGGAAACCACCAAGCAGAGCCTGGTGGTCTTGCTAAGTTGAGAAAATCTGTGGAGAAGAATCCTACAAAGGAAGAAAGGAAGTTGCTGCAGAGAGAAAGGGGGGCAGAGAGAGAGAGAGAGAGAGTGCCACAAGCAAGAGGGCACAAACTGTGCCCTGAATGTTTGTGTCCCCTCAAATTCTTACATGGAAGTCCTAACTCCCAAAGTGATGGTATTAGGTAGTGGGGCCTTTTGGGAGATGATTAGATCGTGAAGGCGGAGCCCTCATGAATGGGATTAATGCCCTTATAAAATAGGCCCAAAAGAGCTTGTTCATAACCTTCCACCTTGTGAGGATACAGTGAGAACATGTATCTATGGATGAGAGATTGAGCCCTTGCCAGACACCAAATTTGCTGACACCTTGATCTTGGACTTTCCAGCCTCTAGAATTGTGCCAAATAATTTCTGTTGTTTATAAGCTACCCAGTCTATGGTGTTTTGTTTTGGCAGTCCCAACAGAGAGAGAGAGAAAGAGAGAGCGAGAGAGCAAGAGAGCGAGAGAGCGAGAGAGAGAGAGAGAGAGAGAGGAAGAGAGAGAGAGAGGTGGGAGGGGAGAGAGAGGGAGGAGAGGACTTTGGGTATTAGCAGAAGGGTCTTTTTAAGTCTTTGGCTGAGAACTGGTCTGCATGCATGTATGAGAAGACTACTGATGCCAAGAAGAACTGCTGGAAAGACATAGGCAGATCAATCCCCAGAGATCACACAGGGCAAGGAATAGTTTGTGTTCCCACTAGCCAGAGTGGAAAGATCTCCTAATACAGGGAACATCAGGTGGAGTCCTCACAAAGGTACTGCCTTAGTAGTGGGTTCAAATTAAACCTATGCTATTCTGAGTCACCCTAAAAGCAAACCTTAAAAGGACCAAATGATTCCAAATGACCAAACTGCATCCCAAAACAAAGCCCACAAATACTTGAAGGAATATAATAACTAACAAATAATGATAACTAAACAAATAAAACAAAAGCCTGGCACCCAATAGCATAAAATTCACAAGCCCCAGCATTCAGCCAAAAATTTTTAGGCATGTGAAGAAGCAGGAAAATATAACCTATAACCAGGAGAAAAATTAAACAGTAGGAACATATTCAGAAATGACATTGATGATAGAAAGTAAGAATACTAAAACAGCTATTATAAATATACTCTATATGTTCATTAAGATAACTATAAGAAATATACTTCATATGTTCAAGAAAGGGAAGTAAAGCATGATCACAATGTAGAGAAAAATGGAAGATATATAAAAAAGACCCAAATTGAAATTCTAGAGATGGAACACAAATTATCTGAAATGAAAAGTATAGAATACAATGGATGGTATTAATAGTTAGACACCACAGAAGAAAACATGAGTGAACTTGAAGACATAGCAATGGAAATTATCCTGAATAAAACACACAGAGGAAAAAAAAAAAAGACTGAAAAAAAAAAGAGAGAGAGAAAACAGAACAAGAGTGAGCCAGGGGACCATATTAAGCAGCCTAATATGTAAGTAATTGGAGTTCTGGAATGGTGGTGGTGGTGGTGGGCTGGCTGGGTGGGTAAGGGTGATTTGAGGGAGGGAAAAAGACAGGAAAAAAACCTCTGAAGATAGAATGGCTAAAAAATTCCCCAATTTGATGAAAACTATAAACTCACAGTTCAATGAAAATGAATATACCTCATGCAGAAATCCTTGCACCTTTCAATAACACAAGTTATTGTGGAATGTTAAAGTGGCAAAACCACATGGTTGAGGTCTGAGAGATGTCTGAACATGCCTAGCCAGTTCTGCTAGACCTCTGAGGTCTAAAGAGTATTTATTAGCCGCATGAACTGAGCCCTTCAAATACAGCTAGTACAATTGAGGAAATAAATTTCTAATTTCATTTAATTTTAGTTAATTTTAAATTTAAAAACTGGCACTCGATTCACTTATTAGAAAGCTTTAAGTATGTTTGAAACAACTTGGGTATGTGAATCTACTTTTTCAACTGTAAAATTTATGAAACCTATATACAGACCAAGTATTTTGAATGGAAAATTTGCATCTGATTTGAAATGCTATCTAAGTGTAGAATACACATTGGATTTCAAAGACTTAGTATATAAAAAAAGAATATAATAATCACAATAGTTTTATATTGATTATATTCTGAAATATTATTTTAGATATACTGGGTTAAATAAAATATATTATTAAAATGTATTTCACTTCTTTCTTTTTACTTTTTTAAAATGTGGCTACTGGGAAATATAAAATTACATATGTAGCTCATGTTATATTTCTTTTTTTTTTTTTTTTTTTGAGACAGGGTCTTGCTCTGTCACCCAAGCTAGAATGCAGTGGCATCATCATAGCTCACTGCACCCTCAAAATTCCTAGATTCAAGTGATCCTCCTGCCTCAGCCTCCTCAGTAGCTGGGACTACAGGTATATGCCAGCACATCTGGCTAATTTTAAAAATGTTTTTGTAGAGATGGAGTCTTGCTATGTTGCTCAAGCTGGTCTTAAACTCCTGGTCTCAAGCAATTCTCCTACCTTTGCACCCCAAAGTGCTGGAATTACAGACTGTGAACCATTGTTCCTGGCCTACATTATATTTCTGTAAATAAATATATATACAAAAATATGTGGTCCTGGGCAACACTTCACTATCAATGAGTACACAGATAACGTACGATTTGAAGTACTAAAATGCTAAAGTACTAAAAATAAGAGAAATTTTTACAAAAGATGACATTTTACCTTGAAAAGAAAAAAATACTTTGAAATAAATCATAATGCTGCCCTTCTGCCTTTCACAACAAGGAAGGAGTGAAACAAATGAGAGAAAAACTGGAAAAGCCTATCATTCTTGGATTGGAAGGTGTTAAAAAGAATAAAGGTATTAATCCAACACTAACAGTGTTTTCAGTAAAGCATCCTTAAGATGGAAAACCTCTTGTTTGGAAGTTATAAAGTCTGGGATGTTGGCTAAAAATTGGTCCTACTACTTTAGAGAGGCACTTGAGTGGTGGACCTATTTGGGTCGTGCTGGATAGCTGGTCTGTTGGTGGTCTGTATTTTTCAATGAAATGTTTTTTAATATATCAGTTAGGATTTTTTTCTTTTGGTTGTAATAAATACATTCCAGGTAACTTAATATAAAAACTTGGATTTATTGGAAGTGATTTAGATCGTTCCAAAATTGAAGGAAATACTTTAAATGCAAATCTGAGGAAGGTCCAAAAGCAGGGAGGATTGCTTTGGAGCTCAGGACAGCCAGATCTAAGAAAAACTCTTTCTTCTGAGTAGCCAACTATTGGGAAAAGCAAGCTACCACTGTTTTCAGCAAGCTGTCTGCTCAAGAGTCAAATCCCAGAGCCAGAACATTCGATTGGCTAAGAGTGGCTCAGGTAAACACCTCTGGTGTCAGCCATCTGGACCCTCCTAAACTGAGAAGCGGGAAGGGGGTTTGCTAAAGTATAATCAAAGCAATGCTACTTGCAGAAGGGGAAATGGATGTTGGCCACCTGAAACCTAAAAACAACACCTAAAACAATAGATATTCACTCAATAACTAAGAATAATTAAATCTGAACTGTAGCATTTTCTCGCTCTTGACAAACATAGAGTCTGAGCACAGACTTACTTAGTAGAAATTGGAATAGCAAATAGTTTATATATCACAATGGTATGTGTCTTACTAAAACAAATTGGATAATGTATTAAAGTTAGCAAACTAGCAAGAAGAAAGAAAATAAAAAAGGAAAAATCTAAAGAAGCTAGGACTAATAAGGATATCTTGGTACCATTACATTACAGCCCTAGGGAATGAATTGATGAAATGTTAGTCAATTTCTATTTCATCATCTCTCCACTTCTTTATTCGTATCTCCTTAATTTAAGACACACATTAATGTTTCATTGGAGAAAGTGTTTCTTAAAATGCCTCAAATCCTCTTCTAACTTCAAATTCACTTTAAATTCATTTTGTTTCTGAGCTTATCAGAAGTTTTATTGTACTACTTACAAGGCACTTGAGCTATTTTTCAGAAGAAGGAGACTTCGTAAACATTAGGGGAGTACAGACAGGGCAAAGCAATAGAGTTGTTATTTAGAAGAGACCAGTATAAACACTGAACAAGTAAGCAGTGCTTCTGATTATGAATGATTCTCCTGGACATTTCTAGTACTCACAGGCTATTGAATGTTATATATACACTATTTATTTATGATACCAGGAGAATTAAGTATTGCTTTTCAGTAGCCAGAAGAAACTCCAGTTTAGACTTCTCTGTAGCACTGACATGGTGACAGGTATGTGGTTGATTATTTTGATTATACACACATGCACATATATGTGTATATAATCTATATATGCTTAGACACAGATTACATTCTATATTAATAAAATACATGTATGTTCTGTACTCTTTTGAAAATCTGCTGCTCCTTGCCTTCTAATACTTTCTTACCCCAACTCTTGCTTTTCTTTCATTTGCCTCATAAATGCAAATCTTTTCCAGATTTTCCATGATTTAGTTATTTGTTGTCTCTCCCTTCCATGCTCTCCATAGATATTATTTTAAATTATAGCTTCAACTACCACTTCTATGGTAATGATTTAGAGTTCATACATAAATTTATTCAGTCAATCAATATTTATTGACTATTATACATGACCTATTATATCATGAGATCTAAGCTAAATATGAAGATTCAAATTTAATAAAGCATGGTCTCAGTTATATATATTTATAGCTGTGACCTCTATACCAGCTCTAGTCAACTTAGAGGTTTCCTCTAATTTTCCTGCCATCCCTTCGATATCAATATCTTTGTCTTAAAGTCTATTTTGTCTGATATTAGTACAGCCACTCCAGTTCTCTTTGGTAACAGTTTGCATGGAATCTTTTTCTATTTTTTTTACCTTTGACCTATATCTGTGTTTGAATCTAAAGTCTTTTGTATACATCATATAACAGATCATGCATTTTTAAAAATCAATTCGCCAATCTCTACCTTTAAGTTGGAGAGCTTAATCCACTTACATTTAATGTAATTATTATATCTAATATTTTGCTTTTTGTTTTCTACAAGTTTGCTGTGGTTTGAATGTTTGTGTCTCTCCAAAGTTCATGTTGAAACTTAATCCCTATTCTTGTGGGATTAAGAGTTGGAGCCTTTTGGGAAGTAATTAAGTCATAAAGGCTCTGCCCTTATGAATGAGATTAATACTCCCATAAAAGTGGCCTCAGAGACCTTCCTTGCCCTTTCAAGTCTTCTGCCATGTGAGGACATGGCATTTGTCCCATTTTCCCCTTTTACCTTTCAGTCATATGAGGATGTAACTTCTCTTTTTCTACCATGTAAGGATACTATAAGAAGATTGCCTCACTAGACACCAAATTTGCTGACATTTTGATCTTGGACTTACCAGCCTCCAGAACTATGAGAAATAAATTTCTATTGTTTATAAATTACCCACTTTGTGGTATTTTGTTATAGCAGCAGGAACAGACTAAGACAATGTCTTATGTCTGTTTTGTTTCTCAATTTTTCCATTACTTTTTTCTTTTGTTAAATATATTCCGGTAGCATTTTAATTCCCATTTAGTTGAGTTTCTTTTAATTTAGCTGCCCACTAATACAGAGACTTCAAAGGTTACACACAAAATTAGCTTAGAAAAGTCACTAAACAAACAACTACAACAAAAAGCAACAACAAACATTAAAAAATGAATTATAATATTCAAATGTATAATATTCAAAACATCTTGTTTTAAAAAAAAATTTGAGAGGCACAAATAAACCAAGAAAATATGGCCCAGGCACAGAAAATAGATTCCATAGGAAGAAATACCATTTAATTTAGATTTTACTACATATTTTGAGTTATTTTCTTAGTGATTTCCTTGGAGATTACAATTGACACCTTAATTTACAACAAACTAGTTTAGATTACTACAAACTTAATTTCAATAGTATATAAAAACTTTAACCCTATAACTCCATCCTTCCCCTACTTTATGCTGTGTGACACCTTTATACATTATGTATCCATCAACAAAGATTTATAATTATTGCATCATGTACTTGTCTTTTAAATAAAATTGAAAAAAAAGAGAAGTTACAAACAAAAATACATTAATACTTGGACTCCATCTTAGGATTACAAAAATACTTTAATACTATCTTTTATAGTTACCTATGTAGTTACTTTTACTGGTATTCTTCATTACTTTGTTAGGATTCAAATTACTGTCTAGTGTTCATTTATTTTAGCTTGAAGGACTCCCTTTAGCATTTCTTGTATGGCAAGTCTACTAGCAATAAACTCGCTCAGCTTTTGTTTATATGAAAATGTCTTGATTTTTTCTTCATTTTTTTAAGAACAGTTTTGCTGGATATAGAGTTCTTGGATGATAGTTTTTTTCTTTCAGCATATTATTTTATGGCCTTCTGGCCTTCTGATAAGAAATCAGTTATTAATTTTATTGAGGATCTCTTGCACATGATAAGTCTTCTCTCTTGCTGCTTTCACAATTCTCTTTGTCATTGGCTTTTGGCAGTTTGATTATAATGTGTCTAAGTGCAAGCCTCTTTGAGTTCATCCTATTTGGAGTTATTTGAGATCCTTAGATGTTTATATTCATGTCTTTTATCATATTTGGAAAGTATGTGGTCATTATTTCTTCAAATATTCTTTCTGTGCCTTTCTCTCTCCTCTCTTTTTGTAGGTCTCCTTATTTATATGTTGGTATGCTTGATGGTGTCACACAGGTCTTTTAGGCTCTGTTCATTTTTTATTCATTTTTTTCTGCTCCTTACAAAAGATAATCCAATTTTCCTAGCTTCAAGTTCACTGATTCTTTCTTTGCCTGATCAAATATGCTATTAAATCCCCCTGTGAATTTTTCATTTCAGTTATTCTATTTTCCAACTTTAGACTATTTAGTTCCTTTTTAGAATTTCTTTTACTTTATTGATATTTTCTCATGCTTTTCTTTAGTTCTTTAGAAATTGTTTGCTTTAGCTCTTTGAATATATTTGAAATCACTGACTTAAAATCTTTGTCTAATAAGTCCAACATCTGGTCTTCCTCAGGAGCAGGTTCTATTGATGGCTTATTTTTTTAATATATGGACCTTACTTTCTTGTGTCTTTGTGTGTTTCATAACTTTTTGTTGATAACAAGATATTTTGAATGTTATATGTTTGAATTTTATAACCCATCCCTTAGTGTTTGTTGGTGTTGCTTTTTGTTGTAGTTGCTTTTTTGTTCAGTGACTTTTCTGTTTTGTAACGTCTGTATTCTTTGTTGTGTGTGTCCCCTAAGTCTCTGTTCCATTGGTGGTCAGCTAATAATTGAACAGAGACTTCCTTAGACACCTGGGACCAAAATATATAGTATAAAACAAAATATGTACAAAGTGGTATGTAACACTCTCTAAACTTTTTATGAATCCCTAATAATAATAATAATCTACATGATTTCTTGAAATTTCAGTAAGATTCTTGTTGTCTCGAATGTGACATACAAAGTCTGTACTACATGAGAAATAAGTTTTATATTTGGTTTATATACTTCTCAATTTATTCATTTGCTCATGTATCCATTCACAAAATACTACTAATGACAGGTGTTGTGAATTTAAACAAGACACCAGACCCCGCTCTTGCATAGGTCACAATCTAGCTGTGTGACCCTGGGAAAGCTTTTTAATCTCCATGAGGCTTCAATTCTTTAATGATATAGTAGGAATATTATTGTCAATCTCCTTGGATTGTTATGAGAATTAAATGGGAATATGTATGTAAAGACAGTGCAGTACCTGGTACAAATTCAATGCTTAATAAATGCTTTTTTTTCCTTCCCTTGTCTATTCTCAATGCAACAGAGGCACTTTAAATAACAACTGTCACCATCTGTCATATGCTATTTGTATACCAACTGAGTGAAAATGTTCAATATTTTCTTCAGTTTAAAAAACATGGCTATGAAGTAGATATTAATTAATTAATATTTGTAGCCATTAAGAGTATTGTTGAAAGTGTTTTTCCATTCTTGAGATACTTCACTCAGGATAATGGTCTCCAGTTCCATCCAAATTGCTGCAAAAGACATTAATTCATTCCTTTTTATGGCTGAGTAGTACTACATAGTATATATATATCATGGTTTGTTAATCCACTCATGAATTTTGATGAGCAGTTGGGTTGATTCCACATCTTTGCAATTGTGAATTGGGCTGCAATAAACATTCGAGTGCAGGTGTCTTTTTGATAAAATGAATTCTTTTCTTTTGGGTAGATACCCAGTAGTGGGATTGCTGGCCCAAATGGTAGGTCTACTTTTAGTTCTCTGAGAAATCTCCATACTGTTTTCCATAGAGATTGTATTAATTTGCAGTCCCACCAGTAGTGTATAAACATTCTCTCTGCATGCACATCAGCATCTATTGTCTTTGGACTTTTTAATAAGAGCCATTCTGACAGGGGTAACATAATATCTCACTGTGGTTTTTTTTTTGTTTTTTGTTTTTTTCTTT
>VBSM01001124.1:28834248-28874029 GCA_008086735.1 Cheirogaleus medius
GGTATCTCAGATCTATTCCAGATAGCGATGCTTCTGTTCTTGTGCCAATACCATACTGATTTAACTATTATTGCTTCATAGTACAGCTTGAAGTCAGGAAGACTTATGCCTCCCAGATTGTTCTTTTTACTTAAGATTGCTTTTGATCTACAGAATCAATGCAATCCCCATCAAATTACCATCAGCATTCTTTACAGAGCTAGAAAAAACAATTCTTCACTTTGTATGGAACCAGAAAAAACCTCACTGTGTTTTTAATTTGTATTTCCCTGATGATTAGTGACGTTGAGCACTTTTTCATATGTTTGTTGGCCATTTGTCTGTCTTCTTTTGAAAAGCTTCTGTTTATGTCTTTTGCCCACTCTTTAATGGGGTTGTTTGTTTTTTTTCTTGCTGATTTGTTTGAGTTCTTTGTAGATTCTGGATATTAGCCCTTCATTGGATGTATAGTTTGCAAATATTTTGACTCAAAGAGATTAAGCAACTTCCTGAGGCCAAAAATGTTGCTAAATTGGTATTAAGAATTTGAATTCAGGTTTTCTTCAGTCCAATACCTTTATTCTTAACCTCTTCCCTGCATCTGTCTTAGTATAAGTGCTTCCCTCACAAAATGACACAGGCATAAAATCCTTAAGGAAATAATAGTTCCAGAGCAATAGGACCTAAGGAAGGGTCTTTTCTTGCCTTTTCTTGACCGCAGAGGGCAACAAAGAGCCAGTTGGGCCAGCATGGCCGGGAGCTACAATGCAGAGTGAGTACCTCATAGTGTATGTTAACTTAAATTCTACCCTTTCCTTGCGTTTTGCCTAGAATTTTATTTTAGTTTGGACAGCGCAAAATTACGTAGGTTTAAAACTGTGTGATAAACCCCTGGAAAGCTGGGCCAGATTGACAGGGCTATTAACATTTGCATTAATTAATTTTTCTGACAGCATTTTAAAAAGAACATTTCTCAATTTTGCAAAGACAAATAGCAAACGACAACCAAAAAGATTATGCCAATCATAGTACAAACACTGTTAAAGAATGCTCCCCTCAGCACCTATTTGAAAAGTTAACCCTTCTGTAGCTTAGTTTCCTAATCAAGATTGAAAAGTTCGAGGTATTTTAAAACTAAGGCTTAAAGGAATTTGAACCAATTTTACTTTGGTTTCCTTCCTGAAGACATTTGTCGGCAGGATCTAGAGCGCTCTGCCTTAGCCAAAGGCGTCAGATGGCTGCAATGCTTGAAATCACCAGTACAGATTTTAAAGTCCGGGGAAGCTAAACTCGTCACATAGACATCCCCAGAAGACCCAGGATCATTATGTGCTCGTGAAACTCCTCTCTTCTTCTCTTAAAATGTTTTGCTTTTGAATGGCTTTAAAGGTATTTACTAAAATAACACAAGGAAGATATGGATCAGGCTTGCGTTTAAGAAGACATATCACTGCTAAAATTTTGTGTTTCCAAAAGTATTGATAAATTAAACGAAGTCTCAACTTAGAGAATGTTCATTTATTGTTCGAAGTAATTAAACTTACCATTTATTGATGTGACCTTAAAGCGATAAACTTTAGAATATAATTTCCCTGCCCCTGCATGAGCAATATACTAGATTGTGAGGTTCCTGAGAACAAAAACTGTAAACAAATGGCACCAAACAAATAAACAAACAAACAAACAGAAAACCCAGATAAACAGTGAACTGGTAAATATTTGTTGAGTACCTATTCTTAGTACCAGGGCTACAAAGATAAGCAAGGCTTGTTTATTGTAGGAGGTGGTATAATCTAGTAGGCCAAGAGCACAGCCGCCGATCTAGACCATCTGGTCCAAGTGTTGGCTCCATCATTTATTAGCTGTGTGACTGTCACAGGATTATCTGGAGAGCAGACTCTGAGATGGAGAGTAGAGTGCAAGAGGTTTATTAAGGAGTGCTGTCAGCATCAACCCCCATTCAAAAAAGGGAAGGAAGAAGGATTGGATCGAAGGAGAAGTGGCGTCTCAAAGGAGGCCTCATAGCTGACCCCATGGGATGCTCTGAAATGACATCTGGGTAGAGGTGATCCCTCAGGGGGATCAGTCAGTGAATGTGTCTGTCCTGGAAAGAGGGCATAGCATTGGGTGAGGAGTGCCGCAGATAACAGTCCGCACAGATGAGGCAGTAAGTTCTTTCCTGAAGGAGGATTTGGAGGGTACATTACAGCTTCTACCACAGTGAACTTACATAACTTTTTTGACTCTTTGTTGACTTTGTTGACCCTTATTTTATGCATTTGTAAAACAAGTATTAAAAAAATACCTTCATAGGTTCAAATATGAAGATTAAATACAACAATACGCGTAACATCTTGGTAGTGCTTGACACATGGTAAAAAGTCACAAAGTGTTCTCTGTTATCATATTGTTCACAATTTCTCCAACAAATATAATAATCACTCTGTAGGGCATCAGGTTTTCAGAATTGAACAACAGTTTCTGCCCTCAAGAAGTCTAGTTGAAGAAGGGGCAGACACAAAAAAAGACAATGCGATGCAATGTGTCAGGTGTTCCCATGTTGCTGGAGCACATTTGCCTTTGGCTGACCTTCTGGATGACCTTGTTGCCTTGAGTACTGAGGGAACTAGCCCGAGGAAGTGGTGGTCAGGAGGAAGACAGGGAGGTGTGGAAGGGAGTGCTGGTGTCTACGATGGCTGGAATTTTGGGTATATGATGTTGAGTGAGGAAGTTGAGGCTGGAGTCAGATGTAGGGGTCAGACGATGAAGCTCTTGACTGTCCTCATATAGGAGTTTGGATTTATGCTGAAGGTATTGGGGAGCCAATGAAAAATTAAGTGGTGATCAATTTGCATTTCACAACGTTCAATCTATCACAAAGATAGAGAATAGGTTGGAGAGAGGCAAACGGAATACAGGGAGAACCACTGAGACCCTGTCGTTGTCATCATGACAAAAGATAATGAAAGGGTGAACTGAGAGAATGGCAGTGGGATTTGGGAAAGGTTGGAAGGGAAGGGAGGAATTATAGACATCCCTCAATTTCTGGTTTGGTGGCTCAGCAGATGGGATGGTGGCACCATTCTCTATGAGATAAAAGGTATTAGGGGAGGAGGAGCAGACCTGGGGGGACAGAAGATCAGTTTGGTTTTAAACATCAAAGTTGATGTGTTTAGTGCCAGTTGATTACCACAGGGCTGGAGTACAGGGGATAGTATGTAGAAGAGGTTGGAATCAGCAAATTATTCCTGCAGAGAGAAGAGATGGAGGGGAAGAGAAATAGCCAACACCCAGTTAGTGGAAATTGCAACTAAGGAAGAGGAGTTGGATAAATAGAAATCCAGGAGGTTTTCTAGTTTCTATGATGTGTTTTGACGATATGGAAAAATGTCCCATTTTCAGCTAGTCAAGTAGCAGTTTTCTGTCTTTAAAATCCTTTGAACAAAGTTGCTTCTCTTAGAATATCAAACTCTTCCTCTAAAGGAAGATATGGATTAAATAGGAGGAATTTTATTTTTTCAAAATAAAGTGACAAAAAGTTATCCAATATAACACTTTTAGAAAACTAATTGAAAACGGAACTAAAGAAATGAAACTAAAAAAAAAATAGAGCTAAAGAATAAGGAAAATGTGTATAAAGAAATAAAAAGAATGTGAGAAAATGAAAAGGGTAATATAGGGAGAAGTTATGGTACAGAATTATTAAAGCCTATTAGAAATAGACACATTTCAATGTTGTGTAGCTGGTATCCTAGTGAAAAACAGATAAAATAAGAGAAATGAATAAATTGAGAGGTTATTAAAATTCAAAAACAGGTGATAATAACTTTTAGCATTCAGATATAAAAATAGATAAGTCAAGAGTCAATTACTTATGTTAATTTGTACCTTATGAAGGGAAAGGAGAAAATTCACCAAAATATTCTACAGTGAATTAAATGCACTCCTATTTAGGCTATTCGAGACCTGGATGGGATGAATACTGTGATTCAGCTAGTATAATTTCTTAGGTGAGGGAGTCACTGAAGACAAATCTCCTTGGGATATGTTTCATTTAGGTCAAGCAAGCCCCATAAAACAGTAGCCCGTCACCAAGACCTTGGGATTTCCAATTTGCAGCGTTCCCTCTGAGTACGCTATCAAGTGCTGCCACTAGGCGGCACTCTAAGCTCATTGTAAATGCAAAGATTGTGCGCCAACTAAAATCTGCTGGAGGCATCTCCGTTGTGGGGAATGGGTAACAGTTTGGATTTTATTAATTGAAACTTTAGAATTGAAAATGATTGTTTCTAAACGAGGCAACAAGGCAGACCATATGGTTTAACTGGGTCTGAGAGTAATGTAGTCTTTGGAATCCTTGTTTTTGCATCGTTTCACTCTCCCCTGCGATGCAGACCAGTAAGCTGCCGGTGACAACAGGGTTCCAGGGATACTAGGGGGTGGCCTTCTCTTCCCCAGTGCAGGTGGCTTGGGACTATGGTAATGGAGAGAGGCCTTGGTCTGCGGGGAAGTCTACTATTGCTTCTCAAGGAATTCATAAGACCCTGCAGTCTTGCTCAGCTATGCATATGGGAATGGCTTCTGCAAGAGGCAGCGGCGCAGGGGCTGGTGTTCAGTCCGCACGGGGAGAGGCAGGCCGACCTCGTGACTGCAGTGGTGGCCCTGCGGCTCAAATGCCCCTCAATCCAGAGAACAGCTCTGTCCTTACGTCTGAGGTTCCAGGCATTGTGTTAAGCGTTCTGCATTCTTCATTGTATTTCTTCCTCATGGGAGTCCTCTTGGGTAAGCATTTATTGTCCCTACTTTTATAAATGAGGACATGCAAGTTCTGAGTGCGTCACTCTCTAGCTTGTGCGTGGCAAGGTGTGGGCTGTGTACCAGTTTTCTGTTGCTGCTATAGCAGATTATCACAACCGTAGTGCCTTAAAACGACACAAATTTATTCTCTCACATTTCTGTAGGTCAGAAGTGCAATACGGGGCCCACAGGGCTGAAATCAAGGTGTGGGCAGGGCTTCGTTCCCTAAGGGAGTATCTATTTTCTGGCCTTTTCCAGCATAGAGAGGACAGCTACATCCCTAGGGTAAGGGTCTTCTTCCTTCATCTTCAAAGCCAGCAGGTCTCTGACCCCTTCTTCCATGGTCATATCACTCTATGACCATAGCCAGGAAATGTTATCTGCTTTTAAGGACCTATAAGATTAAATGGGCCCCTCCCAGTTAACCCAGGATAATCTCTCCATCTGAAAGTCTTTAATTTCATCACATCTGCAAAGTCCCTTTTTACCATGTATTTACAGGTCTGGGGATTAGGATACTGACATCTTTGGGGGGGGTCATTATTCCATCTATCATAAACAGGGAGGTTTAAATAGACACTTGTAGTCTGTTTTCATGAGTTGTAGTCAGTTCTGTTCAGTGTTTTTACTTTATATAAATATGGAGAAAAGATGTAAGACCTATTTCTTGGTAATGATTAAAGCACCTAAGCAATCTATACAGTAACTTCTAGAAGCCCAGCTAAGCATGATTATATAAGATTTATTAAACTCCTACTGCCTCCCAGTCATCATATTGGCGGTAGTGATGCAGTGGTAAAAAGATAAGGTCTTCTCTGTTAATACAGTTGAGTAAAGGGAGTTATATAAACCAATAAGTGTAATGAAGTAATATTAATATTAGTGCTATGAGAGAACCCTGCACTAAAGAAAGTTATACTGAAAGAGAGTTTAAAACTAATATTCTACAAGTTCTAAGCCAATCATTGACTTGCTGTGCTTATTTAACTTCTCACTTGTAGCTCCTGTGAAAACGAGGAATAAACCTTCCCTGGAACATATTATATCCACATTAACCTGTCATAAACCTCTTTGACTACTATGTTTCTGTTCTGAATGTTGGAGGTCTACCCTGCCCTGAATTTGGAAGGAATCTCTGCAGATGAGATAAAAGGGGGAAAAGTTCATCTTCTTGTTTGTCTGGACAGGGGAAATGGCTCCTAGGTCAAGATTGATTTAGTAATATAAGTCATGATCTACCAGTGGTACGTCCCTGTATTTGTACCTGCTGGCTCCTTGTCATTTACTTGAGGCTGCAACTTGCCCATAGGGCAACAGATGGATTGACTCATTCAACCCCCTCCCAAGATCTAGCACAGAGAAGAAGATGAAGAGCATTTGACTCAGTCTCTGCTGCTAAACCTGAAAAACAGGGGCCACAACCCTTCTTTAGGCACCTGTATTGGAAGTGAATGTGGATTCTGGGGCCAGAAGTGGAGGGTTGAGAGGATAGAGACCTTTTTAGAGGGGCTATGATTTCTTCAAGAGAAGATGTAAGATTTTATCTTTCCCTACCTTCTTCCTATGTCTGATGGAGTTTTCACCCTAAATCGATATTTTATTCTGCAGATTCACCTTCTAACTCCCGTCCTTAACTACATCCTTACCCAGGGTCTGTGTGCAGCTATAACACTTAAGGAGACAGAGTTTATTCCAGTGGGATCAGGAATCTTCACTCAGAGGCAGTGGAGCCAGTGTGTGCTTGAATGACACTGGGAGGGGCAGCAGCTCTCACCTGGGGGAGGTGGGTATGATACCTACAGCTACCTCAGGCTGGATGGAAGTTGTTAACCCTTTGTTGATGGTATTAAAATGTGACTCATGACCCCTCCTTAGCAATCTCCATCCTAAGCCCAAGAAGTAAAAAATGAAACATGGAATCTGGGAAAAAATTGAGAACTCTCCCTCCATTGGCTATGGTAAAAGTATAATTCAGAGATGATGGTTATGATCTCTCATCCACGAAATCTTTACAGATATAACCAAATGCAGGAAACATTTGTGTGAAATGAAGTAGCATTAGGCTGGGAGCCAAAGAACCTTGTTTTCCATAATGCTCTATCATTCACTCACTGTGTTCATGTAACCTTTGCGTTTTGAGATTTCATCTGTAAAATGAGGGTTTTGGAGCAGAAGACCTGGCAGGCTCCTCAGGCATAAATGTTCTAGGGTTTAAATCTAGCCAGGTACACTCTGCCTGCAAACTGCCATCTTATGACCACTGCCGGAGATCTTTCCAAATCACAGTTGCTTCTGCGGGACTGGTAGGTTTGCTATGGGTAGTATGTATGCCCTGAGCATCGGTGTGGACCTGCCACTTTCTAAAGTACTTCTAGTTATAAGAGGCCCTAGGTCCATCTTACTTGTGAGTAGATTATAAAGTATTAATTGACTGGAATCTAAGAGTTCCAAATACCCTATTTTTAAATGTTATTTTCAAGATTGGTCACAATCTTCTCATATGCAGAAAATATGTATCGAGCCCCTGCAGTGTACATGCCTGCACTGTGACGTGGTGGGCAGTGAAGGGCAGCTTAGAGTCAGTCTATGGTGGTGGGTGGAGTTAAGACGAATGAGTGCAGCCCACGGTGGTGAGTGGGCTACAAGCAGAAGGAAAGTGCAAGGTGCCATGAGACTAACTTCCTGGGCATTCCGGAGTAGCACATGCAAAGCTGGGGCACAGCATGTCTGCAGCTTAGGGCTCCAGGTGGCGACTGGTTGGCAGAGATTGGAGAAGTAGCCGGGTTACAAAGGGCCTTGCTCATCGCAGCAAATGTCAAGCACATGCCCTACCACGCAGTAGTTGGTCAGTAATGTTTGCTGATTAAGTGCCTGAAGGTACACAGATTACAAAGTGTTGGGTAAATACAAAGTATTGAGAGCAATATCTAAAATATTTCTGAGCTCTTTCTTTAGGTGGAACCCAAGGTCAGTATACCGTGTTGCTATCATTTATCCAGACTGGGTGCACATGGACAAGAATCTCAGCATGTACAGGTATATTGGTTGAATTGAAGGGAATTCTTATTTTCATATCTCTAAATTTAATTCACCTTCTTAGAGTGTATCCTGCCACTTCAGCAAAAGCTAATGACAAAAAAGGTGGAATAAAGTTATTCAAATAATGTTTCCTTTCAAACATTTTTAAGTTTATAACTGCCTGTATAATTGAATGAGGACACAACCACTGCAGAAAAGCACACGGTATGTTTAGTCACAGTGGCCATTTTGTACCTGGAAAACAAATTTGGAAAGTTCCTTCCATATCAGTTTTTTATGTCTTGACAGCACACAAAATCAATATTATTCCTCTGACATATTTGAAAGGTGAGACTGAGCCAAAAGAAAAATGTTTCTAAAAAAAAGTTTAAAGGCATTTGATACCGGGCCACGAATAGATCAACTTCTTTAATTTTCCTATTTCTTTGTGTCCTTAAATACCGTCTCTATTTGTTTGATGTATTTGCATGGGAAGTTTCATTTTCACTTTCAGTGTTTTTAGAACAATTTGTAAGCATCACTCAATGAAACAAGAGTTAATGGAAAGGCTATAGAAACAGAAAGTTGAGATTTTCATTTCCCTAGGTAAGTTTTGGCTTTATTTCTCTATAGAAAGAACATGTAGAGAAAATGTTGTGTTTGAAGGTTTTGAGGTGGGAAAGTGTTTAGAACACTCAGTGAACTGAAAAAGGCTCGCATGGCCAGTGAATCAGAAGAAGAGTGACAGGAGATGAGACTGAAAAGGTGAGCTCCAATTTATTGCCACCTGGGATGCATTAAAAATGTATTTCCATGAAATTATTTAAATACAGCTTCCACCATCACCGAGTAGACCTACAAATGGTAGGCATATGGATAATTCAGCATTGCAGGTAGCTTTTGTTTCTTGTCCCCAGACCAACTGAATTGTTACCTTTTTGTAACAGCTTAGCGGGCACAGGGTGAGGCATAAGTCCCCGACTGGCACACACATCTTTGCGTGGGTTCGGAAGGCAGTGTGCTGCCTCGCTTAGCACCTGCACGACATCCACTGACCTGGGGCTACGGTGCTATTTCCTGGCCCACAGCAGATGCCAAGAGCTCTGCTGAGCACTTTGCATACTTTTCACATGTTCTCTTTTCAACAAACCAGATTGGTGAACATTATTATTGCCTCCCTTTTACATGAGCACTGAGGCTCAGAAATGCAAAGGAATTTGCCCCACTTGGTACGAGGCAGAGCCCAAACTCAAACTTAACGTCTGTCGAATTTTAAAGTATATTCTTAACTAGGATTACAGGCAGGTGAGCTTGAAGGTTTTGGGGCTTTAAGAAGCTGGAGAAAATTAGGAAACATTTTGCAGACATGAAACGCTCAGAAAAGTAAATCTAACATTTTTTTGTTTGTTTTTCTAAGATGCAGTCTTGCTCTGTCACCCAGGCTGGATGAAATGCAGTGGAATGATCGTAGCTCACTGCAGCCTCAAACTCCTGGGCTCAGGCGATTCTCCTGCTCTGCTTCCTGAATAGCTGAGACTACAGGTGCACGCCACCATGCCTGGCTCATTTTTAAATTTTTTGTAGGGATGGGGGTCTCACTATGTTGTCCAGGCTGGTCTCGAACTCCTGGCCTCAAGTGATCCTCCTGCCTTGGCCTCCTAAAGCACTGGGATTATAGGAGCGAGACATTGCATCCAGCTCCGATAGATTTTTTAAAAATATTTTCAGCAAGGTATTGTAAATATGTGATGTAACTGACATCAATCTTTAGTGAGTAATTATTAGCTAGCTAAAAAACAAAAGACAATTCTAAATGTCTTTTATTTTATTTATGTCTTTCAGCACATACAATAAAGGTCTTATTTTGAACATAAAGTTGTTCATGTATTATATTAATAAAAGCAGTTTCTCCAAGACCCTACTAAATAAATCATTGACTAAATACTTGAAAGATTGAGTCTGACACATACCAAATTATAAATCTCTCAGACCAAGTACCCTCCTGCTTGTGTCTGGCTCAGCTTTGTCTGCCCCTTTCTTCTGGTCATTTTTCTTTTCTCCTAGATGCTTGAGTTCACATGCTGTTGTACCTTTTTGTTTTACCATGCATACTTTCATTAATTCAATTGGAAACAAACTCTCACTTCTTTCTCTGTCTTCTAACTCCTTTCCAGCTATCACAGGAAAAATTGTATTTATTTTAGGCAAAAGAACAGCCTTTATTTTGATTAATAAGCATAATATTAAAGCTAGTGATTGACAAACTTATGCCAAAAAAAGAAAAATATCCAGTGCTATCTTTTTATAAGGCCCTGTGCGGCAGGCAGGCCATGATATAACATGATATGCCTTTACATGGTAGTAGGTTTGGGGGGCAGATATATCTTCAGCCCACCCTACCAACACAGAAGGCAGGAGGGAGCCAGTGGTTTTGTTCCTGTGATCTGGTACACTATTGCCCCACGTGCACTATGTAAACTGCCAGGTCAGCTTCCATGAGGAATCAGGGAGGATTTGGGAAGCTGTCCTCGCTGACTTGTATCCTTAAGGCATAAATCTTTTGCCTTGATTGTTTGACCTGTTTAGTTGAGGTGGTCAGAGTTGTCCATTTTTAGCAGATTTCGACCTTGTATTAGCTCTTTGTGTTTGCCCTCGCTTCCTCTGAAACTCCCATTAGATTCTTTACAAAAGTCTCCACTTACCTTTCATCTCTAATTAAACTGCTTCTTTCAAGCCCCATGTGTTCAGATAAATATCTGCCGTTAGCTTATTCTTGTTTAATTACTAGTTCAAAGCGATTCTGTCTAGTTGCAAACATTATACAAATTTCCAGTATTTTATAGATCAAAAAGACATTTTAAGTTTAGTTTGATAAACCACTATTTATCAAATGTGTCACTTGGAAATGCAGTTAGAACAAAAGCCATTTATAAACTGGATAGACTCTATTCAGGCTTTCAAAATTTAAAATACAGGATAACCAACTAGAATAACATGGTTAGTTAATGAATGACATTAGGTCTGTTCACCAATATCAGTTTAACAAAGTATTTCCACTGTATTTTAGGTTTTAGATAGACTCTCCTGAATGGTCAATGACAATGGTATTCAATACAAAGGTTGGATGTCAGATTCTACCCATTTACTTACTCGTGCCTACTATGTGACAGAATGGGTTTAGCATAGTCACTCTTTAGGCCACACTAATGTTACAGTTTGGGTGGCATTATCTTCCTTTTATAGGAGACAGATATGTTGACGAATTTGCCCTCAGTTAGTTGGTATTAATAGACATATTAGTTATTAGTTTAAAAATAATTTTTAAAAATTACAAAGTAATACATGCTATTGTAGAAAATTGAGAGAATATAGGTTAATGAAAAGAAGAAAATAAAATTCCTTCATAATACCATTTAGTACAGATAACCATGGTTATTATTTTACTGTATTTATTCTTTCTGTACAAAAAATACATAAATGTATATCTTTTTACTTGTATAATAAAACTTGAATCATACTGTTTTGTAGCCTGCTTCTTTCAATTAATGATTTTCTGTTGCTATAAGAGGATAACTCAGACATGTAATTTATAATGAACAGAAATTTATTTGGCTTGTGGTACTGGGTACTGGAGGCTGGGCAGTCCAAGAGCATGGCACTGGTGTCTGGTGAGGATACTTTTGCTGTGTCATAACATGGCAGAAGGCATCACATAGCAAGACAGAGCAAGAGATCGAACTCACAGCTTCAAGCCCTTTTATAACTGGCATTAATCCATTAATGAGAGTGGAGCCTCTATGACCTAAATACTTCCCATTAGGCTCCACCTCCCAACACTGTTGCACTGGAGATTACCTTTCCAACACCTGCTTTTTGGAGGACACATTCAAACTGTAGTAGTATACCACGAACATCTTTAATATTCTTCCACAGCATCACTTTATTGGGTACAAAAGAGTCCACTTTTTTATATGCCATAAAATATTTAACAAATCCTCTAAATACAAAGAAATTTAGTTGAATTATTTGTGATAAATGTGATGCATACCCTTTGAACTAAATCTTTACACGTCACGTATATGTCCTTAGTTTAAGCTCATAAACGATTGCTGGGTTGAAAGCTATGAACATTGTGAATGGTTTTGATATATATTAAGTCAGCTCCAGAGGTTTTATTATTCTTAAACTAATTCACACTTCCACCAGTGTTGCACAGAGTTCATTTCTATTACTCTAGTAGAAACACTGTTTTATAAAGATTCTTGCTAATATTTTGCCTTCTTGTAGTTGCAGTGACATTTCTTTGATTACTAGTGAGATCAAAGTTTTTCCATTCTTTGAATTTCTTCTTAAACTTTGCTTTAACTATTTTTTAATTCACACATTGTAATCATACAAATTTATGGGGTACAATTTGTGTATCCATCACCTCATGTATTTATAATTTCTCTGTGGTGAGAACATTCAAAAGCTTCTCTTCTATTTATTTAGTAACATAAAATGCCTTACTGTTAACCATCATCACCCTATTGTGCAATAAAACACAAGAACTTATTCCTCCTGTCTAATTGTAACTTTATACCCATTGGCTAACCTTTCCCCATCCTGCTCTTCCCCCTCCCTTCCCCAGTCTCTGGTAACTACTGTTCTACTCTCTGCATCTCTGAGATCAACTCTTTTTTTCAGGATTTCACATGAATGAAATCATGTGGTATTTGACCTTCTGTGTCTGGCTTATTTCACTTAATATAATGTCCTCCAGGTTCATACATGTTGCAAATGGCAGGATTCCATTCTTTTTTATGGCTGAATAGTATTCCATTGTGTGTGTGTGTGTGTGTGTGTGTGTGTATGTGTATCATATCTTCTTTATCCCTTAATCTGTCGTTGGACACTTGTGTGTTGATTCTACATGTTGGCTATTGTAAATAGTGCTACCATAAACATGGGAGTGCAGCTATCTCTTCAATATACCACTTTCAGTTCCTTTGGACATATACTCAGTAGTGGGATTGCTGGATCATATGGTAGTTCTATTTCAAATTCTCTGAGGAATACGCATACTATTTTCTGCAGTGGCTATACTAATTTACAATCCCACCAACAGTGTATAAGTATTCCCTTTTCTCATCCTCACAAATACTTGTTTTCCTTTGTCTTTTTGATAATAGCCATTCTGACTGGAGTGAGTGAGGTGTTATCTCAGTGTGGTTTTGATTTGTGTTTTCCTGATGATTAGTGATGTCGAGCATTTTTTCATGTGCCCTTTGGCCATTTATATGCCTTCTTTTGAGAAGTGTCTATTAAAGTATTTTGCCCTTTTAAAAATTATTTGTTTTGTTGTTGTTGAGTTGTCTAAGTTCTTTATATATTCTGGATATTGACTGCTTGTCAGATGTATAGCTTGCAAATGTTTTCTTTCATTCTGTAGGTTGGGTATTCACTTTGTTAATTGTTTCATTTGCTGTGCAAAAGCTTTTCAGTTTGATATAATTCCAGTTGTCTATTTTTGCTTTTGTTGTCTGTGCTTTTGAGATCTTATTTAAAATATCCATGCCCAATCTAGCATTGCAAAGCATTTCCCTTAATGTTTTCTTCTAGTAGTTTTTCATAGTTTTGGTTTTACATTTAAGTCTTTATTCCATTTTGAGTTGACTTTTGTATATGGTGAGAGGTAGGGGTCTAGTCACATTCTTTTGCATATGGCTGTTTCATTTTTCCAGCACCATGCATTGAAGACACTATCCTAATGTGTGCTCTTGGCACCTTTGTCAAAAATCAGTTGGCTGTAGGTGTGTGAATTTATTTCTGATCTCTCTATTCTGTTCCATGGTCCATGTGTCTGTTTTCATGCTAGTACCATGTGTTTTGGTTACTATAGCCTTAGAGTGTGTGTTTTGAAGTCAGGTAGTGTGATGCCTCCAGCTTTTGTTCTTTTTGCTCAAGATTGCTACTCAGGATCTTTCGTGGTTCCACAAAAATGTTAGGATTTTTATTTCTGTGAAAAATGTCATTGGTATTTTGATAGAGATTGCATTGATTCTGTAGATCACTTTGGATAGTATGGACATTTTAACAATATTAATTTTTCCAGTTCATGAACACAGGATATTTTTCCATTTGTTTGTATCTTCTTCAGTATTTTTCATCAATGTTTTATAGTTTTTGGGGTACGGTACTTTCGTCTCCTTGGTTAAATTTATTCCTAAGTATTTTTTTGTAGCTAAATTGTAAATAGAATTGTTTTCTTGATTTGTTTTTTGGATAGTTTGTTGTTGATGTATAGAAACACTACTGATTTTTGCATGTTGATTTTTTTTTTAATTTCAGCATATTATGGGGGTACAAATGTTTAGGTTACGTATGTTTGCATATTGATTTTGTATCCTGTGACTCTACTAAATTTCTTTATTAGTTCTAACAATTTTTTGGATTCTTTAGGGTTTTTTTTTTATATATAAGATCATATATATATATATATAAGATCATAAGATCACCTGCAAACAGGGACAATTTGACTTCCTCCTTTCCAATTTTGATGTCTTTTATTTCTTTCTCTTGCCTAATTGCTGTGGCTAGGACTTCCCATGCTACATTGAATAGGAGTGGCGAGAGTGGGCATTCTTGTCTTGTTGTCTTGCTCGTAATCTTAGACAAAAAGCTGTCAGCTTTTCTCTGTTCAGTATTATGTTAGCTGTGGCTTTGTCAGATATGGCCTTTTAAAACTATTAAATATTAAAATAAGCAAAGAACAAAGACAAAACTTTGTGATATTGTGCTATTATTGTATCTCCTCTGAAGGAAGAAAAACACCATCTGTTATAAGAAATTAATTATGAAATGAAAAACAAATTAACTAGATGAGACACCTGGGTCCATCAGGCATATTTCCATGATACTTGTCACCACAGTGCACAAAGAGTCATGCATTTCTGGTCTTCATTTTAGTACTGATAACATATGGGTCCCTAATATGTTCTAGACCACTGTACTATGAGGGATAAGAAGAACAAGAGGGGTAATACCCCCTGATTAATGTGACTTCAGTTTTCTAAGGCAGGCCTGTCCCCTACATTTTAGACTATTTTATCCAACTGCCTGATGGAAAGCTCTACCTGGATTGCTCGTAGTATTTCAAACGTAGCATGTCTCCAGCTGAATCTGTCTTCTTCCCCCTGCTAACCTCCTCCTCCCTCTGTAAGTCTCTATGTCAGTTAGTAGCACAAGAATTTACCCCAAGAGTATCAATCCCCAAGACTTAAGTTTTCTTTCCAAATATTTTTTGCTAATGACCTCTATTTTCTCTAATAATTCCCTAATTCAGGCTTTTCTAATCCTAATTATTTAGTAAATGTTTTTGAGCACTTACTATGTGCCAAATCCTCTTCTAAGTGAGGAAAGGGGCAGGAATTAGAGGAAAATAGACAAAGCCCTGCCTTTTGGGGGAAGGACTGGGGAGGAGAGCAGATGAAACAGCTAATAAGAAAGTAAATAATAAATTTGAGATTAAGGTGACTGTTTTGAGGACCATTTTAGGTTGCCTAAAGAGGAGAAATCTAGCCAAGACTTGAAGATAAGAAGTCAGCCAGTGAAGAGTCTGGGAATAGCATTATAGACAGGGAATATGGCAAGGCTGGGAGGTAGGAGAGCTTGCGACTCAGGGAACAGAAAGGCAGCTATGTGGGTTAGCATTAGAAGAGCACAGTTGGCGGAGGGAAAACCATGGTTGGAGGCCGTGTAAACAAGTGTGAATTTTATATTATTTTAAGTGCAATGGGCAGTCTTTGAAAGTTTTTAGGTAGAGAGAAAACATGATGTGATTTAGGTTTTTTTAAAAAGAAAACTGTGGCTCCTATGGGAGAATGGATTATAGTCGGGGCAAAGGTGGAAGCAGAGAGATCAGTGAAAAGACTATAGTAATGGTTCATTTGAGACATTTTGGTGATTTGGACTAGGGTGGTGGCAGTGGAGATAAAGAGAATTGGATAGATTTAGGTGTAAGAAAAATCATTCCCACATCCCCCAAACCGAAGACATATGTAATTGACCTGTCAAATTTCTCTATCTTCTCTATAAAATATGGTATTGAAACTCATGGCACCCTGAATGCTCATGACTGGTGGCTTCCATTGTAGGACACCTGCATACTATGGTTTTGCCCGAGAAAGGTATGATTATTAAGAATTAGTTGTTCCCAAATTTGTGTATACCAGGTATATTTGACAATTTTAAATAAGTTTACCAATGGCATAGGAAACAATACTACTTGAGTAGGCTGGAGCTGATCCTTCTGCTTGGTATGCCCTTCTACTCTACTTTTAAGAAGCAGCTAAAAAGTACTAGACTCTACTTTTTGCCCATCTTGCCCTCCTTTCCAGCTCTCACATCTCGGTAATTCACCATCATTACCTGTCCCATATTAACCACAATGATGCAGTTGTATATGTGGTTTGCTGGAAGGAGTCTTAGAAGTTAAGGCACCTTTGATATGTCTAACAAATGTTTCTCTCCCCTTTAGCTTTTAAAAGAGAAACAATTTTTCTCCTTTTTCTTTGCTAACAAAATGTAAAATATTTTCCCAGATAGATGTCCCTTCTTTCATACAGATCACTCTGAACTCCTTGAAGGGATCATGTTTGTTAATTTTTATAACCCAGCACCATAGATCAATGTTTGTTCAGTGAACAAATGAAAGAATAGGCTATCTAATTTTTTGAACTGAGAATATCTTTGTAAACATTTAATGACACTACTTCCATACTATACTGTTAAGGACTGAATGTTTATGTCCTCACCCAAATTCATAAATTGGAGCCTTGACTCTCAGTGTGGCTGTATTTGGAGATGGGGCCTCTCAGGAAGTAATTAAGGTTAAATGAGGTCATAAGGGTGGGGCCTTATATGCTGAAATAAAAAAAAAAAATAAGGGTGGGGCCTTCATCTGATAGGACTGGTCTCCTTATAAGAAGAGACACCAGAATGCTCCCTCAAAGCTCAAGCACACAAAGAAGGGATCATTTCAAGATACAGAGAGATGGTGGCTGCCTACAAGTTAAGAGTAGAGGCCTTAGAATGTAACCTACCTTTCAGAACCTTGATCTTGGACTTCCCAGGCTCCATAACTATGAGGAAATAAAATTCTTTTGTTTAGTCCACCCAGTAGTTTGTGGCATTTTATTACAGCAGCACAAGCAGGCTAATATATATTACTATAATAATAGATACACATATGTATTTCAATAGATTTTGTTTCATACATATTTCATTTGCCAAAAGGAGCCTCAGAAGTAAGGGATTTTTAAAATGTCTAATAGATGGTTCCTCTCCTTTAGCTTTCAAGAAAATTTTTTTCTCTTAAATTTTTCTTTGCTAACAAAATGTATAATATTGTAAACAGAAGTCTTTTCGTGAAAATCTTTTTTTTTGTCTGAAGCTTACAATCTACATTTAAGATAGCTCTTATCTTGGTACAATTAATACAAAACCCACAATGTACAGTGGCTTAAGTAGTGGCTAAGTCTTTGTGATTCTCTTACCCTTCCCTCATGCTCATCACACCTCATGTTTGCAGATGGTTGCAATAGTACCTCTGAACATCCATCTGAGATCAAAAGAAGAGGAAGAGGGGAGAGGCTGTATCAGCAACGTGCTTGCCTTCTCATAAGAAAAGATTTCTCAGAAGCTTCCATCAGACTTCCATTTATCTCATTGTTCATAATCCTGACACAGGCTCAAACTTAGCTACAAGTGGAGCTGACAAAACAAATATTTAGTTTTCCTAAATCCTATCCTGGAGGTGGCAAAGCAGAACAGGAATGCAAATATCTCTTGGGTTAGCCCATCAACAGTGTCTGCTATCCAAAGGAACTAGCGGCTTGCACTGGTAGATCAGCTAATTCTAGAGAAAGAGTTCTCCAGAGGGTTCCAGGCTTAATAACTTGGGGGGTGGGGCTTTACATTTCACACTTCAGCAAGGACTTTAGCCACTATTTAACTAACATTAATAACTCTTTGATTACAATTAGGTAGGCTGCAATATTATATTAGGGTATTTAAGATTTATTCTCATTCTCACCATATCTATTACACTAAAGCATTACTTTTCATTTATTGAGTATATATTGGCTGCATTGTTTTTTGTTGTTTTGTGTGGAGATGACACTGATCTATTTTTGCGTAAAAGAAAAGATAGTGGCAGTGAGGTTCTAATTTGAGGCTATGATTGAGAATGATATTTTGACTTTATTTATACTGTACTCTTGCCAAAAATCTACGTATAGCTTACCACTAGCTAGCAGTTCTAAATTTGCACTCCATATTGACTGATCTTACTTCAAGCCATTTTAAAAAGAGAAGAGTAATTTAGTTTTTTGTAATCACTGGCATCACTCACTGATGGTGGTAATTGTGTTAGATCAGGCATAGGCTATGACGAGTTCTTACCTAAATGTGGTCTAAAATGCCATTCAAGTCTGAGACTTTAGCAGAAGAAATATGTTCTAATAGAACAATTTAAATAGGGAATAAATAGGGTTAAAAGATAAGATAAAAAGGCCATAATTACCACACAAAAGCATAACTCATACAATTCTATGTAATAGCTACAGGTGAACTACAATTTGGTTTAGAGCTGCCTAAAAGATAAAACAAAGAGGAGAAACAAAGAGAGTAATAGAGTCCTTAAGACAAAAACAAACCAACTACTTAGGAGAAGCACAGGTTTTACCGCTACTGAGACCTAAGAGAATTTTTTCCTATGGGTCCTCATAAAAGGTACACTGTGCATTATAGTAGCCATCAGCCACAAAAACACATGTATTGAAAATATACATTTTGATGATTGTTTTTGCTATTAGAAGCCAACAGCACAGCAGCAAAATGCACTGCAGTGCAGTAAAGGTAATTCTATGAAGAGCCAAAATGTGGATCAAATATGTAGCTCTCAGATCAATTAGAGAATAAAATTTAGATTCCTCACTCTTTTAGTTGGGAAAACCAAATTGTTTTGTTTTAACATAATCCAAAAACTCCTCTATGCCTGTAAATAATAAAATCTATTTCAAAACAGATCATTTTTAGACCTAAGGCCACTTTTCCCTTCTAATATCACACACAGTTGAACTAGGCTACATGATGATTTATCTGAGAAACAAGGCTTTCTAAAAAATGTGTTTTAAATGGCTAATCTCAGTGTAGAGAGATAAAATACATTTTAAAATGCTAAGTTTTATGGTTGTACTACCTAAATGTGAACTTAATTTTTAAAAGGTTAAGTTAAAAGATTATCCACAAAATGTTTTCTGTTTTAGTTACATTCAGTTTTTTATTATTAATATTGGTTACATTTGAAGTGTATTATATCTATTTACAAAGACTTTAAAAAACGATCAGTAATATAAAGTGTAAACTTAAAAAAAAAATCACAGACTCATTCCACATGTGTGAAATGCAGCACATAAATATAATTCAATTTACAATAATGTAGGGGATAGGGAGAATAACATAGAAAGTGGAGGGGGGAAATCATATTTAACAGCTACTGTTGTATTGAAAAAATAATTTATTAAATGAATATAATACTGGGAGTAAAATGCATTAAAAAGTTTAAAAAAAGTAAATTCTAAATATAAATAGTGGTTTACCTAATTAACAGAATTTTAAATACAATCTTCTGAAAAGCCAAATTATAAAAGTGTATGGTTCACTTTAAAATAGGCAGCACAATAATATCTAGAATTTGGCAAAGATCATCTTGTTTGATTAGACTCAAAATGGTACTGATTAAATGATTGTTCTGTTTAAGCCTTTTTAAAAGTCTAGAATGATAATTTTAAAATGAATAAGCAGACTAGTTTATTATATTCATTTCTGTCTCTAATGATAGTAAACACATTTCTAATACACTGTGGAAAAATGTTCTGAGTCACAGCATACTTGTGCATTTTGACAAAGACTTTTAAAATTTTTCATACTTTGGTTAAATGTAGTCTCCTTTTTAGATCAAAGTGTAACAGCCATTGGATGTGTTTATCTGTGTCAGCAGGATTTCAAACAGCCACATCTTAATATGTACATCAAGATACTGATAAACTTCTAAACATTAATAGTAGAGAAAAAAAATGGAGATTGTTATTCTATTTCCCCAATAAATTTCCCTCAGTTTTTAGAAAGCATATACAGTTCAATATACCAACTAGGATTTCAAACTGATGGCATGATTACAATGCATATTAACAGCAATGTGCAAAACAGTAGAAATAAAAAATAAATGAGTAACTTCACACTATAAAAATGAAACAAGGCACTTCCAATAATTGTACACAAAGCTGAAATAAACATAAACATTTTTTATCTCCTAGACCCTAGGAGACTTTTGTAAAAAGTGAAATAGTAAAGGCACTACATAATTCTCTCTCTTAACTCCACTTACTAAAGAAATTCACCAATTACACTTGGCACAAAAGAGTTTAATTATCATAAAGTGCATCACTTGGCTAAACATATTAAAAAGAAAATCAGCTGTAGTACAGTATAACAACATCTTCACATATATAGAAATAAAAATGCAATGCCAGGAGTCAAGCTAGTTAGAAACTTTGCAGTATATATGGCTTTTTATTTTGTTTTCTTTTTTATATAACTCCCTATCTGCTTAGAATCTATATTTTCCAAAGAATATGCCTTGATTAGAATTAAGAGGTAGTGTTCTGAAAGAGGCAAACTCATTGAATCTATAGATTTAAGATAAAGATTATGTAGAAAATAAACACATACAAAATGTTAATAATCTGGGACATTTATAGTATCTTGATATTAACGAATCAGCTTTTAAAATCAAGGCTATTTTATCACTTTAGCTATATGATTACAGCTCTTTCAAATACTTTTCCTTTGGTATTAGAAAGTCATCTTCTTTTTAAAATAGCATTAACGTTTCAAATAAGCAATTTTTATTTAAAGACGGTAAACATCAACATTTAAAATTCAACTCATTTTTATCTTTACTATGATGTTCACTGATTTCAACCATTAATGAAAATATAACATGTCAGAGATACAAAGAAGTATATATCACCTAGGTAGTAACATGCAATTAATTTCCATTTAATTAATATAACTGGTGATTTAAAACATACACATACTACTTTTGAGTAATATATAGGCAAAACATCATAATAATTTATGCACAGTATTTAAATGTGGACGTTGATAACAAAATTCTAACGAGATTTTTTTTTTTAGAGTATTAAATACAAGGTTGGAAAAATACAATTAAAAGCAGCAGTGAATATATTTCTTATCCCAATAACTTAAAAAGACTTTATGTAAACTTTATACATGTGCATTCTTGCTCTGTTCTGCAAATGTTTTACAGTTCTTTTTTTTCTTTTTAAACAGTATTTGCCACTCTTTTCTACATTTGCTGAAACATAAAAATGGAGGGAACTGCTTATGATACATTTGTTAGTCTTCTTCAGCATCATACGCCACTTCTGCTACTTCTATCTCTGATATAACATTTTCTGATTCGCTAAAACTTAAGCATGGCTTATTATCAGCTCTGCAAAAAAAGAGAGACATGTAAATGAAGGGATTGGATGCATGCTATTTCACTTCACTTTTATCTTTAAAAATCTTTTACTTTATAGGAAGAATATTTACATACTTAAAAGTACTTAAGGTAAATGAATATTTAAATATTCAATCAGAAATATAATATTTATAAGTTATCACTGCCAGGCAACACCTTTGGAGATACGCTTTTTATTTTATTTTTTAACTCTTTCAGCTCTCTAAACTCCATTTGCCATCAAAAATCTAGTTTGTAATTACCTTTATCAACATAAAATTTGTTCTCATAATTATAGCTTAATCATTACTATGAAACTATTAACAATTATATTGGATTTGTATGCAATAAAAATTCTATGTGCTTTCAAATACATTACCTTTTCTTCATTCCTCTTAGGCAAGGCAGAGTAGTTGCTATTATAGTATTGTACTTTTTGAATGGAAAAAGGGAAATACTGAGGGAGATTAATTTGTCAAGGTTTACAAAATTAATGCATCAACTGAGTCAGAGACCAGTTAATAGTTTCAAAGTAAATAATGAGAAAACGTATAGCCTAATACCAAAGACACATTTTTAGGGAGAGCCTAAAATTATCTAGTCCTTCTCTGTTTGCTCAGCGGATTCATGACACAATAACAGAGTTCATTAAAAAAAAAATCCCTATAGAGTATTAGGACCACTTTCTCCCAGTTGTTAAAAGGATCAGGCTACAATAAATTAAACACTGTATACCTAGATTCTTCATCCAAGACATTTCGATCAACCTCAAGTGCAGAGGACTCCACCTTTAGGATCTGTCCACCTTCTTCTGTTCCTGACATATTCGGCAATTCTTCAGGTTCTAAAGACAGTGTTCTAAAAGTATGTTACAGCAACAAGTTATTTTCTATGAATAAAACAGGTATATGTTTATTGTTGTGAATGCATGTTGCTTCAGTAGTCTTCAGTTGTTAAATCTTAATGTAGTCACTTGGCTAATAAATAGCTCATTCTGGGAGTCAACAGAGAAATTAGTAGCTATGTTAATTTAAAGCGATTTTTTTAGCATCAATTTAGTATGTGCTGATGAGAAAGCAAACTAGAGCTTTTATGTGAAAAGGTGGCATAAAAGCCTATAAACTAAGATATTATTTAAATAGAATAATGGTATTCTATTTAATAGTGGTTATTTATTTAATAATAATTTAACAATGATTAAAATGAATAATGTTTATCTTGTTAAGCAGCTAGAGGCTTATTTTCCTGGTGTTTCCCATCTTTCAAATGTTCAGTTTCCTAAATAAATAATCAAAACACAATTTTCCCAATCTGCAAGGAAGTATGCTAAGGGTCTATAACTTTCAGAATCAGAAATTTCCTAAATCATATTAAAATATAAAGAGCATTTAACCCGGAGTATTAAGAGTTTAATTAGTCAGACTAAAAATACAAGTATCACAACACACACCTGATTCTGTTCTCTAAAGTATCTATATGAAGTTGCTTCTCATTGAGCTCTTTCTTCAGTGATTCTACCTCTTTTTGTTTTTCAAGTAGTTCTTTTTGTAAACGGTAGTTAGTCTCTTCTAAAGTTTCACAGAAAGCCTTAAGGAAACAAAACCAAACACGTGCAGAAAAAGAATAAAATTAATTACCTATGCAATATCTTTTTTAAGAGCACTACTGAAGAGTTAGGGAATATAGATAATCAAAATAATATGTTTACAACCCCAAGTGATTTGTTTTCTACCCTTATCTTTTTAGGCCACGCTATCTTGGCTTTCTTATTCCCCATCCACCAGGGGGACTTACAACTACAAGCAAGTCCTTTTTCTTAAGAATTATTACAGAAATAAACTAGTGTGCCTAAGTGAGTATGTGATATCCCTGTAGTGTAGGATTGGGACAAAAATAACTAGTATTTACTGCTTTAGTTTCTACTCTCCTCAATCTATTTTTGCCTAGTCCTACATGATTACACTTAAAAAAACACTGTGGCTATTGATTCCATTTGTATTAGCTCAGCAGACACACTACTGTAATAGCAACTTCCTTGACAGCACTTTCGACACTGCTCGGCCCTTGCCTCTCCTTTCACCATAATCACTCAAAACTGACATTCTGTATACTTTATATCCAAGATGCTAAATATAGCTGAAATAAAGATTAGAACAAATCAATGAAATCATACTACCACAAAGAATGATGCCATGAAACTATTTTGGTCACCTTGATAAAGCTTTCAGTGTTGCTGGTACATTTTTTTAAATTGTTCTTAGTTTTTATCTAGTGATAGTTATCTGCCACTCCTCATGTCCTCTGTAGCTGTTTTAAACTTTTACCTGCCCACCCTCCAGATACTCTACACTATGTTACTATTGCTTCTTCCAAGCCCAGCAGATGATCTTGAATCCCACACAAAAGAAAAAAAAATAATTGACTCTCAGAATCCTAACTATATTTGCATTGTATTCTTGTCTTCAAGAGCATGTGACTCTTCAAGTTAAGACCCACTTAACTTCTTTGGAGGCTTGCGCTATCACTTATATTCTCTCTCTCAAATTTTCAAGCTTCCTGCCCTCTTCTGGCCCCTATACTGAATAAACTTGCTTGAAGTTTTATTAGGAAAATCGTAAAAATCTCTCTATAAAAAAACAAGATTACCTCTACCACTCTCTTACTCATGTGTCTCTCTAGTTACTCATTGCCTTCCTTTCAAAATGAACTCCATAAAAAAATTTATCACCCAAATTTGGCCACAATTATGCTATCAATTTCTAATTGTTTTTGTTAATCTCCAGCCCAGACCTTTCTTGATTACATAGGCATTATTCAAATGCCTATTGTTCTTCTTCAATTGGATGCATCAATAGCAAGTCAAATAAACAAGGTTCCCAAGAGAACATCTGCTCTTATACCTAATCATCGAGCTACCCGATTGGCATGTTAGATCATTCCATTTCCCTATTTTCTATGGCTCAAGGGCAATCCAGTGTTTTCTACTTTCGCATACTTCATCAACATTTCTTGTGTTTTTGTTAGTTACTTTCTATCCCTATTTCTACTGCTGTTAGTTCGTTTTTTTTTTTTTGAGACAGAGTCTCGCTCTGTTGCCCGGCCTACAGTGCTGTGGCGTCAGCCTAGCTCACAGCAATCTCAAACTCCTGGGCTCAAGCAATCCTTCTGCCTCAGCCTCCCGAGTAGCTGGGACTACAAGCATGCGCCACCATGCCCAGCTAATGTTTTCTATATATTTTTAGTTGGCCAATTAATCTCTCTATTTTTAGAGACGGGGTCTCACTCTTGCTCAGGCTGGTCTTGAATTCCTGACCTCGAGCAATCCTCCCGCCTCGGCCTCCCAGAGTGCTAGGATTACAGGCGTGAGCCACCACCACACTTGCTGTAAGCTCTTAACTACAACATCAGTAAATCAATTGGCTTACCTATTGGTACTCTTCCAATTCAAACTGTTTTTAAAAAATAGATCTGATCATGTTACCTATGATTCAACGCTGCCTAAATGACAAGGTTGAATAGCTTACCTTGGGCAAACGAGGTACCTTATGATGTGCTACATGCCTTTCACCCCAACTTCACAGCTTGCTCCATGACCTCTGCCTTCCTCTGGTACATTACACACCCCATGTTCCAACCAAACTACTCTCAGTTTCTCACATATTTATCTTTATATAGACGGGAACATATAATGCATTATCCTTCTGAGGCTTGCTTTGTCAACTAACCACATATAATGACATTATAAACTTCTTTACATTTAAAAATCTAGACATATTCACACCATTATGAAAAAAATGAACACTTTTCAACTATCACATAAATAGGATCTGAGATCATAGAGAAAAACAAAATAAAATCAACAATGAATAAATTCCATTAATAACACTATGGTAGAACAGATAGGCTAAAGCCTCCAGCAATAAAATACCTAGTTAACCACACTTCGGTACTGTGCTCACCGGCTGCGAAACCTTGCCCACAGCCAGCACTCATAGTCCACACGATAGTTTGTGCTGTGCATTGACGACGAATCTGTTTTGTTCTTGTGTGATGAGGAAAGCTTTAAAGCACTGAAAGCTTGTTTTACTTTACAGGCAGCTTTAGGAAAATAACTATAATAACTCCTACTAAGGACTTTTTAAAAAGTCACAGATTCGTAGTAACTTATTAGCTGAACGTACACACTACAACTGCAGAGATAAAAGCTGTAAAAGTAAAAGCTTTTGGCTGTCGACTAAAGTCGAAGCTCGGCTGTGCGTGTTCATCTGTCGCTGGCGACTATAGTCGACGCTCGTACCGAAGTGGTTAAAATCCCAACTTTTAAAATAGCTAAATGGACAAGAAACAAAGGTATATCTTGGGGGTCAAAAGTAAAGAGAAATTAAAACAAGTGCCACAAGCATGTGCACTGAAACCATAACTGCATGGAGAAGGAACAAAAGCCGTATTTTGGTAACCTTGACGCTTGGGTTGGAATACCAGGAGTTAGGCACCTTTTGGGTTAGTAACAAAAAATGAGATACTCAGTAACAAAGTAAAGGCCTGAAAGAGCTAAATCATTAATAAAAGTCACTCATCAACATAGAAATATTTCAAGAAAGATTGCCTCAATCTGGTCCCTAGGTAGGTGAGGTAAAGTCTCCCCAAAGAATCTAAAACCATGGGCCAATGCCTTGTGAATTTTAGGAAGAATAATGCATTCTAAGAAAGACAAATAAAAATAAATACTTACCTAGATATGAGATAGTAAAACTGCAAATATCATAATCAAATAGAAAATCTATTTATTTATTTATTTATTTGAGACAGAGTCTTGCTCTCTGGGAGTGGCAGGCAGTGGCTGCAATCTCAATCTTCTGGGCTCAAGTAATTCTCTTGTCTCAGCCTCCCGAGTAGCTGGGACTACAGGTGCACACCACAACACCGGGCTAATTTTTCCATTTTTTGTAGAGACGGAATCTCACTTTTGCTCAGGCTGGTCTTGAACTCCTGGCCTCAAGCAACTATCTGCCTCAGCCTCCCAGAGTGCTAGGATTACAGGCGTGAGCCACTGCGCCTGGCCTCAAATAGAAAATCTCTTAACATACCAGGAAGAAAAAAACAGTTTACTATAAAGGGACAGCAATGCGCTGAGAGTAGATGTCACACAACAGTATATGTCAAAGGCAGTAGTAAACATTTCAAAACACTGAGAAAAATAACTATCAAGATAGAATTCTACACTCAGTTAAATCACACTTCAAGAATGAGAGCAAGATTAAAAGAAATTCAAACATCAAAGACCTAAACATTACCAGCACATTCACTGAAAGAACTAGTAAACTAGTACTTTTGAAAAGAAGTTAACTGAACCCCAAAGGAAAGAGCAAGATGAAAGAAGGAATGGCAAGGAATGAAAGTGGTAAACACTCAGGTAAATCAAAAGAAGCATTGACTATGTGAAACATCATAACAGCTAACTTTGGAGAGGGCTATAAACAACTTGATTCTAAAATATTAGATGAGAACAACATATGACCGTTAAATAAAAGACACTGACTACAGAACTTAGAAATTGAGAGTAGAGAAAAAAAGAGAAGAAAGAAAACTGATTAAATAATATGAAAGGGAAAAAAAGAAGAAGGAAAAATGCAGCATTAAAAAAGCAAGGTAAACAAAAAGCACAAAATAAAATGGTAGAAATAAATATAAATATATTGGTAGTTACTATACATATCAGAATAAACTCAACATGTAACAAAGACAGATTAGAAATATACTTATCAGGGAACGGGCAAATGTTTGCTCTTCTTCCCTCACCAAAAGTTATAGTTTTTATTAATACTTTGCAGAATGCATTTCAAGGTGAAAAACATTATAAGTCACAAAGAGTCATTATATAACAATAAAAGGAATAATTCACCAGGAATATTTCAACTAGTAATACATAATTACAAGGGGAAATTTAACAAATCCACACTATAATGGCTAAATGCAATAATACGCTTGGTAATTAATGGATTAAATAGAAAAAAAATCAGTTAAGATTTAAAACATTTTAATAATAAAATTAATGAGCTTGATCTGATGAACATATATTGAACTGTGAGTATAATAATTTGGGAATACACATTCTTTTTAAGCATACAAGGAAAATTTAGAAAATGTATCACATATATATACAGATTGTAAAGACTGCAAAGCACTGTCTCAATGATAATAATCAACAGTGGCCAGGTGCAATGAATGGCTCATGCCTGTAATCTTAGCACGAGGCCGAGGAGATGGGCGGATTAGTGGAGGCCAGGAGTTCGAGACCAGCTTGAGCAAGAGTGAGACCTTGTCTCTACAAAAAAGAAAACAGAAAAATTAGCTGGGTGTTGGGTGTGCGCCAGTAGTCCCAGCTACTTGGGAGGCTGAGGCAGGAGGATCCCTTGAGCCAAGGAGTTTGAGGTTGCTGTGAGTTATGATGATGCCACTGCATTCTAGCCTGGGATCCCATCTCAAAAACAAACCAAGAACAACAAAAAAGAATCAGTTTTATAGACAACATAATCTGAAAAAAAATACAAACAGATAAAAAATAAGAAAAAATGCATAACATGTAAGAGCGTTCTAAATGTATGCAGCAAAGAAGATATTATAAAGAATATTACAAAGTATGAATAATGAAAATATTATTTATTAAGACCTATGAAAGGCGATTTGAGTGCAATTCAAAAGAAATGTACTAGAAATCAATGAAAAAGCATACAAATCAATAAGTCAAAAAAAAGAACACACTAAAACCAAGCATAAGAAAGAAATTAATAAAGATAGGAGAAGAACTTAATAAAGAGAATCAAAAAAACAAAAAATGCTTATTTGAAAAGACTATTAAAATATACCAAATCCAAGAAAAAAATAACAGTAGAAACAATAGTGAGACTGAAAGTAGATCTATCACTAAAGATATACTAAGAGATTTTTAAAAAACCATGTGAGACTACTAAGAACAGTCTTATATCAACGTATTTTAAAACCTATGCAAAGTGGTCAATTTCTAGAAAAATACAAATTATCAAAACTGATTCCCCCCAAAACAAATAATCTGAATAAACTAAAGTCATTGAAGAAATGGAGTCAGTTGTGAAAAATCCACCTGTAAAACTAACAAACAAACTAAAGAAAATATCAGATAGGGGGAGATCTAATAAGCATTTGAGAAACAATCAATACTAATCTTACTCAAATGGTTCTGGAGAATAGAAAAATACAGATGATTCCTCAACTTATAAAACTGATATGATCTTGATGTCAGATCCAACAAGGGCAGTAACAAAAGGAAAATTATAGATGCAAAAATTTAAATAAAATCATTTTATTCTATTTTATTCCAAATCCAGCAATTAAAAGAAAAATACTGAATGTATGCATTATCCCCACAAATGAATGTTTTACCATTGAAAATCTATGAATGTAATTTACCACACTAATAGATTAAAGAAAACAACCCCATAGGATCATCTTTATAGATGTAAGCAAAAGCATTAATAACACAATAATATAAACACCCTACAAACTCATAGCTAAATAGAAATAGTACTTCCTTAACCTAAAAACAAAGACAATAAGTAAATAAACATAACCCCCAGCTACCACCGGCCTACAGAAAACACCATATCCAATGGTGAAATATAAGATCATTTTCTTTAAAGAAGAGAGAAAAGTGATCTCTACTATAATGACTTCAATTTAACTCCAAAGATCATAGCAAGTACAATAATACAGGAAAATGAAATGAAAGATATTAAACATTAGAAAGGAAAAAACATAACTGTTAATATTGCAGAGGATATGATTACCTATATAGAAAATCTAAAAGGATCTACAACCTAATGAGAGATTTCAGCAAGGACATGACATACAAAATAAATATACACAAATCAATAACATATGGGTAATAATTTAAAACATAATAAAATACCAATTATGACATCAATAAAAGAAGAATAAATTCTATGGCTTTCCTTAGAAGTTTAAGAAAAAAAATCTAAACTTTTATTTAAAAACTTCACTCTAGCCCGGGCAACAGAAGTGAGACTCTGTCTCAATAAATAAATAAATAAAAACTTGAAAAAAAAAACCTTTACAGGCAAAGATCTATTGATAGGAAGATTCAATATTATAAAGACAATGCTATTCAAAAGTAAGCCATAAATGTGTCATAATTCCAAATAAAAGGGCAACAGGATTTTTTCATGAACTCCCAAGTTGATTTTAAAATTCATACGGAATAGTGAATAGCCAACTTGAAAGAAGAATAAGGAAGGGAACCCTTGCTCTGCCAGACATGAAGATTATCTATAAAGCTATAGTAACTAACACAGTATAGTACTAGCAGGGGGATAAAGGAAGAGACTACTGAAAAAAAATTGTGACCACAAACAGACCCATTCATATTGAATGATTTAGGATAGAAGAATTCTTAATTAGTGAGGGAAAGATGAACTTCTCAATAAATGATGTTGGGATAACTTGCCATCCACACAGAAAAAGTTAAGTCAATTCAAGGACCTGCGTGTTAAAAGCAAAAGTTTAAACCTATTTAGAATGATATTAGGAGAATATCTTTATGTCTTGGTGTGCGGCGAAGAACAAAAACCATAGAAAATATGACAAAGCATGTAAATAGGAAATTTACAGAAGAGAAGTCCCGAACAGCTACTAAACATACAAAAGATATCTGAGCTGGCTGGCAATCAAGAAAATTAGGCTAAAATAACAAGATGCTATTTTATACCCATCAGGCTGACAAAATTAAAAGACGGACAATACTACTAAGTGTTGGTGATGACATGGAGCAATAGGAAAATATATTGTTGGTAAAAGTATAAACTGGTAAAACAAATTTGGGGAGTAATTTAAGCATATGTAATAAAATTGAAAAGGAAAATATTCAACAAACAAACAATTCCACTCCCAGGAATATACCTTATATAAATCCTTGGGTTTCTTCCAAGATTAAAATCCATCCTAGTAAGGGGGTATCTTAGGAAAGATGTATATAGGAGTGAAGACTATGTCTTTATTAATAGAATAGTCATTGGAAGAAGATGTTGATGGAACTATTTAGCCCTGCTAATAAGATCATAAAAATGGCTTGTATTCCTAGAAAACAAAAAATAAAAAACAAAACAGTATTATGCAATTAATTATAATGTTAATTAAAGGAGAACTTGTGATGTATATAATTTTCTTCTGTGATATGATAGAGAACAAACTGTTCCATCAGTACTGGAAAATCTGCTAGCAAATGATCCTAAAAAAATAGTTTCATGATTTATTACAACTCACATTGCATTCTTCACCTGCTTTTCTAGGTTTCTCAAATTTAGAAGTAAGAAAATTAAGTTCTTAACTTGTAGAATAACTGAAGATCAAAATTTAAGTGGAGAATGGATGGTTTAAGAATTTTAGCTTTAATTACTTGTACTCATAATTCATGTTTTTAAAAATATTATTTTAAATAATTCATTTCTAATTATAAACTATTCATTAATGCTAGCACAGTAAGACCTCATTTTTCCAATTAGTTTCTCTCCATACATGTAATAGAATCTGAATTTTCCAAAATGAAGGTAGACTAAATTTATACCCTTAACCTTTATTCCCTCTTTTAGTAAAGGCATATGAGGGGATAGAAATGACTACCTTCAATAGGGGGCAGGGAGAAGTAGGTTAAAGATTTACATGACTGAGGCTTCATTATCATTTGAGTAAATTTAATTTTATATTCCAAGGGATGGAGGTTAATAAGTTATTTTAGAATTTTTCTTAAAGTGAGAGGCTGCTTAAGTAAGTCTGCAGATGAAAGAGATATATATCTTGTAAGGTCACTGTAAACCTTATTTTGAAAGAGAAGAACCAGCACAAAATTTCTTCAAATTTATTGTCCAAAGAAACATTTATTTTCAAGTACAGTTGCAGGAAAATGCATTTATTTTAGAGAAAAAGTCAAGAGATACATTCCATATTATTAATATTTTGTTGAGAGTATAAACTTAATATTACTTTGGTGATTTATTTAAATCAGTGGTTCCAAACCAAGGGTGATTTTAAACTTAGAGGACATTTGACAATGTCTGGAGACATTTTTGATTGTCATGACTAGGGGGTGCTACTACTTACTGTCTAGTAGGTAGAGGCCTGAGATGCTGCTAAATATCTACAGTACATAGGTCAGCCTCTCAATTACCCCTCGCCACCGAAGAATTATCCAGCCACAAATGCCAATAGTGTGGACGTTCAGAAACCCTGACACAAATCAACTTCCCCTCTCTCCTACCCAGTTATAATACCTGACACACACTAACTCGTGTACATTTTGAACTAAGAGATATTAAAAAGATATTTAATTTGTTTTATAAAAAGGTGAATGTAAACATTAAATGTGAACTAACAGCTGTCTTGCAGGAAGAAAGAATACTGTATTTTAAAGGAATATAAATCATGGAATCCTTGAGCTGGAAAAGGAGTGATAAGTGATTAGCTTCTTTAGCCCAATGTCCACTTAAAACAAAATTCTAACTTTCTAAACAAATTCTAGATCAAAGTGACAAAATGGTGGCCAAAAGGCTAAATGAATCTCAGAAGGCTGAATAGAGCCCAAAGACATATTTTGTTAGGCCAGCTTTTAATTTTTAATAGAATTTTAATGCATTTAGAGAGAGCATGCCCTATTTTGCCACTGTACATATAAGCTATTTTTATTTTTTATAATCCTCAAATGAATTTTAGTCTTTGATTTCTGATCCTTGTTCTAGATCATTCTAATGATGAAACTTTTTTGAAAAAGGAGTCTATTATTCTCACTAATATTCTAAAATATCTATGTCCAAGTTAGAAAAAATACATATTTCTGAATAAAGCTGAATTTTTAAGATTGCCAGCAATAGTTCATAATAGTAATATAGTTGTGCATATAGTACTATACATATCAGATTCACTTACAAGAACAATGTTTATATGAAACAGATCAATGACAATCTTGAATAATTTAGTTTCATATGCAGATAGTTCACTTTAGTCTGCATAGAGAGAGATGGCAAGGTCCACATGTAGGACATATTTCTTATTTTATCATAGTTCAATCAGAGTAGAGCAAGCCATGAAAACATACAGCTTTGCAAATGGGAATTTTGGAGTTGAAAAGCACAATAACTGGAATGAAAAATGAACAAGAGGGGCTCAACAACAACTTAGACATGACAGAAAAATGAATCTGTGAATTTGAAGGTCAACAGAAGTTATCTAGTCTGAAGAAGAAGAAAAAAAAAATAACTGAAGCAAAATAAATAGCACTTCAGAGACATGTGGTACAACATAACGTGTACAAATATACAAGTAGTGGGAGTCCTAGAAGGAGAAAGGAGAGAGAAAAGGACTGAAAAAATATTTGAAGAAATAATGGCTAACAAATTTCCAAGTTTGATGTAGAACATTAATCTACCAAGTCCAAGAAGCTCAATGAAGCCAAAGTATGAAAAACACAGAGAGCCATGTCTCAATACATCATAATCAAACTGATAAAAGTCAAAGATAGAAGATCTTGAAAGCAGCAAGAGCAAAATGGCTTATCATGCACACGGAAACAACAATATAACTAAAGGTTGATTTTTGACCAGAAACAACAGAGGCCAGAAGGCAGTGGAATGGCACATTCAAAGTATTGGAAGAAAAAAACCTGTTAGCAAAACTATTTTTCAAAAATGAACATTTCCAGATAAACAAAGGCTATGAGAATTTGTTACCTGCCTTACTAGAAAGACGAAAGGAAGAATCTGAGGCTGAAAGGAAGTGATACCAGAGGATTACACCAATCCACAGGAAGAAATGAAGATGGCCAGAAATAGTAAATATGTGGATAAATTAAAGGGTCTATGAAATATTTTTTTCTCATTTCTTCTCTTAACTTCTTTAAAAGACAAAAGATTATATAAATAATTTATCATAGTATATTGTTGGGTTTATAACATATATAAATAAATATATAACAGCAACATAAAGAAACAGAGGAGGAAAAGGAGATATATTGGATACAAGATTATATTTTAGGCAATTAAATATGAAACGTCCAATTTCAAATCAAAAGTTTAGTTTATTATCTCTCAAACAAGAAGCAGTACAATTCATCAGTATGTGCCTACACTATCAACACAGTTTTGCTATCTTGCCATCTTAACGGTAGCTCGTTTATGCCAGGAGCAAAGAAGCCTGGGGAGTGAGTGGCAATGAAATTGTGAAAGGTGTTTTCCACCTTGAGAACTGAGTATTTTTCCTTGCAAGAAGTGGTCCAAGGCCTGGAAGAAGAGGTAGGCGATTGGTGCAAGGTCTGGTGAATAAGGTGGATGACAGAGTTTCCAAGTCCAGCCTCTGTAGTTCCAGCAGCGTTGTTTGTGTGACATGTGGCGGAGCCTTGTCTTGCAAGAGGATTGGCCTGTCTCTAGTGACTAATCTCGGCAGCTTAATCGCAAGCATCCTCATCATTTCGTCCACTGGTTGCAGTAGATCTGCGCTGTAATCAATCGACCAGGTTTCATGAAGCTGTAGTGGATAATACCAATGCTGGACCACCAGACATCATTAGCTTTTCCTGATGAACATTCAGTTTTGGACTGTGTTTTGGCACTTCATCTTTATCTAACCATTGTGCTGAATGCTTACAATTGTCAAAAAGAATCTATTTTTTATCACATGTAACAATATGGTGCAGAAATGGTTTGCCTTATGTCATGACATCAAAAAATGGCAAGCTTTGAGATGATTTCTCTGCTGATGCTTGTTTAATTCATGTGGAACCCGTCTATTTACCTTCTTTACCTTGCCGATTTGCATCAAATGCTCCAATATTGTTGGAATAGTAATGTCGATCCTTACTGCTAATTCACGCGTAGGTTGAGATGGATTCCTTTCCACTACAGCTTTCAGCTCATCATTATCCACTTTGGTCTCAGGTCACCCACATGGCTCATTTTCAAGATTAAAATCACCATAACAGAACTTCCCAAATCATCAATGTACTGTGTGTTCATTAGCCACATCCTTCCCAAACACTTCAATATTTTGAGCTGTCTGCACTGCATTGATTCCACAACAGAACTCATATTCTAAAATAAAATGAATCTTTGACTTATCCATGGTTTCACAGAAATTGCATTAAAAATAATTTGAAAGATAATCACAAGCCAAAACGTGTGTTTGAAAGAATGAGGATGTACCTTCACAATAAAAATAAAACAAGAAGTGTCAAAGTGAAAAGTCAGAGATATCAACTGTGAAACTTAGTACTTAAGGAAATTGGACATTTCATATTTAATAACCTAATATTTCTGGAATGAAGTACTGTTATTTTGAAGTAGGTTATAAAGATGCATAATGTAGTACCGAGAGCAACCACTAAAAAATAACTAAGAAGTAAAAAATACTACAGAGGAATCAAAATGGCATACTATAAATATTTGTTTCACATAATAACAGGCTGTAAAGTAGGAAGAGGACAGAAACAAATGAGACAAACAGAGAACAAATTACAAAATGACACATGTAAAAGATGGATGTCAGAATGAATAAAAGACCAAGACCACATTATATGCTATATACAAGAGACAGACCTTAGGTTAAAAAACAGAAACAGATTGAAAGTGAAAAGATAGAAAAAGATATGCTAAGTAAACAGTAGCCATAATAAAGCTGCAGTGATTAAGACACTATTGTACTGGCATAAAGATAGACAAATAGATCAATGGATTAGAATTAAGAGTCCAGAAATAAACCCTTCCTTTTATGGTCATTTGATTTTTGACTAAGGGGCCAACAACATTAAATAAAGACAACTGAGAAAAATTGAGACATCTATAGGAGATCCTTACTTCACACATAATAAAGTTAACACAATACGGATCATAAACCTAAATGTAAGAGCTAAAACCATAAAATTCATAGAAAAAAATGTATAAGAAAATCTTTGTGACCTTGGGTTAGACAAAGAGTTCTTATAATACAACAAAAAGTATAAGCCATAAAAAAGTAATAAGATGAACTTCATTAAAAGTAAAAACTGTTGTATTTCAAAAAATACCATTAAGAAGATGGAAAGACACATATAGGCTGGGGGAAAATATCTGCAAATCATATATCTGATAAAGGATTTGTATCCAAAATAAAGAACTCTTATAACTCAATAAGACAAACAGCTCAGTTAAAAAAAATGGGCAAGACTTGAATAAACATTTCATTGAAGAAAACATGTGAATGGCTAAACACACATGAAAAGATGATCAATATAAAAAATCATTAGGGAAATGCAAATTAAAACTACAACGAACTATCACTATATACCTATGAGAATGGCTATGATTCAGAAAACAAGTAATATCAAACGTTTATGAGGACATGGAGAAACTGGAACTCTCCTAGAGTACTAGTGGAAAGGTAATATGGTACAGCCACTTCAGAAAACAGTTTATCAGTTTCTTTAAAAAGTTAAACATAAACTTGCTATATGAGCAAACAATTCTACTCCTAGTGATCAACCCAAGAGAAATGAAAACATGTCCACACAAAACGTTATAGGAAATTGTTCATAGCATGACTCAAAACAGCATAATACTGGAAACAAGCAAAATGTCCCATTTTGTTTGTCCCTCAAAATGCGGTATATGCATATAATGAAAAACCATGCAGTAATAAAAAGTAATGAAATAATGATAGAGGCTATAGTGAAAGAAGCCAGATGCAAAAGATTGCATATACTTTATATTATGCATATTATATACATAAAAGATTATGTATATTGTACACTAATTATATATACAAATATTTTATGATTTTATTTATATAAAATACCCAGAAAAGGTAAATGTGTAGAGACTGAAAGCAGATCAGTGGTTGCTTTGGGCTGGAAGAGCAGGATGACTGCAAAATGATTTGTGGGAATTATTTTTGAGGTGATGAAAATATTCTAAAATATTCTGGATTATGGTGATGGTGGCACAACTCTTTAAATCTACTAAAAAGTTATTAAATTGTATATTTATTAACACAATGGAATAGCAAATGGGTGAGTATTATAGACGAAAATTTTACTTCAATAAAGCTGTTTTAAAACAGCTATGGCATTCACTCTAACACAAAGAACTGACTCAATTTGATTGAAAAACATTACAAAATCTACCAATTAAATCTGTCCCACTTAAACTCTATTAAACATTTGGGGGAAAATTTTGCATAAAATCCTAGTTAATCTATTATTACCAAATCTGTTTTGTGAGTCTAACCTATTGCTTCAAAAAATAGGCCATGTTAACACGTCAGTTAACGTAATTTGAGTAGCATTAAATGTGAGCTGAATTGATGATAATCACCTCTACCTCTGAAGATAAGTTTTAAATTTGAGTTTAGCTGTAGGTTCCTTACTTTGACACTTAAATGGATGAGAACTCAGAATATAAATAGTACTAATAAATGTAATAAAAATAAATTCCCAAATCATTTTATGTTTTTGAAACAGTAAAAATAAAGAATGCAGGATTTAATTTTATAGCCTCATTGACAATATGACATTTTTGAATTTTTTTCACTGAACTAAGTCCAGGTATTTCAATGAAAGAGACTTTTGACTGAAACATTAAAAGCTTTCTGTGCAAAACTATCATAGTCTGAAATTATAATATTTTGCTGTTTGCCATTCCATTTAAGAAACAATGTAGTTATTGTACTGTATTATTTGTTCCTCTTTTCATGTGATATACAATACAGCACTTACCCTGCTTTCTTCTAGACTATCAAATGGACCTGGTGGATCATCCAGACAAAGAAATTCTCTCACTGCAAGGCTTTTCAAAGGAAAAAAAAAAAAATTAGCTAGGGTACAAATAAGTTCACAAAAGATAACAAAAAGCAAAAGTTCTTTTGAAGCTATACAGTGTTTTGAAGCAAGCTGGTTTTGTTGATATACCAAAATAAGCAAGTTGCCTCGTTATGTGTTTCAATTCAAATAACCAAATACAAATATCAAACTATAGAAGATACAAAGATTTTAAACTATTTTCTATGATCTTATGAACATTAAGAGACTGCAAATTTATTGTTACATATAAACTACAGGACATAAAACATAATTCAAAATAATGGTTCAAGAGACCAACTGAAATAGTGAATAGCTTCTTTATGACTTTCAAAGAAATATGAGTCTGAACTAGTTTAACAAAGTCATTATCCTTTTATGAATAAATGCAATTTCTAATTTATACTTCACTTGTTTCTCCTTCAGTAGATGCTTTTAAACTGAAAAGCATTTACCCTGAAACAAGTTAAAGATTGACCTTGCAGTCATGTTTATTATATTAATTTACTGAAATATTTTCTCCAGGTAGTTCAAGAGAAAAAATTCTGACCATCTCATCTCTGAATAACCACAAATTTTAAAATAATAATGAAATAATATGGTAGTGTTATACTTTGCAATTTTCATAAATAGGTTAAGGAGGCAGATAACCAAATTTTATTATAACAACCCTGCCTTTTCTAGAAAGCAATTTTGGACTGAGAGACAATTATGTACATTATATACAATTACAGACAATTATAGACAATTATATACAAGTCAAAATATAAATGTGGAGACAAATTTGTTTTTCATTTGTAAAAGGATAAAAATATGATTTCTTGATGTACTATATAAAGGAAATGTCAACTTATGCTGAAAAGGGAATGGAGCTTTTGGGTTCAGACTAGGTCAGACAGATTGGTGATGACATGGGGTATTCATCAAGAGACAAATAGGATTTTTAGTGAAATTTTCCAAAAGAAAAACCAATAAGAATATAGAGAAGTGGTATTAAGAAAATAATCCAGAAGATCTCAAAGACAGAACAAAAAAGTTGGTGATGATGTGGCACTCACAAGAGCAAATTTCTCGAGAACATAGATAAAAAATAACATACATTCAGGGAGACTGGGAAAAGACTTGAGTATTCATAATCATGTAGTAAAAATGAAAGAGATCTTAAATGTGATCTAGTTGAACTATCCATAGTATGTTTTTTATCTCTTTTATATGTTCAGCCAAGAGTATACCTAAACACTGCCAGAGATAGGGGATATTCTACCCCTTAAAATAAACCATCTTTGTTTGAATAATACTGAAAATTAGAAAATTAATTCTTTCACTGAGCTAGAATTTTTCTCCCAGTAGCTTCTGAGTCTCAGTTCTGGTTTTTGGGCCCATTCAGGGTAAACCTAAGTCCTCTTTCACATGATAACTCTAAATATATACCAAGAATGTTATCCTATTTCCTAAACCTTATATCTTCAAGAAGCAATACTAACATTTCATAGTACATGGCACACACAGGGCTTTCACATATGCTATTGTTTTAATTTTCACAACAATCCTATGAGGTTGTTGTGATATCCTATAGGCATAATCTCCATTTTACAAATGATACCAAAGTTCAAAGAGATAAAATGACTTGCCCAATGTCAAAAAGTGCAAGTGGTGGAACTGGACCTTCAATCTGTCTTCTGAGTGTAAACATGTGCTCTTTTTCACCTTTAAATTCTTTTGGCTTATGTTTTCATTCATTTGGATTCTCCTTGTGAGATGCTTCTCTCTGCACACATTCTACTTGTCTGTATCCCTCTCTAATTGTGGCCTCTAGAATACTGTAATTGGTCTAATAGTACAAAGTAGAGCACAACTACCACACAGTCTTCTGGTTTAGGTATTATACTTCCAACTACTCATTATTTATATTGGAATATCTATTATTAGATAAGAATGATCATAGGAAATAAATTGATCTGGGATTGAGAAGTCAAAAGCTTATATGAACCCCTGAGGGAACAGCATTTAAGACTGAAAGGACAATGCTAAGAAACATATGGAAGGGTCTTGTTTAATACGTTCAGTATATGACAATCCAGTGTGAAACTGGGTTATTTTCCTATAAGTTTATACCCTGATTTCCTCATACTTTAATAACATTTTTGGGTTCACAAATTACTCCAATTGTTGGACTGCTACTGCTACGAAAGGAAAAATTTGTAAAGAAGTGTATCTACCTATCCAGCTATTTCTATATATATCCCTTTTTATACCTTTGGTTTATAGAAATTTAGCCAAGATCAACAGTGATGTTAAGAATGTATCCAGCCAGAGGGATCTTTTTTTTGGAGTAGCAGTTCTATTTCATTCTCCTTCCCTAAAAATCTTTATGATTTATGACTCACTAGAGGTTCTACGTAAATGAAATCCAATGGATTCCCTAAGTATTTTTCAATATAGTTCCAATGTTATACTCCATATTTTACTTTCTTTAATCTGTAGCATAAGAATAAAATTTGAGGCCAGACGCGGTGGCTCACGCTTGTAATCCTAGCACTCTGGGAGGCCGA
>VBSM01001124.1:28874129-28966490 GCA_008086735.1 Cheirogaleus medius
AAAAAAAAAAAAAAAAAAAAGAATAAAATTCGATACTACCTTTACAACTTTACTTTACAAAACACTTTTTCAGTTGTTCACTCCATTTCCAGTAGGACTCGGTAGATGAAGACAACCAACACCCTCAACTCTTATTTCTATCCAAGGAGAGGACACACAGAAATCTTTGGGAGATGGTAGTGTTTGAGAAAACATCACCTTTCATTTTAGAAATTCTGATACATTCTTACCCCCTAGGAAAGGAAGCCTTGCTTGAGAATCACTGACTAGAAAACTTTAATATTTATTGAATAATAAATGTTGACTGCCAATGTGTGCCATGGTTCTGCTTAGTGATTATCGATATATTATCAGTGCATGATTTATAAACAAATCAAATGAATTCAAATATTATATAAATATCAAAGAATCTCTATTATTAAATGGCATATAAATTAAATGGAAATCAATTTTTTTAAAAAAACTTACTTTTTTTTTCTTGCTTATTCACTAATAGGTTCAATGTAGACCCCTAATCTCTATTCTGTGTTCAATTTCTAATACATTTAATTCTATTTGACTATTATAATGAATAGGTAAGAAAAACAGCAGGAAAGGAAAGAAACTTACTAAAAGAAAATCTCCAAATCTTGATTAAAAGGCAAGGAAAGATTTTATATTTTTCTGTTCCTTTTATTATGTGGAGTACCTTTTTAGTGTGTTTGGGAAAACTATATTAAAATTAAGATCAGATGTTGTCATAAATTGCCTGAAGATAGATGAGGAGACCACTAATGGTACTGTTCAGCATTGTTTTCATTATTAGAGCAATCTGCACAAGCATCAACTCTTTCTTATATTCTCTTAAAAAAATTTTATTTAAAAGAGTTTTACTGTATTTTCAAACTATGCTCTTAGTAAACTACTCCACTGAGTGAATCTTCAGCTTATATTTATTGTTGCTTTTCCCTCTTTTTATTTCTTTCACAGGTATGTATCTGTTTATATTTCACAAAAGTTTTTTAAAAAGACCAGTAACTTAATAGCTAAATGTGCTCTTTACCTCCAAATTTTTATTTTACAGGGAAAAAAGCCCCATAAGACTAATATATACAATTCATTAAAAGGTCAATTAAGAACTAAGTAAAAAAAAGGTACAAAAATACTGATACCAATTCTGCCAAAACCAAATACAGCATAGAAAGTCATTGCATAAAAATACTACTGAGGATTTCAGACCGAAATGTTGTATCAGTCAGTATTTCTGTTCAGTATTCTCTACTAATTAGAAGAAAATAACAAAAAATAGATATTAAATACAAACTTGAGGATTAAATACAACTCAGGCATTAAGGCTGTGACAGAGAGGGTTGCAGTGGATGAGATGGTGGGTGGCTGTGAGGCCTGATTAGCTTCCTGTGGTGGATGTGAAAGCTTGGCAGTGGGGACTTAGTTTAGATCTTGATCATCTCTCACCTAGATACTTTTAGCCCACTGGTGTTTCTACCATCAATTTTATCCCTTCTAATCAAGAATGTTTCAAGAACTCATCTGTGGTTCCTCTAGCAAGAAGGAACAAAGTCAAGCTCTTGGTGTTGGCATAAAGCACCTGCCTACATTCAAGTTTTAACTTTCTTTCTTAGTTGACACTTAGCAATAGTACATCATCAAGCCTATCCTGCTGTTTCATGCGTCTATGCCTTTACTCATGTTTGCTGCTATTATCCTGGCCCATCCTTCCCACCTCTATGTGACTCTTACTTATTCTTCATGACTCAGCTTATCTATTATCAACCCATGAATGTCTTCTCTGGCTAAATCCCCCTTTTCTACTCCCTACTAGGTTCAGTGTTCTTGTATGTATTACCACAGCACCTTGAAGATCCCTTTCATGGGACTTATTATGGTACATTATTAGTATTGTCTATTTACCAAGCAGCTTGTTCCACTAAAAAGTAGATGACAAGGTCCTGGACTGTCATCTAAGTCATCTCCAAATCCATTAGCATAGCACAGAATAAGCATTCAACACATAATACAGTTTTTAATAAGAGCTATCCAATTAGAAAATTTATGTAACTATTAAAAATATCAGAACAGATAGCTATCCACTAGCGTAGATGAAAACTATAGTAAAATTCTCGAATTTGAGATGGATTTTAGTTTTCAACAGATACTCCTACTATCACAAAAAAGTTGGCTCAAGACTACAAGTAAAACAAAAATCTTAAGAGTTTAAAGAAGGTTAGAATCTGACTTTCTGATGCTATAACTTCAAGATTCATAAAGAACCACAACAAAAAGAAAGGGATATGAGAAATTTAGAGTTAAAAGGGAGTTTTTAGAGAGTATCTAGCCCAAATACTTCATTTTCCAAATGAAGACGCTGATTAAAATCAGTTAAGCAATTTGCCTAAAATTATTTCGCTATTAATATTAAGCCCAGAAAACGGAGTTTTACATAAGGTCTCTGAGACTCAATTTAATTAAGTAAGAGTTTACATGTATCCAAATAGAAAATATTTGGCTTTATTGCATATTTCATAACGATTCATAATTTAATTTCTATCAAACTAAAATTTTGTGACAAAAAAACCATTCAACCAATTTTAGCAATAATGTGTCGATTTTCATGAGATAGGGTTATATGAGCTACTATATATATAACAGAATAAATGTATCATTTTTATTTATTTATTTATTTCAGCATATTATGGGGGTACAAATGTTAAGGTTATGTATATTGCCCATGCCCCCTTCCCCTCAAGTCAGAGCTTCAAGCGTGACCATCCCCCAGATGGTGCACATCTCACTCATTATGTATGTATATACCCATCTCCTCCCCTCCCCACCTGCCCGACATCCCATAAATGTTATTCCTATACGTCCACTTAGGTGTTGATCAGTTAATACCAATTTGCTGGTGATCTATCATTTTTTATATAAAACTAAGATTAACCCAACTTCTCTTCATAATATCTTTTGAAAAATTTTTATTTTTATTTTATTGTTTTGTTTTCTTAATGTTTTAAGAATATCTTTACATATAAAATAACTTAGAGATATTAACAAATATCCTATGAAAAGATAGTTCAGGTTGAAAATGTATAAAATAGTTACTAAGTATTCTTGTTTAAGAAGTATAGAATTATTGAATTTTTACAACTAGAAGAGACCTAAGTTGTCTTCTAATCAAGTGTACGCCATTTAGTAATTCCCTATTTAATACCACTGATAGTTATCTACCTTTTTCAAATACTTAAGGTAAAAAGAAACCTGCTTTTTTAAAAGGCAGAAAATTTTTATACTGGACAGCTTAAAATGATAGGCAGCTCTTTCTTATTTGAGCTGATAGTGACTTCTAACTTCTCGCCGTTATTCCCAGTTCTGGTGTTAGCCTTGCTACTAAAAATGAGGTCCTTAGCCCAGCAGTATCAGCATCACTTAGAAACCTGTTAGAAACACAGATTCTTCAGCCCAGACCTGCTGAATCGGGGTCAGCATTAACAAGTCTCCCAGGTAATTCCTAAGCACACTAACTTGGAGAAGCACTACTCTTAAAGCTAAATGTGTATGATTAATCCTTATCCCCATCACAATCTTCCAAACATGAAGATAGCTATTATATCCACCAAGAATTTTCTTTTTAATATTCTCATTTCTTTCAATTGCTTCATCAAAAAATGGTTAGACACAATTTTATTTTTTTTAAGCCATGAACTGCTATCAATTCAGATCCATCATTAAGATGTTTTTTTAATGGATGTAGAATTTGAAACCCTGAATTTTGGTACTGAAGCCCTTATAGATGGATGATAATATAAAGAAAAACATATAATTTTAATCTCTGTATTTTAAAGGATTAGAAAGGAGAAAATATTTGGTAAATAGGATATATGTAGAGTGCTTGTAAAAACAAAGAATAGTAAAATACTTGCTGTGCTGATTAATAATGTAATGATTTCCAAGTAGCTTAAGACAGTGTAAAACAATAAATACATCTTAACTATGACAGATTGTGCAAATATAAGACTATCTTTATATACTCTTCACCTTGATAAACTGAGTTGCATGTTGTTCCTAGTATAGGACCTGCACCTTCTTGCTTCTGCATTTTGATTATGACATTCCCTCTCATCTAGAAAGTTCTTCATCTTCTTTTTGCTGATCCAAGTATCACTAAATCTTTAAAGTGCAGCTCAAATACTACCCTCTGGGAAGCCTTTTCTAATTCTCCCGGTAAAAAGTTCTCTATTTTTTCCCCTTCTAAAAGAGATCTCTCTATCCATTATGATTTTTTGGAGAGCGTGTTCTTCCTAACAGTTTTTTTGAAAAATGGACTACATCCATGTGTAGTCACATCTTATAGTAAGCTCTAAATAAATATTTATTGAACAGATATCTCTAGTAAATTATTTTATGATGGAAATATTAACATTGTTAATCTGTACCCTTACTTTGTATTTTCTAAATGCATCTGAAATAATACTCTCTTAAAACATTCAAACCAACAGTCCTTAATATCCTTTCAGTTCTTATTTTCTTTCACTTCTGCTTTGTTATAGTTGGAGAAGTTGTAACATTAAGAGCTGTTCATTGTGTAATGACAAGCTCTTAGCCAACATGAAAGTTAAGAAATAAATGTGTTGTAAGGTGTTATGGCTATACAAAAGGAAAGTGAAAAAACAATTAATAAACAATATTGATGTATAACCAATTAATATCAAATACTTATTTGGCCATCTAAAGATAGTGATTTTTTTCTATGCTGCCATTCCAGCTGTAACAGAATGCTAACATGCATCCCAACAGGTAATTGATGCTTTATGTGGTGATTCTTAAATGTAGTTTTATGCTTTCATAAAGAAGTGCTAGCATTTTATCTTTCTTTTTTTCTCCCTTAGAAGGGATTTCCCCTCTTCCTTTTTAGTTGAAAAAATGAAAGAATCTTCTTTTATTCTTCCCCTACATTTTTAGATACAATTAAGCTTTTGTCTGGTGAATAACCTTATGACCCAACTACTATTTGAATTTAGACTGCAGAGATGGTTAAAATCCTGGGTGTGTAGTACAATAGTAGTAATAACACTGATGACAGAATCACTGCTGTAATTCAGCCCATGACACATTGAAAATTAGGTGTTTATTTCACAGAAGGAACAGTACTGAGGGGTGAAAAGATATAATCTTAAAAAAAAAGTAGGAAAGGACTGTGCCAGTTTTAATGGATCGACCTTCAATCCATTAAAGCTATTTGGCAACCTCAGACTTTCTACATATCTTCTAATTATTTGTTTCTGACTCATATCCATTTTCCTACCTATAATCTTAATCAAGCCTTCCAGGCTCTCAAATCCTACTTCTAGTATTGCTGGATCATTGCAAACAGCACTGATGTCCCTCTTCTCTTAGTTCTTGTTACTTTCATAATCTGTATCATACCAAGTAGCAATTCATAAATGCTCTTATTTTGTTCAAACAGAAGCCTGATTTCTCTAAATGAATTTTAAGATGAGTTTATCCTCTCTTTTCTGATACCCTTCTTAGCATGATACACAGCAAATGCTTATGATATAGATGAATATTCCTTGCTCTTCTTCCCCCACTCATGTTTTAAATAATATGTTATTAAGAAACCTCTTACATTGTGAAATAAAAAATGCTACTCATTACCCATAAACAAGATAGTGAGTGTCAAGGTGTAAGTACCCTATTTTGAATACAGTTGAAGTTATCTTACTGCATTCCCTAAATGTCTGATGATCTGACAAAAGTGGGTAGGCAAATAAATGTGAGGCACATTGGATTCTTTCATGCAAGATTTCTTAGATCTTTAATATTCTAGAGATATCAAACGAAACCTTTCCCCAACTTATTTGGCCAAGAAACTTTTCTTTCCCAGAAATGTCTCTTTATGAATTGAGCAAGACTCTTAGCACTGTTCTCAGCTAAGCAGTTTTAGAAATGACAGGATATCGAATGGCCCTAGTAATGTCCATCTTAGCAACTAAGATTATCAGTAATTAAAAAAAAAAGATGCATCTGAATATTTCAACTAAGATACACTTTCACTACTTAATACAGAAATTATAAAATAAGTTAATGTGGTTCATCTTATTTAATATTTCATTAGATAAAAATAGAGGGTAGTCATTTACCAAATAAATTTGATTTTAATTCACAATATTTTCAATAAAGAGACATAAAAGTGTACTAAGTAAGGGACAAGAAAAAAGGGATAGGATATGTTAACTTCTTAGTGGTAAAAGTCTTCTTTTATGGTACAGTATATTTTCTTCAAATCCTTTCTCTATGATTTTAATGTTTGTTGGTTTTTATTCCTGCTTTGTGTGTCTGAATTAACACTAATCTTTTTTCTTTATATTTTGAGAAAGATAAAAAAGTATAGAAAAGTAGGGAGCACCCATGTTTCCACCACCTAAACCACATAATCACTGTCATATTTACTTCAATCTTTTTCTAATAAGCAGTACAGCAGTTCTGTCATTCATTCAAGATGTACTTATTGAGAGTCAACTGTGTTAGCACTGTGCTAAGTATTGGACATTTAATGGTGAATAGAATAGCCATACAACCTGTTGTTACATATCTTACAATCTGGTGGAAGAAACACAAGTAATCACAGAAATAATTACATTCTGAAGTGTTATGAAAGTGCCAACTAGCCTTTCTGAAGTGGGATTCCATAAGAGAATTCAATCCTACTGAAAATTATTTAAGTGATTATTTTCTCAATTCTCTTAGGATTGGTACATAGCTAATATCATCCTAGAAGTATAGGAAGAAAGTTAATTCATTACACATAATGGGTGTCTTAAAGCATTAGGAGCTGATTCTCAGAACCAGTTGAGAAGGGCAGGTACAGACACTGTGGAATAACTGACCTAGTCTCTCTAGTGGTGGTGGTGGTGGGTAAGGGGTCAGCCAGGAGGCCAGTTACTGATAGAAGTGAAGTTTGTGTTGAAATCTAAAGGATGTATCATTACCTAGGTCATGGCTGGATGGGGAAGTAGTGTAAAAGGTTGTCTTTTCAGTAAATAGCATATTTCAAGGCTCCAAGAGACAAAGGAACAAGGTGATTTTGGAGAATTAAAAGAAGACCAACATAGCAAATGTAAAGAGAATGGGAAGGAATAGCAAAACTTGAGGTTATAAAAACTGGCAGGTAGACAGGGACCAGAAAAAAATGAATTAGTCAAACTGCATCACAAAAGATCACTGTGGCTCTAAGGGGCAAGAGAAATAAGAGTGGATGAGGAAGACCAGTGGGTAAGCTTCTATACTAATTGAGGTGAGAGATAACTGCTTAGACTAGGGTGGTGATGGCAAGGATGGAGAAAAGTAGACAGATTTGAATGGCAGTTAAAAGGTGAGGGAAGGGATAAGGGTAGTGAGGGATGTGTCAAGAATGACTCAGGTTTTGGGTAGACAATGATGAAAACTAGGGGAAAAAAGTCTGGAGACTAAATTTCAAGTGTGTTTTTAGTTTTGAGGTAACTGAGATATCTGAAAAAGATGTCGAGGAGGCAACTGCATATATGAATCTGGAGTAGAGAGAAGGGTCTGATTTGCAGTATTTCATTAAGAGAAAACAAAATGAGGGGGGATGGGCAGGGATCTTGAGAAGTCACCAAGCTTAGGTAGCACACATAAAAAGCAAGATGTATTATGTATAGTATGTGTGTGTTATGCAGAAAAAAGATGATATACATAAAGACTGAGAAAAAGGGGTCAATAAAGTTAGATGGATGGTTTTCTTAATTATTTGCCTCCTCATGTGAAAAACTGCTAAAGATAGTTACAGGCACGGGTATCTATATAATATGCTATTGTTGCACTGTAAATGCTATTTTTTTCAGAACAGTTCTAATTTATCTGATTATCTATGTTTCAAAATTAGATACCCAGCTGATATTAAATCATTAAGCAATTTTCTTGTAAATATATTCAGAAGTAAAAAATGCTGATAGCTCCATTCTCTTCCTTTTTAAAATTTTTTGATATTTTTACTCTACCTTCTATATAAATTAAGCCAACTCCACAATTTTCATAGTTTTGCATTAGTTTAGAGAAATACAAAGAATATTACTCTCAAAATTATAGTGTCATATTAACCAAACATTTACTAATATGTAGCCATTTTGTTTAAATTATTGCTACAATACTAAATATTAAAATCAAGTTTACCATTGGGCAGTTTTAGTACATGACATGCTGAATTTTTCACTCTACAAACTTTTTAAAATAAGCTTTGATAAAAATGAAATGCTAAATAAAGTCCTTATTGAAAGGAAGCAAGAAAATCCCATGTAGTGCTTTATCAGAGAGGATAAGAAATTATAATCTTACGCTATATTTTTGTGCTTAAATAACTACAGTCCTATATTTATTCTTTAGTTATGAAAGCCAGTTGTTGGAATGCTTTCTTTCATAATGTCTTATTTCAATTTGTTACATACCAGTTAGCAATGTCCTTGTGAGCTATTAAATTTTGAAGAAACGCTTGTAATCCTAATTGTCTGTCTTCTAAAAAGTCGGCATTGTAATTGTCTTTAAACCAGCGTTTTGGTGGAAGCGCTAATCGAAAGCCTGGAAACATCTCTTTTAACTGAAAAAGAAGAAATATAATATTTAACTCGATTATATCATTTTACAAAATCTATCCTGTTGACTATATAGTTATTCATGAAATAAGCTCAAAATAAGAGATTAAAATTCAGCTAAACTTTTTATTCCTTGTTTTATTTCTTTATTTCTACCAGTTCTGTATACATTGGAGTTCTAGTCTTTCCATATCCTTGCTAAAACTTGGCATTATTCTTCTTTTCAATGTTAGCCATTCCAGTGGGTGTACAGTACCATTTCATTGTGGCTGTAATTTGCATTGCTCTCTTGACAAATGATGTTGAATATCTTCTCATCTGTTTATTTGCATTTGCATATCTTCTTTCATGAATTATCTGTTTAAATCTTTTGACCCTCTCTTTTTAAAAAATTGGGTTGCCTTTTTATCATTAAGTTACAAGAATTCTTTCTAGATTCCAGATACAAGTCCTTTGTCAGATATGTATCACAAATATCTTCTCTCAGCTGTGGCTTGACTTTTCAATTTAACAGTCTTAACAGATGTTTTAAGTTATCTAATTCATCCACTGTTTCTTTTATGGTTTATGCTTTTTTAGATCATAAATTTTTGCTCACTCTAAGGCTGCAAAGATTTTCTTTTATGTTTTTTCCTAGATGTTTATAGTTTTAACTTTCATATTTTGGTTTATGATCCATTTTGAACATGTGGCTTAAATTTTACTTTCTTAGGGAAGATATTCCCAACCTTCTAAGCTAGGTTAAGTCTCCCTTTATACATTCTGTTCAAATTACTATGTGTAACAAATTACCTGAAAACTCAGTGGTATAAAATAACCATTAAAGCTTATGAATTCTGCGGGCCAGTAATTCATATGGGGTACCAGGAGGATGACTTATCTCCATTCTACAATGATTTGAGGACTCAGCTGGGAAGACTTGAAGGCTGGGAGCTAGAACTGTCTGAAGATCAGTCACTCACATGTATAGATGATGCTAGTTGCCAGGTAAGATCTTAGCTGGAACTGTGAGCCACAAGGCTAACATTAGCCTTTCCAGGTGTCCTGGATTTTCTCATAGCATGGAGGCTGGACTTCAAAAGGGAGCATCTCAACAGAGAAAGCCAGAATAAAACTGTATACTTCTTGTGATCTAGCCTTGAAAGTCACATAGTATCATATTCTTCTTTTAAAATTTTATTTTTTATTTTTAATTATTATGGGTAAATAATAGTTGTATATCTTTATAGGATACATGTGATGTTTTGATACAGGCATACAATGTGTGTTAATAAAATGAGGATAATTGGGGATAAATGCCATAAGCTTAGGTATTTATCATTTCTTTGTGTTAGGAACATTCCAATTCCACTCTTTTAGTTATTTTAAAGTATACCTAACTTATTGTTGATTATAGTCACTTGTTGTGCTACCAAATATTGTTTATTCTATCTACCTAACTATATTTTTGTACTAATTAATCATGCCCACTTTATCCCCCTCTTCCTGCTACCCTTCCCAGCTTCTGATAACCATCATTCTACTCTCTGTTTCCATGAGATCAATTGTTTTTAATATTTAGCTCCCAGATAGGAGTGAAAACAGCATCATTTTCACTGTCCTCTATTGGTTCAAGTAGTCAGAAGCTCATTTGGGTTCAAGTAGTGGGGAAATAAATTCTACCTCTTGATGGGTAGTGGCAAGAATCTGGAAGAGCATATGGTACTGAAGATATTGCTGTGGTCATTTTTTTTTTAAAAGACAATCTGTCACACATCATCAAATCATGAATTTATTTTTTTAATGACATTTATCACAATGTAAATAGTGTTTATTTAATTTGTCTCTCCTACTAGACCAGTGATTCTAAATTTTGGAGGCATATTGGAATCACCCAAGGAGTTTTAAGAGATATTAATGACTGTGTCCTACCTCTGACAAATTAGGATTTAATTAGTTGGAGTGAAGCCTGAGCACTGTAATTTTAATTTAAAATTTTAATTTTAAGAAGCTTTCCAGGGAAGTCCAAAGTGGAATTAAGATTGAGAATCATTTTACTACATTACAATTATTATGCCTTAGTCATAGTTGCATCCTTAATGTCTAGCATAGTGCCTGCTACATAATCAGCAGTCAATATATGTTCAAAAAATGAATGAAATGAATCCATGTACATTTACATTTCTATATTTAAATATAAAACTAAATATTGTAAGTATAAGAAAAGCTAGCAAAAGGGAAAAATGCAAAGGGTAAAATATTAAATAAAAATGTAAATTATAACTTTGTCTGTATTTCTATAAATATGTGAAGATAAAATAAATAAGGCAAAAACCAGAAAATAACTTGTGTAACTGAAAACCCTGATTTGACTTCAAGTCGTAAGTGATATTTTTGGTTTTGGAGCTTTGTCATTTAATGTGTCTGCAATGAAAATAAAATAAACATCAGGAAAAAATAAGTCTTTTTTTTAATAATCGTAAGCTTCATAATTTAAGTGTCATATGTCCAAATATATAGATTTTTTTTCCCTTAAAATTTTTTCCACAGGAAAGAGGGAACTGTCCCATAATTAAGTACTTCAAAGAAAGAGGAAGATAAGGGATAGAGAAAACAAGAACCAACAAAGGAGAGAAATGAAAAAATCACCAGAAAGACAGTGAAAGGCAATCTCAGAATGCCACTTATAAACCACATGTTGAGGGCAAATCAGCTGAGGACAGAGCAGTGTGACTCAACCACACTTTAAAAAGGATAAAATAACTTAGCAGTCTACACTTTACTTTTTTATTTAAACTGAGATTTTCAGAGTGGCAGAAACTTTTTGGCAGCTAGATAGTCGCAAAGTTACATGGGTTTCTCACCACCAAACATTATAAGAATGTACTAACTTTAGAAGTTTCCAGTATTCTAAGGGTGGACAGAAAAAGTGGCAAATGGGAGAGAACAGGACCTGTATGGCTTTCTCTATTAAACACCTGTCAAAATTGGGGAGTAATTTCTGCATGCTCTAAGATCATCTTACTTGACCTCTCAAAACACCATAAACCACTTGCTTCTTTTGGAAAACAGGTCTTTTGGTTTCCAAAATGTGCTCCCCACCCACCTTGACCCCATCTGGTTTTCCTCTAGCTCTGGAAGCAGCTCAGCTCTTTTGTATTACAGCCTAACTGTAATTTTCTTAATTCTTTACTTTTAGAAATTTAGGTTACTTCCAATTTTTAACTATTAAAAACAAAGCAAGAGAGAAACCAAACAACAATATATAAAACACTGTAATAAGCATCCTTAAAACTCTGTCTTTCCCATATTCATGATTGCTTATATAGAATAAATCCTAGAAACGAGATTATTGTGTCAAATTATGCAAAATTTTAAGGTGTCCTCTAGGAAGACTCATACTTCCAAAGCTGCATAATACTATTTAAATGTCTGGTAATTTGACAGATGAAAAATAGTTTATTTAGTTTTTCTTGGAGTACTTGTGATATTAAATGTTTTCCAGATATACTGGTCATTTATATTTCTTTTGTGAATTACTCTGTTCATAGTATTTGTTGTATTTTTTACGTTTGGGCTCACTTTTTACATTTATTTTAAAGGTTCTTAATACATTGAGGTTTATTATTATCCACTCTGTTTCATATGTGCAGTAGACAGAATTCTAGATGGCCTCATGACCTCTGCCTCTGGTGAGGCATATAATTTTGGTATGTTACTATCTTACACAGCAAAAGAGATTTTACAGCTGTAATTAAAGTTATTAATACTAATCAGTTGCCCTTAAGATAGGGAGATAATCTGGGTGGGCTGTATCTTATCACATGAGCCCTTTAGACTAGAGTATTTTCTCTGGCTGGTGGCAGAAGAGAAAATTGGAGATTAAAAGCACAAGGAGCACTTGAACTACTGTTGCTGGCTTTGAAGATGGAGGGGCCATGTGCAAGGACCGGAGAGCATTCTCTATGAGGTAAGAAAGATCTCTGGCTGACAACCAGCAAGGGAACAGAGACCTTGGCCTTACAACTTAGAGAAACTAAATTCTGCCAACACAACCTGAATGAGCTTGGAAATTGACTCTTCTCCAGAGCCTCCAGATAAGAGCCCCAGGTCAGACAACAGCTTGATTTTGACCTTGTTTGATTCTAAGCAGCAAACCCAGATGAACCCATCCAAACCACTAAATAATAAATAGGTGTTATTTTAAGCAACAAAGTTTTCATAATTTGTTACGCAGCAAAAGAAAATTAATACAACATGTTAAAAATATTATTTTGTTTATTCTCTTGTCATCATATATAATTTTATAAGTTAAGGGATCTCATTATATACATCTTTTTCAAATGCACAAGATTACATAATCATTTATATTTTTGTTAGTGATTTTAAAGTATCACATTTTTACACCAAAAATAATTTTATTTTTCCCACAAAAATGAAGTTATTTGTAAAGATGGGATTTAAAGCTATTAAGGAGAGATACTTATTTTTCTTATGAACTAGCAAAAATTTGAATTGACTCAATTAACAAAGAAAATAATCCAAATACAGCAGAAGTGTAGGGAACATAATAATTCAAAATTGAAATGTCAGTTTGGATTTATTAAAGTACTTACTTTGTCATTAAGCCTAGAGAAGTCAGTGTATCTTCTGAAAACTACCCAGCTTTCTTCTGGGGTTTTCTTTACTAGTATTTTATATACCTATGCAGAGAGATAGAAAAAGAGAGAGACAGAGAGAGAGAAATATATATATGTATATATATACACACACATATATAAAAGTAAAGATATGTACAATTTCAAACTTTTAATTTTTAAAACTTTTAAAAAATATTTTTAAATCTTTTACTTGATAATCCAGACTATAACATTATGTAAAAAAAAATATAAAAAATCATTTAGATCATCAAAAGTACAAATAATCAATGCTGGCAACAAGATTTTTGTCTTAAGAAATATAACAAATTTGAGATGAAATGTTTTTTCTGTGCACACTAATTATAATGAATTCATCAGCTTCCAAAATATGTTTTATATTAGCATATTCTAAAACTGATTAAAAAATCATGCTTGAAGAAGCTTTGAAAAATAGCCACTTTTATCCTACACAATTTAATTTTTAAACTTAATAGCTATCAAGCAAAGTTTTCAGATAAGTTCAATGTTGCTTTATCTTTAAGGATGACACATAAGCCTGCAAAAAAATCCCTCATATTAGATGAAAGTTTACATTTCTGTAATTATGTACAATTATCTAAGCTATTGAAAAGAAAAACTTGGTTGAAACAAGTCAACATATTTTAAAAAATACATAAGAAAAAAGTAGATTCTATTTTTTTTATAATTTTAGAATTTATTATGAGGAGCATTATTTATGACAAAAATCTCAGGGAAATATGTGGTAGCTTTTGGTACAGTATTTTGGGCTAAATGCATAGTACATATGAAGTACTCAATAAATATCTCCTAAATGAGTGAAATTCTCTTAAAAAGAGTTAACTTCTTTTCTTGATGTCTGCTATGCAACAATTTTCAGTTGCAGCCTTAGAACTGTGTTTTAGCCACATGTGAACACTCGAAATGAGACTAGCCCAAATTGAGATGTGCTGTGAGTAAAAAATAATACATTGGCTTTTTTCAAGGACTTGGTGTGAAAAAGATGTAAATGGTTTTTATTTAAAAAGTTAAATACTGATTACATGGTGAAATGATAATATTTTGCATATATTATGTTGAATAAAATATATTATTTAAAATAATTGACTGTTTCTTTTAGTTTTTTTTTAATGTGGTTTATAGAAAATTTAAAATTATAAACGTGATTCACATTTGTGGCTCACGTTATAGTTGTATTGGACAGTGCTGCTCTAAAGACAACTATCTAGGGACTGTAGATCATCCTTACCATTTGATTTTTCTCCCACACAGACTCCTCTTTCGGCTCTTAAAGGGGAGAATCAGCAAGACTTATGGATAAATCCTTTAGGTTTGAAGTAAAAAACAAGTAATTTATCTTTGTAACATATAAGGGTGGGGAACAAGGTAATTGGATATCCTTTAAAGCCTGGGGAAAGTCCTGATCTATTAATAAGAAAGTTGCAATGGGGATACAAAAGAAACATTCTTTTTAGGAGTCATTCATTAAAACAAAGGACAGAAATCGACCTCAAAACTTTTCAGTATGAATGACACATGTATGATATAAGTTCACTTCATATAATAATTAGGTTTATCTAAAAATAATCCACATCAACTTTATTTTCCTGTTTTAGAAAACGAACTCTCTCTTCTAACTAGGCTATTCTCTACTGTGGTCCCTGAACACTCCTGTTTCTCTAGGAAAGACAAAGTACAGACTTTTGCGTTTTATCTTTTCTAAAAAGTGCTCTTTCTACATGTTTTAGTAGTGCTTTAAATGAAAACTTTATGTAGGGTACTGATCATTCCCTTCTCTATGTTTCTAATAGTTGTTTCTACTTTTTATTTGAAACTTAGTATCTAAGTCCTTGTTTTAATTATAAAATATATACAGAAAAATGCACAAATCAAAAGCATACAACTTGACAAATTTTCACAAAGTGAACACACCCATGTAACTATTAATAGTACCATGAGCAAGAAACAAAACATTTACCAGCTGAAGAAACCCATCTTATGCCTCCTTCCTGATCCTACTCATCACCCATCCCATTGACTTTTTGTTTTTAAACACCTTTTTCAAAGACTTGACATTTTATAGATCACCAAATCAACAGCTGGTCCTAATACATTCTTATAAGTTATAAGCTATTTTCTTATAAGTTATAAGATCAAGTCAAAGGAATATATTTAGGAAAAATTATTTTACAAACTCAGACTTTCAAGTTTGTATCTTCAGCTCAGATCTCTTCCCTAAACTCAACAAATATATATATACACACGCGCCCCATAGATATGTGTACGCATTCACATACCTGACATCTCTGTTTCAATATCTAATAGACATTTCAAATCTTCCATGTACCAAAAAAATCCTGATCTTTCCCTCAAAACCTGCCATCTAATTAAATGGCAACCACATTCTTCTCATTGTTCAGGCTGAAAACTTTGAGGTCATCTCTGACTTCTCTTTCTCCCACACACCACTTCCAAATTATTAGGAAATATTGTTGGCTCTACCTTCAAAATAGATCCAAAATCTGATCATTTCTCAGGACTTCCTCCATCACCCTAGTTCACACCACCATCATGTCTCCCTTGAATTACTGCAAGAACCTACCATCTGCTTCCTGCTTCTACTCTTTGCTCCCCCAAATCTAGTCTTAATTCATCTGCTGGAATGAACTTTTTAAAACATTAAGTCAGATCATAGGACTCTTCTTTTGGAAACCTTTTCAGGCTGGGTACAGTGGCTCAAGCCTGTAATCCCAGTACCTTGGAGGCCGAAGTGGGAGGATTGCTTAAGGCCAGGAGTTCGAAACCAGCCTGGGCAACATATTGAGATCTCACCTTTACCAAAATTTTTTAAAAAATTAGCTGGGCATGATGGGGTACACCTGTAGTCCCAGCTACTCAGGTGGCTGAGGTGGGAGGATCATTTGAGTACAGGACCTGGAGGCTGCAGTGAGCTATGATCCTGCCACTGTACTCTAGCCTGGGTGACAGAACAAGACCCCATCTCTAAAATAACAACAACAACAAACACAACTTTTCAAGGATTCCCATATCATGCAGAGTAAATCCCAAGTCCTTACAATAGTCTCACACTGTATGTGATCTGTGTGCCACATGCCTTTACTTGTTATCTCATTTCCTGTATTTCTCCACATTGCTTACTCTGCTGTCAGCTACAAGAACCTTTGTAGTTGACTCATTTGTGTGGAAAGTTCTTTCCTCAGATAGTCTCCTGGCTCATTCCCTGTTAGTACTAACATCTCTTCTGTGAGGCCATAACTGACAACACTATTTAAATCCCAACCTGTCTCATGGAAACTCTCTCTCTTCCTTCCGTCTTTCACCACTCTATAGTAATTATCACCATGTGACATAACCAGCAGTCTTTTTATTTACTTATCATTCATTCATTCAAATTGCTGTACCATTATTACCCAGAATAGTACCTGATGCATAATAGGTAATCAAAAAATGTTGAGTTAATGAATAAGTGAATATGACAAATTTCACATCTGTCATTCACCTCATTTGTAGTATCTTGAAAGACTTTATATTTTTATACACTGTCTTAAATTTGGCTACATACTTGCATTTTTGCATATATCACCTGTCTTAGTCTGTTAGGGCTGCTGTAACAGAATACCATAAACTGGGTAGCAGAAATTTATTACAATAGAACATTTATTTCTCACAGTTCTAGAGGCTGGGAAGTCCAAGATCAAGACGTCAGCAGATTTGGTGTCTGGTGAGGGCCAGCTTTCTGGTTTATAGATGACATCTTATACCTGTGTCCTCACATGTGGAAGGGGCAAAGGAGCTCTCTGGAGCCTCTTTTATAAGAGCATTAATCATATTCATGAGGGCTTTGCCCTTATGACCTAATCATTTCCCAAAGGCCCTGCCTCTTAATACCATGACCTTGGAGGTTAGGGTTTCAACATATGAATTGTAAGGGAACACACATTCAGACCACAGCATCACCTCAACGAATGCTCATTCCTTCATAAGGAAATAAACCATCAGTTTATTATAATTTCTAAAACTGCTCTCAAAAAAGACAGTTCCATACAGATTTCCCATATCACCAGTCTTATAACTTAATTTTAAAGAATGTCTCTTCATAAATTATCTCAACAGTTTTTTCTTTGAGGTCCTCCCATTCTGTCATAAATGTACGGTATGAAACATTGAAGTAAACAAAAACTTTACTGTAAGAAAATCCAAAAGAACAAGCTCTTGGAAATAATAAGTGACTTGGAAAGGTCACTCAATATATAAAACTATATAGATCAACATACATAATAAATAAATCTACAAGGTCAAAGTATATAAATTAGCAATGAAGAATTAGAAAACAAAACAAAACGAAAAGACATCTCTTATCAGAATATCAAACAATATCCATATCCAGAAATAAATCTAACCAAAAGATGTAAGATCTCTGCACTGAAAACAACAAAGCATTAGAAGAAATTAAAGAATTAAGTCAATCGACTAGGTTCATAGATTTGAAGACTGAGTATTACAAAGATGTCAGTTCTCCCCAGATTTATCTACAGATTTAGCAAGATCACAATGAAAATGGCCAAGAATAGCCAAGGCAATCCTAAAGAACACTACCAAAATTAGAGTCCTTAAACTACCAGGTATCAAGACCTATTACAAAACTTTACTAATTAAGACAGTGTAAAATTAGTAAAGGATAGAAAAATAAAACTCAGAAGCAGATCCATACATTTATGGTCACAGGATTTATGATATAGGCAACACTGCAAATACAAAGGAGAAAGGGTGGTCTTTTAAATAAAAGCCTGATTAATTGACCCCCTTCCAAAAAATGGTTTGACCCACACCATGGTCAAAAATCATTCCAGATAGTTAAAAAAATCTAAATGTGAAAGGCCCAATGATAAAGCTTTTAGAAGAAAACATAGGACAGTATCTCTGTAACCTTGGAGTAGGCAAAGATTTCAAAAAGTGCCAGCCACAAAAGAAAAAAATAAATTGGACTATATTAAAATTAAGAACTTTTGTTTATCAAGTATATTAAGGAAGTGAAAAGGCAAACCACAGAGTAAGAGGATAAGCACAAAACATGTTAGCTGAAAAAGGACTTATGTCCAGAATGCAAAGAAAACTACAAATCCAAATGGAGATGACTTCTCAAAAGAAAAATAGACAAAAACCTTGAACAGACATTTCAGAAGATAATATCCAAATGACCAAAAAATAAAAAAATTCTTCATTTTAATTTGTCTTTAAGAAAATTAAAATTAAACCCACAGTGAACTATTACTCTCTACCCACTAGAAATGAAAAAGATGTTAAAACACCACGTTGGGAAGGTAAGGACCAAAAAGAACTCTCATACACTGCTTATAGGAATGTAAATTGGTACAACCACTCTGGAACACTGTTCATTAATATTTTCTAAAGATAGACATATGATCTAGCAATTTCACTCTTAGGTAGAAACCAAACAGAAATGTATCCATGTGTCTACCAAGTGGCAAGTACTAAATCATTGAAAGCAGTAGTATTTGTAAGAACCCCCAAATGGAAATTATCCAAATGCTCTTTAACAGAAGAATGGATAAATTGTTGTATATTCACATTAAGGAATATTATCGGTAATAAAAATGAGCTACCTACAATTTATGCAAGATTAAGATTGAATCTTACAAACATAATGCTAAAGAAAAGAAGTCAAACCCCAAAGAGTATATACTCCATAATTCCATTTATATAAAGTACTAAAATAGACAAAATTAATCTAGTTTATGAGAAAAGTGTTGGGTGACTGGCAGAGAGTATAGGGTGCTTTACAATATTAGTAATGTTCTGTTTCTTGATCTATGTGCTATTTTCAGTTACATAGGTATGTCTGGTTTGTGAAAATTCATTAAGGTAAAAACAAAAGTTTACCATAGCACAACAGAATTTAGTGGTATAAAAACCATTAGAATTTTATGCTCCAGAAATTATAAGCACAGGCTTACATTAATCAATTTAACACTGTTTTAAACACACAGGTTAGCCAATCTTTCACTTTCTACTATTATATAGCAGAAGTCTATACTTACAGTAAATTTAGCTCTTTCTTCCATCACCTCATAACCCAGTATAGTAGGTGTAGATGGTCTATCTTCCCAATTCACTGTTTCAGGATTTTGTTCCTCAGTTTCTCTTGGTCTAGCAGAATACTCAATGGAAGAATCTGCACCTGTAAATTTAGTCCTAATGAGGGGGCTGCTACAGACAGATGAAGTACTATCCATTTGATCAGGAACGCTTGGCTGTTTACAATTACCCATATTTGAGTCTTCTAACTGGCCTTTGGAAGAGTTTGAGCTTGTTGAGATACTGCCAAAAGAAGAACTTCTTTGATTTCTGTTGGTTGTAAAACTGGAAGCAGAGTTTCCTATAGGCATAGGAACTGGGACATAAGGAGTTGCCATCTTCTTTTGGTCTTTGCAACAAACCTAAACACGGTTGAGTCCAAATACTTAGAGAACAACTAATACGCAATCCATTATTTTCTTCTTAGGAATTCACTATCTAAAAATAAGAAGGACATATGAAAGATTAGTCTTTAATCTGGAGCAGGATACAAAAGAAAATAAAATGTTCTTTTTAATTTTATGACACTATTATTTTATTTGGAATGCAAACACACCTCAAATCCTTTCCTTTAATCCCAATTATCTCTAAGAACTTCCACTGGCAAGGTAAAGACAGCAAAATTATTCCACACTTTTTCTTGACCCTTATGTTACATGTTATCTGCCTACTCCACTACTTTATTTTCTTGTGAAGGATTTCTGTAAAGTTTGTTTTAACTATTTTTGACTATATAAAAGAGTTAGTAGGAGAGAGTGGTGAAGACCCTCCTTAAGCTTTATCCCATGCTTATCATCCTGAAGTACTACATATAGTACAGGAGAGAAGGAGAGAAGGGAAAAAAGCAAGCAAGAAAAATTATTCTCATTACCTTTTGATTTAATTAGTGAAACTCTCAAGGCTTACATAGAGTAATAACAGTAAACCAGAAGCTTAGATGCTATATAGGAAATATCAACTGTCCCTAAAGCTACATTTTATAGAACCCAGGATTCCAGGATCATAAGTATTTTTAAAATAAACTTGATCAAGTCGATCCAATAAAACTCAATGAACATTAAACTTATATCCAACAAGATTAAATGATTAAAAGTTGAACTATTCTCAGGTTCCAGCTCATCACTAATTCTGCGTGGCAATAAACAGAGGGTACTTAACAAATCTTTATAATTCATACTCAATAATCTGTTAGCAAAGCACTAGTATATCTTGTATCCGAATAATATCATAATCATACAAAGAGAAAACAGTTGAAACATAAGAAACTGTAGTAACTATAGATCAACAAAATGACAAGACTACACATAAGAACAACAGGTCTGCCTGCTCAACTTCATCCACGACACTCTACTGGTGAGAAAGGTAAGAAGCCAGTTATCTGGACTTGGAAAGATGCTGAAAAAAGATTTTTAACTCAGCACGCGGCTCTGGGCAACCTCCTTATTATCAAAGATTCAAGAAACTTGAGCTGCTGATTCACCGCTGCTCGGTTCCGCCTGATGGCCTCCCCCAAAAAGAAGTAAATAAGTTTGAAATCTCAACCTTCTCAAGGCCTGTGTGATCTACCTGCCCTTTGCCACTCCACTACCTGAGGCCTCCGGGCTGTGGGGAGGTCGCATATCAATATAACCACTGACGTCCAAAGCAGTGAGCGCTATTCAAGCGTTAAGAAAATGTGTTGTGCTCATTAGGAGCGTCTTCACCGTTGCCCTTGCGTGGAGATGCTCCCAGGGCAATCATCCGTCTCACCCTGGAAAACCTCGAGCTGGCGAGGTGTCCCGACTCTAAGCAACCCGGGTGGCGAGAGGAAAGTGGAAAATCCCAGGCGCAGCTCCACTCTAGGAAGGTAAAGTCGGGTTCAGCACGGGCCAAGGGTCTCTGGCACTTTGGGCGGCGAGACCTACCCCTCCCGGGGCTCCCTGGGGCCCAGAGACCCTACCGCCTCCACCGCCGGGTGAGCGGCCAGCGCCTCCCAGACACACGGCGGAGTCGGCGGGGGCCTGCCTCTGGCCAGGGGTCGGAGAGGCTCCCGAGGGGCTCCTCTACCCTCCCCCGGAGCCTCTAGCCGCCTGCCAGCCATTGAGGGTGCAGGTGTCACCCGCGCGAGAGCCCGGGACGGCGCCCGCCACCCCGTCCCTACCTCAGCCTACTCTGCGATCCCGTTCGAGCGCGCTTCCCGGTGACGGTGAAACCGGACTCTCCTTAACTGCAGCGTTTCGCCTCCTCCCACAGCACCGAGACGCCTCCGCATGACCCTCCGCCTCTAAAGCAGCTACTCCCCGCCTCTGCCCGGCAGTCGGGCCCAGGAGCCCCGCGAGGAGGAAGGAGGGGCGAACCTGGGACGCCTCTCCCGGAAGTGACATCACGTCGGAGGCGCCGGGCCGGGAGGTGCGGACCGGAGTTGTCCCGCCCGGCTCTCTGGTAGAGAGTTTAAATTCAGTCCTATGGCTGGAAACCTACATTACCTGCGCTAGCTTTATTTTCCCAAGAGAACTTTTGCGAAACGGAAGCTACGATACCTAGTTTACCTGACAGGTAGTAAGAAGACTACGATTCCCAGGAGGAACTACGGTCAACATTGTTCTGGGCTCCTGCTTTTCGTCATGGGACTTGTAGTTTGGGCTGATTCTAATTGGTTATAGATTGTTTTCCAGAATTAGCAGTGCTTTAAAGGATGACAGTCGCTTCGAAGAGTAGGAAGATAGATTACTACACTGTAGTAGATCCATCCTACATAATTCAGAACTTTTCATTGGTAGAAAACACCTGAAATTCTTTAGTGGTTTTGTTTTGTTTTTTTTTTTACCATCTGGGAAGCAATTTTATCCCAAATGATTATTGGGCTTGTTAGACTTGCGCATCTGAAGACCGATAAAGTTATCAGGAAAGCCGTTCTTTGAAGTCAAATTCCAAGATTCATATCCGTCTACAGGCCTGATCATCAGAATTATGCAATTTGATTTAAAAATCATTCCATGATTTCTAAGGCTTTGGAAGAGGCCCAAGAATGGGAAAAACTGATAGTGGTAATCTCAGAATGAATGTAGGAGGATAATCTGGTTTGTGGCATAATAATGGTTTTGGTTGAGAGATGTTGTTCTTTCAGTGTGAATGAAACGGAAAAATAGAATCATACAGAAACAGTGGACTAAAACATAAGTAGTTTTCAGGATAGACTTGGCAGTCTTGGCCTTGAGATGGCAATTGTATCCTTGAATTCTACAAGTAAATAGGAGTAAGAAAGAAAAGCAAAGATAAAAAGGAGCTTTGGAATATGCCCCTCATTTGTGGACAGGGCAGCAGTTGGTAGCAAAAGAGAGCTGTCATGAGGAATGCCTGATAGTCCAATATCTAGGAAGCAAAGGAACATTAAACTTTCCTTCCTATACTTCTATCAGGGCAAGATATAATTTTATACAGTGATAAATAGATATTGATAACACAGGAGGGGGAGAAGAAGGTAAAAACTACAGTAGAAATAAGCATGTGCAAAGGGCAGGCGTTTCTTGAGGTGGTTTCCTAGATCCAAACATTTACCCCTTCTTGAAAATTGGTCTCTTCTACAAGGCCAAACCCCCAGTGACTATGTTTGTAATAGATCACTCTTTTAACAAAGGCTTTTTTGTCATATTTGATTGTGCTGTGTCCAAGGAGGACATTTGACTCAAGTTGTGTCCAACAGATGCTCTTTACTAGGAATTAAAATTTGGGATGAGGGGAAAGACACAGGTTGGAAGTCACAGGAACTAGAGTAAAAGTAAAGGAAATTAAATTCCATGAAGTTCCACTGCTAAGGTTCCTAGAATTGATCCAGTCTCTTCTCCTGTTAGACTTTTCCTTGGACACCATGAGATAACCTAGTGTTCTTTCAATAGATTAGCTTTCTGAATAAATCTCTCCAGAGTTGATTCTTGTACTTAAAACCAAAAAATACAACTAATGCAGCAAATTGGAATGAGGTGAGCTGAAAATGAATAGTAGATGCTGTTAAAATGCCCTCTTGGGTTTGCAAATAGCTGTCAACAATTCATATTCTTAGATCTTAAAATAAAGTATGGTATTTCATAATCTGTTGTCTGTTTCTAACATAAAAAACAACTTCTCAATAATTTATAACTAAAGTAATATAAAAATAACTCCCTCATTAATTATAGGCAGTCCTTGGGTTACAGACAAGACATGTTCCTGAGAACAACTTTGGGTTGAATTTGTATGTAACTCAGATCCCTGATGAACAGCGCATGTATGGTAATAATGATGATGATAATATTAATACTATAGTGGCTCATATGTGGTAATAATAATACAGTGTACTATTGTAATAATAATACCCCTGTACTGTAATAATAAGTTGCAGAAACTATTGTGCTATTTCTTTTAATTCAAACAAATAGAACACAAAAATAAACTCATATAAAAAGTTTAGATAGAAGATAGGAGAAATTTCAAAAAAGAATATTAAAGGTTAACACACCTAATTTTGCATCAATATATTGCTTACTTGAAGGGGCATTTTTAAGTCAAGAAGGCGGGCTAATATTGATCACAAGTTGATGATGGAGATGATGCTGGAAAGGACGGAGTAGGTGCTGCAGAATCAGGATTTGATTCTGTTCCAGGAGGAGGGGAGCTCACCACTAAGGTCTTTCTCAAAAAAGGTATTGAGGGTTGTTTGCAGTCTTTTTCTTTTTTTCAATATAAATGGCCTTATAGCAGCTAATGTTCTCCCTAAGTGCATGGTAAACTTTTGCAAACTGCTCAATGTTAGGCTCTTGCTCCTCAAGCTTAGCAAATCTTGCTTCAATGACATGAAAGGCTTCAGCTAATTCTTTTGTCATAAACTTTCTTGGTTCTGGATCTTCTTATTCTTCATGGTCTTGTGTTTCTATCAGCTGCTTCTCTATCTATGAGACTAGTCGCTAGTGTAAAGATGCTACACCAGTGAACTGCTTATGCATTGTGGGTTTGTTTACATGTATGGAAGAAACTAGTTTCTGAATTATTAAGTTAATTATTTAATTATAAATTATCCTCATGGGAAGCCTTGGAAGCCCAATTTGTAAGTATGGAATGCTGTAAGTTGGGCTGTCTGTAACCTGGGGACTGCTTGTATTTTGGTTTAATTTCATAGATTCCCTAATTCATGTATATTGTTTTCCATAAGAGTTTTACTTAATCTTAATATTAAGTATCTGTACTCCTCCTGCTCTTTGTTTTCTCACTGCCATGAAATTGTGAGTCCAGAGAAAGAATCACAAATGATCTATTCTTAGAGTAATGGGAGGTGACCAAAGTATTAACAGGGCAACATGACAGCTGACTTTATTTCAATGAACCTGCGACCTGTACAATTTTCTAAACCCAGGGTAGGAATTATATGATATTTATAATGGCACAGAGATGACATTTTTCAATGCTGCTACCACTGATTACTGAGTTTCCACTCTTCACATAGCATAAGGAAAGCATGTATGGAAATCCTACCAGAAACATAACAAAGAGATCAAATTCTTCTTCAAAATTAGAGTCATAATCTTAGAACTGAAAGGAAGCATAATGATCATGAGGAAAAACGTCCATTTTATAGCTAAGAATCCTGAGGGAAACAGAGGCTTGATGATCTTTTTGAAGACACAGAGCCAATTAGTCCTTGTCTCTCTAACTAGCAAATTTCTCACTACCCACAAAAAGACACCATTTCCTGAGCACTTCACTCTGTGTGTCTTTCAACTTTCTAATATGTCTAGCCTCTGGTGTGTTCTCAATTAGCATTTGATACCTGAGACAACTTCAAGGATTTTACATATAAGGAAGGTACTACATGGGCCCTTCAAGGATCAGTAAACATTGAATAAGTAAAGGAGTAAGGTAGGGCACACCAAGCAAAGTGAAGACTTGAGAGAGGACATAGCAGAGTATGGGATATTGTGGGACAGTTAGGAGACCAACCTGATTGGATTGAAGGGAATGTGCTAGGGTACAGCTGGAAAGAGAGAGATAAGGTCCTGCTTATCCTTCAGGTGCACTTCAAATCAAATATCATCAGTAATATTATATCTTCCCGCTTCCCTCAGTTGGAATTAAGTCCAATTAAGCAAAACTTCTGAAACTAAACAGACTAATGAATAGGACATTATTGTACATTTAAGTCTTTGTCTTAAGTAAGTTTGAGATTTACTTAACTCCTGGCACATGTGTGGAGAATTTAGTCTGCTCTGAGTTCCCAGTGCCAGGAGTTTCAACATCCCAGTTTGTAAGAGACCCTTCCAAAAAAAAATAGTTTCCAGGTAGAAAACAGAGACTTGGAAGGGCAGCAAGTCTCCAATCTGTGGTCAACACCAGGATTCCTAGCGAAGGGAGCTTGTGATACCTCTTCAGAGAGGACTTAAACATCTGGGTTACCTCTGAGTCTTTTGTTTGGGTTAGTCTGGCTCTTTTTATTTTCAGTATATGGCAATAACAGTTCTTCTTCATGCAGTTATTATGAAAAATAAAAATTATCATTGTTATTAAGTGCTTAGTACAGTGGTAAAAGGAACAATAGCTATTATCATTATCTCCTGAGTGAACTAAGCAGCTGAGCTACTTTAAAAAGATGTAAACAATGTTAATAAAAATGTATATTGATATTTGTTGAATGAATAGCAATTGAGCAGAGAACTGCATCGTTGACTTTATGTCCATTAATTAATTCCTTTTTTTGACCCATATTTCTCTGTGATTTTTTTCTACTGATTTTTATTTACTTATTTATTTTTTCTAGCTTTATTGAGATACAACTGACAAAATTGTATAAATTTAAGGTGTACAACATGATTTGATATTTGTGAAGATTGTGAAATGATTACCATAATAAAGTTAGTTAACACATTGCATTAATTTATTTAATCCTTATAATAATCCCATGAGATAGTGCTATTATTATAGTTGATATTTCACAGATTGATTTGCTGATTAGCTTATTTTTTTGATTAGCTTATTTTTTTGATTAGCTTATTTTTTTATGAGGGAGTTATTCTGAGATGTTATCTTCTGTGGCACAGTTGAAAATCAAGCCCAGTTCTGTCTGTCTCCAAAACTCATGCTCAGATTCCCACTCCACCATACACTCTCAATCACTGTAGTAGGTGGAGCCTGGATCTTCAAAGAGCCATTCTTGGCAAGACATTGAAAGCTGAGTCTTTGGACTCAGTTCCCGGAACTCCTGAGTTCTTCATGCCATTTAATACACATAGCGTCTAGCCCAAATGATTTCACTTTTTTTCCTTTCACTTTGACCATTAGCTAGTTCCAGCATAGTTTATGCATCCTAGCTTTGGCTCTTGAAAATATATGTCTTGATAAACATGTTATCCTGTGCCTGTTCTGTCTCTAGCTTTTCTATTACTATTCTGACTGACTCTCTGGTATTAGTTCTGATGTCTCATTGGTTTCATTTTCCATGTTGAAAGACTGGATCAACTGGATAGATTGGGAAGGAGTAACCAGGTGAGGTATGTTTCTGGAGAGGAGATAAGGGGTGTAGTTGGGTAAAGGAGTATCCCAGGCAGAAAGGTATAAAGGGTATTATATGGAAGTTGCTTAATAATGAGAAACAATGTTATTTGAATTGAAATAAAAACTTGCAGACCTAAAATTTGAATTTTTATATGATTGTATCAAATGGCCTCAGCTTTCTGAGGAGCCAGATCTTAATACTCACTCAATAAATATTTGTTGAGCGCCTACCACATGTGCCAGTTATTGTTCTAAGCCTACAGGAGTTTAACAGTAACAAAATACGTAAGGTGACTCTTCTCGTGGTGAATGTTTATGTAGGGATGGTTAATAAACAATAGAAATAAGTTTTAAGAATTTAGCTAGATTTATATTCTTTGAAGACAATAGAGAATAGAGTAATATGATAAGAGTGGTTAGAGCTGAGGGAAGTGAAGTAATTGTAGATTGGGGTACCAAGTAAAGTGTGTCTGAGAATGTGTCTTGATGGCTGAGATTTTAATATTTAGAAGAAAACAGCCTTGCAAAAATCTGGTGGCTGAGCATTCCAGGAAAGCTGCCTCACATGTTCCACAGGAGAAAAAAGGAAACTAGTTAGCACAAATGCTCCCTTTTCCTTCTAAAAGCTCCAATTCCAGGAAATAAGATGCCAGATGTTTCTCTAATCACACATGTGATCCATATGTCTCTGAAACATTGGGTTTTTAACATTAGTATTCAATTCCTGCTCATTTCAAACTCTAACTTCCTTGTTAAGGAATTCTAGTCTCTCTTAAATTTTTCTCTTTTTTAAGTATTCTTGGTGTCCCCAAGGGGTATGTTCAGTGCCCCAGGGAATCTGTTCTGGTTGTTGCTCCCTGTCTCTATTGCTGGATGAGCTGCTGTCACTGCCTTTGCTGCTGGCTGAGTGACTGCTTGCTTTGACAGCTGTACACTAGCCTTTGCCCTAATAGAGATTAGTCATGCAGTCTCTTGATTTAAACTCTGACACCATGGATGCAAGCTGGAGATCTTCCAGTAATACTACCTGCCTCCAATGAACCAGAGACCCACAGTGCAGTGGGCCTCTGCCAACTGATATGGAGAAGCTTCTTTCACTTTTGCTTGAATCCCGGAATGTTACAGAGTTTGATGAGTCAGCCCTTTCAGTTTTGTCCATAGTCTCTTTTCTTCAGGGTATACCCTACCACAAGGGTGGTTGAGTTAGCAGAAACTCCTGTACCAACTCTAGGGAATTCCTGTCCTGTGAATCTTGGTAAGAAGTCAGAGCCCATTTCCCACTATAAAATGCTAAATTGCCACATGCTTGGTTTCTCAACCTCCCTTGAAACTAATGTACATATACATGCCCTAGGCATTGCTAATCAGATGAACTGTTTCCCATGCCTGCCATGTTGGTGTCTGAGGTAAAGGGTCTAATATTTAGTGGTAGCAGCATCCTCACGAGACTAGTGTTGTGGTTTGGGTTTTAAGTTTTGTTCCTGGCTGCGTTGTCCCCAAGTGTTCTGGAATTTCTTTGAGCTAGTCAATATCCTCTAAAAAATATCTTTCTTCTTAAGTTGGACAGAGCAACTTTGGGCTGCTTACTATTAATACATAGGCATGTGAAGGAGCCAAGAGAAAGGTAAAGGGAAGGGAAGGCTTATTTGTTATGCTTGGGGAAAAATATTCTCTTCTTCTCTTCATTGCATATGAACAAGGAACCACAGGGTCCTGACTGACATGGACAGTCATCTTGCAATGGCCAGGGAATCACTTTGCAATGAAGCCAACATGAGGATAGCAGTGAAGAGGGTTAAAGCATCTGGATGATATCATTGAGCCTTTGATTTACTGTACCTAGAGTCTACGCTGCTGCTAGACTTGAAATTACCTGAGATAATAAATTTCCTATTGATAAGCAAGCTTAAATTAGGATTTTCTGTTTTTACTACCTATACTACAATAAATACAAATAATAATGGCTAGCCTTTATTGAGAACTTAAAATGTTGCAGGAATGTTTTATTCACTCAACAATTATTTATTGAGCATCTACATATATTTACCTATTTAATTGTTATGATAATTCTAATGTTACAACAATATAGTATAGTCATGTGCTGCATAACAATGCTTCGGTCAATGGTGGACTGCATATGTGACCATTGTCCCATAAGATTATAATGGAGCTGAAAAACTCCTATGGCTTAGTGATGTTGTAGCTGTCATAATGCAACACATTATCTTTTTATGTTTAGATATGTTTAAATGCACAAATACTTACCAGTGTGTTACAATTGCCTTTAGAATTCGGTACAGTAACATGTACAGATTTGTAGCCTAGGATCAATAGACTATACCATATAGCTTAGGTATGTAGTAGGCTATACCATCTAGGTTTGTGTCAGTATACTCCATGATGTTTGCACAATGATGAAATTGTCTAATAACACATTTCTCAGAGCATATCCCCATTGTTAAGCAATGCAAGACTCTATTATATGTGTAGCTGGATGTTGAGGAAGGGTACCTCCCTGTAGTGACCCATTGGTAGAAGCGCCGACTTCATTGTGGCTGCTTAGCAATGAGGAGCATCTGCCCTCTGACCACAGTCCAGCTGGAGAAATGGTAATGTTGACCTTCACCTCCAGTTTTCCCTTCCCTAGAAACAGAGAGATACACTCTGTGGAACAGAAAAGGAAGGAGTACACTACTTAGGCTTATTTACAAAAGCTAGTTGAATGTTTCTATCTAAATCAGCACTTTAAAGTCATCATTTCTTCAGTGCCTGTCTCCTCTCTATTTAGCTATCCCTCCCCCTTTCTATTTTGGTTTGTGATGATATTGAAATCTACTGGTCACTCAAAAGCCAAAAACTTGGGATTTGTCTTAGATTTCCCTTCCTCCATTCCTTACCCCTTGTCAGAATCTAACCCTGTCAATTGTTTTTCTAAGTATCTTCTAAAACTTTTCTCTTCCATCATCATTGTAAATAAATACCTAAGGCATTTACATATATTGTTTTGGACTAATACAATCAGCTCCAGACTGGTATCCTTGACACTGGACATCCATTCTCTACTCTGCTACTAGAGTGAGCATTCAGGAACACAAATCTACATGCATTATAATTCACCTTCTCAAAATCCGTTATTTCAGTCACTTATGGATATTAATAAAATATAAAACTCTTTAGCCTGGCATCTGGCATCCAAGGATCTTTATGATGTAGCCCCTGCCTACGACTCTAGCTTCATCATTCCTTATTTTCTGTTTCTCTCCCTCTTGTCCAGGTGCTGAATGAATCACATGTCATAAATGTGAAATACTTTGTTTCCTTGATTCATGCTGTTTCTTCAATCTCCTATGAAAATCTCCATTCATGAAGCTCACACTTTAAATCCTCCATATGGTTTTTCATAAGTTTTCCAAGGTTACTTGGCATTTTTTCTTCTATGCTCCTCTTTGTCTTTTGTATAGATTTTGGCCTTTATCACACTGTATTGAAATTGTTTCCATGTTTGTCTCCCATTCATTCAGGGAGCCCACATTTCTTGAGCACCTTGTATGTGTGAAGAATAATTCCAGGTGCTGGCCACATAAAACAAAAATATATTTACTGACTTCAGTCAGCAATTAGGTAGAGATAGACATTTAAATCAATAAAAAGTATTCTAAATGAAAGAATTTTAAATGCTTCGATGGATTTCTCAAGAGGGTACCTGATCATAAAGAAGTATAAAGAAGAAAGAGGCAATTTTACTTGGAGTTGGCAATTACATGTCAGATTCAGTACTAGTCACTTTACGTATGTTATCTCATTTATTCTTTTCACCAGCACAGACACATATATGTTTCATACTAATGGCCACCACACTATGAACTAAGAGATACAGTGCTGACCAAAACAGAATTAGTTGTTGCCCTCATGGTGTTCCCAGTATAGCTGGGAGGAGACAGACCAAATAGACACTAATCATACAGTGCAGTAAGCATCATAATTGGGTAAAGTAGGTGTTCTCACACCAAGAAGTATGCCAACCCAGGCTTCAGGGTGGGTAGGCAGTGAAAGCTTCCTGGAGGTAAGAGCATCTAAGGATGCTCACAACTGAAGGATGAGTACGAGTTAGGAAGGTGAAGTAGATAGAGATAGGGGTGGGCTGTAGATTGTTTCAGGCAGCATAGTATTTCCCAAGGTCCGGAGGTGAGAAACAGGTAGAGTCAAGTGTATTAGGGCAAAACATTATGAATATATGAATGTATACACTTGACTTTTAAGGTAGAGGAGTTAATAATGGTTATTAGGCCTTTTGCACAACCTAGTAATGGGCTGCTTTAAAAATATAAGGAAAGTGAGAGAGAAAGAGAGAGAGAGAGGAGACTGTCTTACCCAGGAAGTTCCATATGTGCTTCCCTTCTGAGAAAATGAGGGATGTCTAGGGGCCTGAACCTGCTGGGTTCTCTGGCTGTCCTAGACCTTTCTACAGTGGATTAACTTGGCTCTTGAGCTACCTGATGAGTGAGAGAGAAAGAGAGGGAGAGAGAGAGAGAGAGGGGAGAGAGAGAGATTGAGAGATTTTTTACCAGCTGATCAGAATGGGAAGCCTTCCGGGGAAGAAGAGTTACGTAAAAGAGATGCTTAGGTAGCTTTCTGTGGAATTCTTTGTAAAACTCCTGTGCCACTTCTTTAAGAACCCCATAGTTAAGTTCTACTCTATCCTTCAGATTTTTAGAGATAAGGCTCATGTAACTGTAGCTTGAATACCACATAGAGACTGGATTCTGTGGGGTCCTGGGAATCATTTGCATTTCAGAAGGGAATGTAAGAAGAGAAATAGAAAAAGTTCATAGAGTCCATACCACAGAGTGTAGAGCTGTGAAGGCTCAGAATGGAGAAGAGGAGGTAAAAGAGGACTGGCCAGGTCATAAAGGGCCCTGCAAGCAAGGTTGAGGAACTTAGAAAGTAACTGTTGGGAATGGGCAATGGGAAGACAGGGAAAGGGATCCAGAAGCAGATTGTCATTTCAGACAGATTACTCTGTTCCTGGTGTCCAGAGTAAATAGGAGGGAGGCAAGACTGAAGGCAGGGAGATGATTTGTGAGGGTTTGTAGCAATCCTTAGAGACATTTGGTCATGCACTGCATAGAGACGTTTTGGTCAATGACAGACTGCATATACCATGGTGGTCACATAAGATTATAATACTGTATTCCTACCATAACCTTTCTATGTTTAGATATACTTATATACACAAATACTTACCATTGTGTTATAGTTGCCTACAATATGTGGTAACATGCTGCACAGGTTTGTAGCCTAGGAGCAATAGACTATACCATATACCCTAGGTGGGGTAGGCTAGACCTTCTAGTCTATACACATTTGTGTAAGTATATTCTATGAAGTTCACACATTGTCAAAATCACCCAATAATGCATGTTTTAGAAGATATCCCTGTTATTCAGTAATGCATGACTATATTATGACCTTGAATTTCCAGAAAAACAAGCAGAAGCTAAGGGAGGTATTTGGCAGTAAACACAGAAGATTGGGACTCTGGACTGTCAGGATCCAAAGTCCAACCTTTTTCTTAATAGAATAATACTTCCCTTTGTACTATGCTGTACTAGTCTTTGAAAGAAGAAGCTTGGTCTTTTTATGTTTGGGCTACAGTAACTGTTCTGGTTATCCATTGATTCTTAACTAACCATCACAAAACTTAGTGACTTAAAACAATAACAATATTTATTTCATTCCTGCATTTGCTATATAATTAGGGCTTGGCAGACAGAGCTCAGTCCTGCTCTCCTCAGCGACACCTGGGTGGTTTGAAGGCTGGGGATTTGGATCACCTGTGAGCTCATTCACATACTCATTAACAGCTGATGCTCACTGTTGCCTGGAACTTTAGCTGGGGCTTTTGGCCAGAGCACCTCCATGTGGCCTTTCCTTTTGTCCTGTCCCTTCTTTCCTCACAACATTTGGACTCCAAGGGTTGGAATTCCAAGGGTAGGTGTCCTATGGGAGAGACAAGACCACACTGAAGTTGTATCACTTTTTTCTAGCTAGCCCAGGAAGTCACTGCATTCTATTTATTAAGAATGCCTCACTAAGGCCAACTCAGATCTGAATAAAAGGGAATTAGATGTTTGATGGGAGGAATGTCAAGGAATTTGCCAACATGATTTAAATCCACTACACTGCCTAATAATAATAGGTAATACTTCAAAAGCACTTAAATATAGCAAGCATTCTTCTATAACCTTTACATACATTGAGTCATTTAATCCTTTGACAGCCTTATATTATTATCCATTTCACATATGAAGAAATCTAGGTGCAATAAGCTAAGTTTTTACCTAAGACTGTACAAGCAATAAGAAGTGTCATCACTGTTAAAGCCTAGACAATCTGGCTCTGGGGTGCAGGGAGCGTCTATGTTCTTAACCACTATGCTCTATGTCTATTGTACTGTCTAGAATATAGTCTGGACCAATATATATTTGTTGAATGAATGAATGTTTTGTATTTTGGGCTTCTCTATAATGCCTTTCCTTAAGTGAATGGCTTCATATGCCACCCTGCACTGGACATTGAATGGGAGATATGCTCCTGTACAAGTGAAGAAGGATCAATCATGGATTTCTAAGTAAGTGGTGGATGGACCTGTTCAGGGTAACTTCCGTTTAGTAGCTGCCTTAGATACCATGTTCTATTACAGTTACTCAGGAGCCTGGATATTTTCTAAATAAACACATTATGATAACAGTCTCTCTCTCTCTCCCTTTCTCTCTCCCTCTCTCTCTCTCTCTCTCTCATATGTGCACACACACACACACACCACAAATCATTGAATGAGTCTACTTATGTATATATCTATCTTAGATTTTTTTCTCCTTTCCCTAAAGTGGTTTTATTTCAATAATATTCACTTTAAAAGAACCTTTAAGAGATAATATATTCTCTATGGAGATTTTTTTTTAGAGCTGCTTACATGATACAGTTGATTTGGAATCTAGGAAGAGCCACCTTGTGGCAAAATTTAGCATTTAACATTATATATTTTTAAAGGAAAAATTATAAGCAGCTCTAAAAGAAATTCATTGCATGGCAAAAGAAAAGGTATTGATGTTGTATAAAAGTTAGATAATATGGTTTCTGAGATTTATAGTGTTGATTTTGACCTTAGCAAATATTATTCGGAGGTATTTATTGAGAATGCAAAAAGCCTAGAGTAAAAAATGCACAAGATACTACATCTGCTAATGAGTTTATATTTAGAATGCCCATTTCAAGGCCCCAGTTGTCTTCTGATACTCTTGGCCTCACCACTAATTTGGGCTAAAAAATGAAAACTTAAAAAGTATATTCAGTTAGATTTTTTCTTAATATTTAATTTTAATAAAGCTTAAATTATATATTTGCATAATATCAATTTAAATCTTGTATCAATAATCAAGAATATTAAATTTCCTTTTTGGTTCCATTATTATATTGCTACCTTTGCAATTTTTCCTAATTTTCTTTCTCATACCTTGGCAATTCGCTAAACTTATCATTCTTTCAATTAATTCCCAAATTTTCAAGTCTTTCATAAAACCTTCTCCATTTAATCAAATATGGTAGTAAATTTGCAGCTCTTAATGAGTGCTCATAATGTACACTCAGGAATGAATAGCCAAACCATCACAGAGCTCTCTTTTTCTTTCCCCTCCTCTACGGGGACTTTGAAAACTTGCTGGAAGTGCAGAGGTTAATTCAGTATCTTACTATCTGCCCTTCCTTTCTCTTGCCCTATCTCATTTCCTTCATTCCTGGTCTCCAAATTTCATCTGACATCAGTGCCTATGTGGTAATGGTGTGGTCAGGATAGGTAGTAATGGTGTAGGTATTGGCATGGAAATACAGGAAGGAGATCTGGAATCTGAATATCATAGGTAGGAGGACAAAAAGCAGGGATGAGTTGGAATAAAAGAGGAGAGAAAGGGAAAACATTGGGCCATGCCATTACTGCTCTCTAACAAAACCCTTTTACTCTGGCTGCTGCTTCATTTCTCATTTCTCAGCACGTTTCTTCCTCTCAAACCTCTTCTCTCATTCAGCCTCCAGTTTCGATTATTTTCCTTTAATCAGCTATCAGTTTACAGATCATTCTTAGAACAGTGGTTAAACTTTGGATCTCAGGACAACTTCAGGCTCTTTAAAATTATTGAGAGAACCCCAAAGAGCTTTTGCTTTGTGAGTTATACAGTCTTGTGCTGGAGCTGACTTTGTACTGGCTTACAAGAGCTGCTTGTTAACATTTCAAGAATTTTGTGAGATGGTTGTTTAACAACAAGCTCACAAATTACATTCTATAAACTTGCAATTAAACAAATTCTATTAATACAAATATAATAAATACTCAAAACTAATTCCTAATTATTTTACTATTGTCTATATTTTTGCTGTCATTTGCATCCATTAGGTCTATATGGTAGAAATATTATATAATGGTATGCTATTGCACAGGTGTTACAGACAACATGTGGTTGTTTAAAATGGACCTGTGGTGGTAGTATTAACAATTGGCAAATACTTCATATCAGGGATTGATTTATTGTTTTGTTGATTGTATAGACTTAAGAAAATTAGAAAAATACAATAAAGCAGATTAAACTTAAGTGTTTTGTGTCTAGCAATGAAGCTGAAAATTTTACTTTAATAAATACAATTTATACAAGATTGAGAAATTGTCTAATAGTAGCCCACATATCAGTTTTAATGACAATAAAGATGTTGAAAAAAAAGTTAGTGGATTAGGATGAAATTCTATTTATTAAGTCATAGTTGAATTGCAAAAATAGTTTGGCTAGAGATTCAAGAGTTAGGCAAAAGTCAATGAAAGAATTCTATGAAAATCAATTAGCTATATGGAATTTACAAATATAAAGCATAGATATTTTATTATCATTTATAAATTTTGTGTTATATATTCTTCATATCAGTGAAACGTAATAAACTAATTTATATGTGTATATACACCTTTTTTCCCTAGAGTGCTGGTTGTTATATATTTACTAGCATAGCACTTTTTGTATATATTGCTGTTTACTATATTAGAAATGAAAACTGAAAAATTCTAAAAATATTTGTTAATATATTAAAAACAATAATAATAAGCTCATTACTTGCTAACATTAATAACATTTTTTAAGAAAAAATCTGTACTTTATAGAAAATAGTGGGAATATTGGCATTGTTTTACATTTTGAAAATCTTATTAATATTTGTCTTAAAAGAATACACCCGAATTCTCTTATATGCTTCTGCATTTAATTTGTTTTATATATATGTATATGTATGTTGTGTTGGTTGAAGTTTATAAAGTAAATCCAAATACAGATATGTAATTAGAAAAAGCAAGAGTATTTCAATAGTCTTTCAAATAATTTTGAATTTTTTTTTTTTTTGAGACAGAGTCTCACTCTTTGCCTGGAGTAGAGTGCCGTGGCATCAGCCTAGCTCACAGCAACCTCAAACTCCTGGGCTCAAGCAATCCTCCTGCCTCAGCCTCCTGAGTAGCTGGGACTATAAACATGTGCCACCATGCCCGGCTAATTTTTTCTATATATTTTTAGTTGGCCAATTAATTTCTTTTTATTTTTAGTAGAGACGGGGTTCTCTCTCTTGCTCAGGCTGGTCTTGAACTCCTGACCTTGAGCGATCCACCCGCCTTGGCCTCCCAGAGTGCTAGGATTACAGGTGTGAGCCACCACGCCCAGCCAATTTTGAGTATTTTTTGATGTCACTCCAAAGCTCACATGGTAGTTTCTTAAAAGTCAGTTGTGATGTAGAATGTGAAGCTATGTTAATGAACTTTTCATTTCCTGGTACATTTAAATCCTTTATCTATTTTGAACTTTGAATCACTTTCCCTTTATGTAGGTTTAGTAAAACATTTTGTAGAATTTGATTTTAATTTGTGTATTGTTTTGTTGAGTATTTTTTATAGTATTTTTAGTGGTTGCCCTTAGTATTACATTACTTATACATAATTTACCACAGTCTCTTTCCAGTTTGACACCATATCTCCTTTTACTTCCCTTTACTGTCTTCTGTTTATAATAATCTTAAATATTTCTTCTGCATACATTTATAACCGTCTCAGTGTTTTTGTTTTTGATTCCACCATCAAATATAATTTATAAAGCTCAGTAGAAGAAAGAAATGTGTTATATTTACTTTTTATTTTGTTTCTTTTTGCTTACTATAGTATTTCTTTTTTCCTGATATTCCAAAATCCCCTTTAAAAAATTCATTTTCTTTTTGTTTAAAGAACTTCCTTTAGCCATTCTTTCAGGGTAAGTCTACAGGAGATAAATTCTCTTAATTTTCCTTTATCTGAGAATGTCTTGATTTCTTTTTTATTCCTGAAGGATATTTTCACTGGGTAAAGAATTCTAGGTTGATAATGCGTTTCTTTTATCACTTGAAAAATACTGTGTCACTTACTTTGCATGTCCATAGTTTCTGATGAAAAATCTGATGCCATTTGAATTTTTTTCCCTGACAGGTACAGTGTTGCATTTCTGCTGGCTGCTTTCAAGATTTTTTCTTTGTCTTTAGTTTTCAAAAATTTAAATATGATGTGTTTTCATGTAAATTTCTTTGGGTTTATTCTGTGTGGGACTTGTTCAGCTTCTTAAATCTATAGTTATATCTCTTGTCAAATTTGGGAAATTTTTAGTCATTGTTTCTTTGTGAACTTTTTTAGCACTGCCCTCTCCTGTGACTCCAATGATACAAGTTATATCTTTTGTTATTGTCCCACAGGCTCTTGATGCTCTGTTCAATCTTTTTCTAGCCTATTGTCCTTCTATTACTCAGATTGGGTAATTTTTGTTGTTCTATTTTCCAGTTCATTGATTCTTTCTTCTCTTTTCTCTATTCTGCCTTTGAGCCCATCCACTGAGCTTTTACTAATAATTTAAATTATTGTGTTTTCTTATCCAAAGTTTTCATTTGACTCTTCTTTATATCTTCTGTTTCCTTACTGATGCTTTCTATTTTTTTGCTGAGCTTCCCTGTTTTTCGCTTGTTTAAGATGTGTTTGTAATTGCTCATTTAAGTATTTTTATCATGGATGATCTAGAAATCTTTGTCAGATAATGCTACCATCCATGCCATCTTGGTGTCAGCATCTATTGATTGTCTTCTTTCATTCTGTTTTAAGATCTTCCTGGTATGACAATAAATTTTTAATGGAAACCTGACTTTCTTTGACACTTCTCTGGCAGGGAAAATGGTGGGTGAGTTGGACTGTATTATTACTGCCCAGTAAGAACAGAAGTCTAGCCTCCCCAGTCAGCCTCCATTGACACAATGGGCATGCTCTTCCTTATTGCTGGGTGGGGGTGGAAGTTCTGGTTTCTCATATGATCTCCATTGACACCACAGTGCGGTAGCCTTATCACAGACGGGTGATGGTGAACACTCTAACTACTCACTAAGCTTCCTCTGACTCCAAGCTAGTGCCTCTTTACTGCTAACTGGAGAATGAAAATCTCAGCTCCCTACTTGGCCTCTACTGATACCACCCCAGTGGGGGAGTTGGAGTACTTTGTTGTGGACTCACAAGCATGAAAGTCTAGGCTCTTCACTCAGCTTTTGCTGGCTTGAGTGGAGGGGGGAGGTCACTTTTTTTCTGTGGTGTTTGGCTGGAGTAGAACTGTTAATGTGTACAATTTGTCAATTTTGCTAGGATGCTCCTTTCCTGGATATTTAACTAGAAAGAGCAAGCTTTTCTTGGGAGTTTTTTTAGCCTGTGTCTGTTGGCATTTTGGGTTGCCAGCTTCTTCAACTTCAAATCTTGTATAGTTAAAAGCAAAACTTAAAGCAAATTAAATATAGCTGAGTTTATTTGAGCAAGAAACAATTAAGAAATCAGGAAGCACTCAGACCCAGAAGAGGTTCAGAGAGCTCCAACCAGCAGTTGTGGATAGCTAAGATTTTTTTTATAAGCCAAACACAGAAGCAAAGTAGAGAAATCCTCTGATTAGCTACAGCTAGGCATCTGCCTTATTTGGGCATGGTGTGATGAGGCATATGCCTTGTTTGGGCATGGTCTGCTCAGTTGGCGGCCTGTGATTGGCTGAAACTTGGCTGTTAATTTTACTGCTAAGTTAGGTTTAGGTTTGTTTAGCTACTAAGTTAGATTGCAGTTCATTATGTAGGCACTTATAGTGTGGGAACAGCCTCATGATAACAGCCTCATGCTAATTTTTTTTACAGAAATATTAATTTTAGTTATTTTATTAAGGGTGTACAGTGTTTTTGTTACATAGATACCTTGTATAATGCTTAAGTCAGGGCTTTTTGTATGCCCATCACCGGAATAGTGTTCATTGTACCCAAAAGATAAACGTTTATCCCACACCCACCAACCCTCCACCTTTTATGGTTTCTCATGTCCTTTGTATTGCTTTGTGCCCATGTGTACCTATCATTTAGCTCCCACTAATTAGTGAGAACATATGGTGTTTGGTTTCCCATTGCTGAGACACTTCACTTAGGATAATGGTCTCCAGTTCTATCCAAGTGGATGCAAACCACATTATTTCATTCCTTTTTGTGGCTGAATAGTACTGCATGGTAGGGGTGTGTGTGTGTGTGTGTGTGTGTGTGTGTTTTTGTGTGTGTGTGTGTCTATATATATAAACACATTTTCTTTATTAACTCATGAATTGATGGGCACTTAGGTTGATTCCACATATTTGCAATTGTGGAATAATTGCAATAAACATTCAAGTGCAGGTTTTTTTTTTTGTTTTTTTTTTGATAGAAGGACTTCATTTCCTTTGGGTAAATATCCAGAAGTGGGATTGCTATATCAAATAGTAGGTCTACATTTATTTCTTTGAGGAAGCTCCATACTATTTTCCATAATGGTTGTACTACTTTACAGTCCCACCAACAGTGCATGAGCATTCCTGTCTCTGTGATCTGTTGTTTTTTGACTTTTTAATAACGGTCATTCTGATAGGGGTAAGGTGGTACCTCATTGTAGTGGCTGGGTGGTTTCCTCTCTAGTGATGTGGGCATTGCAGGAGATTGCTTTGCCTGGGTCTCTCCACGCTGGTGGCAGTGGATGTTTGGGGAGGCTGTCTAGTCAGTGGTTGCAGGTGTCATGGCTATGGGTATTCTCTCCGTCTAGATCTAGGAGTAATGGTGGTTCATGGCAGGGGGTGGCTTGTGGCTAGTGGGTCTGTGGTGGAAAGCTGGACCCCAGGCATGACCTGATGAGGTGCTCTGGGGCTGTGGCCCACCAGCCAGCATGCAGGGCTGACAGACTTTTTGTGCTGGTCAGTGCTCGAGGCTGTGGGGGCATGGCCCACTGCATGGCATGTGGGTTTGCAGGGATGTGACCTGCTACTTGGCCCACAGGATGGGATGCATGGCCTGCTGGTAGCACAGGGTCCTAGGGGCATGGGACTTCATGTGGTGGAGGGTGGGGAGGCTCGTTCTTCCACAGTTGGTGTGCGGGTCTGCAGGGGTGTGGGTCTTGGTGCAGCAGCACACGGGGGCAGCAGGCTTGATCCACTGGTCAAGGCATGGAGCCATGGGGGCTGGGCTGCTGGACAGTTATGGTTCTCTCTTCACACAGGTCCTGCTGAGGCTGCTACCATGGGACATCTCAAGCTTCATTTGAGTTCCCTGGTTGGTGCCGGGGTCAGGAGGTGCCTGGCACCCAGTTACAGACACGTGAGAGCATCTGTTCTCACTGCTCCCTCCCTGTCCTGGCAAGGGGTGTTGTTGGGGCAATTTCAGTGAAGCTGATCCCTGTGTAGACTGGGAGCTCCAGACCTGAGAGCTCAGAGTAGTGTCAGCTGTTCCAACCCTGGAACTGAGGCTAGTGGGCCCCTGCTGAGCCTGTTCTCCCATGCAACTTTACTATTCAGTCTCCAAGTAGTTCCCTGGTCAATACAGAGGCCCACAGTGGTGGTGGGGCCCCCACTCAGCTTGAGTGATAGTCACCATGTGGGGAGCATGGGGCCCCAGGGCTCTTTCCTATTTTTAAAAAAAATTTTTTTATTATTGTTTTTTGAGACAGAGTCTCACTCTGTCACCTGGGCTAGAAGGCCATGGCATCAGCCTAACTCACAGCAACCTCAAACTCCTGGGCTCAAGTGATTCTCCTGCCTCAGCCTTTAGAGTAGCTGGGACTAAACGTGTGCACCAGCACCCCCAGCTAATTTTTGTATTTTTTGTAGAGACGGGTCCCGCTCTTGCTCAGGCTGGTCTCGAACTCCTGACCTCAAGTGATCCTCCACCTGTGCTTCCCAGAGTGCCAGGATTACAAGCATGAGCCACTGTGCTCGGCCTCTGGGGCTCTCTCCTTTATCACTTTCTCATGTGTAGGCATCTTTCCCAGGTACCTTTTGATCTTGGCGCATGGAACTCCTCATCCTTGTCTCCTTCACTCTGAGTGCCTCCCTTCGGTTCTCTGATGATTTACAATGCTGTCTGCGAGAGGGTCCATCTGCAGGTGAGCATCTACTTGTAGTTTTTGGTCCTCTCCTAGAAAGCGGTGTGGGTAGGTTGCTTCTAGTCTGCCATCTTGGCCCTTCCCCTCATGCTAATTTTATTTAACAATCGCAACCCTTTGGGTCAGCCTTTCAATCTTGAGAAATTGACCCAAACTTTGGGCATTGATACCATTCTCTGTCAGCATAACAATGGACTTATTTGGTCTTAGTGTGGAATTTACAGGTCACTAGATCAGGTTGAGTGATTCTTTTTTTTCTCTTTGTGCTTTTGTTGCTCTAACTGGAGTAGAAGAGGAATCTAGTTCTTTTAACAAGGTTGATTATTTGTTGAACTTCTGCCATACTGGCACATTTATACAAGTGAAGCTAGAAGTTTTACCTATCACACACACTCCTTCCCCCGACCCCAGCATTCAACTAATAGGTAGTCCAAAGCAATCCTGTTATCTAAAACAATGTTAGCATGAGAATTTTAAAAAATTTTCAGGGCAAAAATAGTCTTTGCAGGAGAGTCAGCTATAGTAGCTAATGTTTGAGACAGATTTTTAATCATAACCTTATTTACATTTATGCCAATCTAAGGATGGAAAATTTCACCAAAAGATGTCCATTTAGAGAGATTTATGTCTGCTGGTAAATTCCTCTTTGTTCTATAGTGCAAGTTAAGAGGTGTTGATCAATGTTCAGTTTTTAATTGGTTATGGAGTGACGGTGTTACTATTAGAATCTCTAAACCACATTGGCCTCTAATTTTTCATTTATTGAGATATGGAATTGCCCACACATTTGGTAAGATCATTAAATCCTACGCAGATAAAAATATATGCTGGAGGGGCACAATAAACAGGTTCCTTTGGTATGCCTTGTGAGTCAGAAATCACCAGTAGGGAAGCACTAGTAATATTTATCCAAGGCTCCATTATTGATTCATTGCATCGTGGGAGGCAGCTGACAATTAAGAAATTAGGGTTATATATTTGTCTACAAACTGTTGAATTATCTTTACTTTGGTTTTCTTATTCAACTTTGGCATAATTTAACTGCAAAACTCTCTCTATAGGTTTGTCTACTGTTAGATTTAAACATGGAATCTGAATATGTGGATCTAAATTCCTAACCCTATAGGAAAGGATGAGATTTGTAATTTGAGCAAATATTCACACTGAGAATATCTGCGAAATTTGTTATAGGGTAAACTTGAGGATCTCTAAGATCATATAAGGACTTGGGTTTAACATAGCATACCCAGCATTCAGTGAAGTTCTCTGCAGAAATTATTATTGTGAAATCTTAATTATTATATTATCTTGCCATATATAAGCTGAAACACAGGAAAAAGTAGAAAAGGGACAAAGTTTTCATGATGACAGAGGAGAGAAATCTTGATCCATAATCTTGGGAAAACTGTCCACATTTAGGAGTTGTCTGCTTCTAAGGAGAAACTTCCCTGATAAGTTTTACTTTGAACTCTCCGACAGGTATATAGCTCCAGGAGTTTGGAGGGGCTCTCTTGAGTTGAGAGATGGATCCACCACTCAAGGTCCTAAAGTTTTGCTGCAGGTATGGCTGGTGGGAAGAAATTGGTATGGTGCCCTCTAATGGGGTTCAAGAGCAGTCTTTTTCTGGTGTCATTTCATTTCCAAAAGACTTAATCTCTGGGTTCTAGATCATGAAAGGTCTGGTTGTCCTCAGTTGGTGGATCAAGAAAAGTTTCTTTTACTTGGTGAAAATATACTTTTGGCATAATAGTGATCATTGTTTCTTAGTACATTTAGGCATTACAAAATGTATTTTGACAGTGATAAATCTGGAGAAAAGCTATGGTTTTCCTATATTTTATTTTCATAGCAGATGTACTGTTTTAAGGAAATATCTTAAAAAGCTGGAGTTTCTACCTGTCAATATGAAATTTTTCGAAGAAAAAGATAAACGACAACATTAAAACTTCACAATTATACTGTAACCCTTGATTGTATTTCCTGAAGTTGTTTGGGCTGAATAAAATTGTTTGGGTTGTAATGAGTTTTAGAAGAAATGAAGAGAATGGAGGAATTGGAAAATGAAGTATAGTCATTAATTGAAAAGAGACTATTATTGTTTCTTTCCAATCTAAATCAAATTATGACAGTGGTTTCAGGCAATTGGAAAGAGGAATTAGTCTGTGGAAATAATGACCTCATTATATAACCAAAAAATACAAATTAAAAATTAACTTTAGTTGACTTTCTGCTGAAATAAATGATTTAAAAGTGAAAATATTTTTATTGTTTACTTGCAGAATTCATTTTTTCCCCTCAAAATAATATGAGCATTAAAAGAAAGGTGTCAGATTCTTTACTAGAATTTTCATTTGGGCTGCCATGAGATATAAACTACCTATGCAAAGGAAGTTTCATCATATGTATGTTTCACTATGTGTATATAATATATATATAATATTTGCCCTATATAAATATATATGGGGTAAAATGTTTATGATTTTAATGTGTTTATTTTCATAGAAGTTTCAAAAATTACTTTTTAAATTTATAAGTTGAAATGAATATGATTTAAATTTTTAGGAATATAATCTACATTTCCATATTATACATACTAACGCAAACATAATCCTAGTACATTAAAAACACAATGTTGGACATAGAATGTCCCAAATTTTGATGCTTATAAAGGAAACACACACCATCATCATGTGCCATCTGGGAGAAGAAACACTTTCAAGTATATGTTTTTTAGCTTTTAGGGAAAATGATCTCCCTAAACTCCAAGTCAGTAGACTTTTTAATAATGTGAAATAGTACCCATTTATAACCTCAAGAACAAATACTAATTGTCCAGATCCAAATGTTAGAAATAATTCCTAAAGCCTTCAATCATTTTCCTTTTCCCATTTACCAGTACATGGACCATGCAAATCATTACTCAGGCATAGCTTTTCAACTTTCGTAATCTTGTATTGATTATGACTTCTACATTTTGGAAACTGAGAAATTTGATAAAATAATAATACTTATCTGCCTATTGCTGCATCTATCTAGTTAAAATATCTATTGATCTATTCTATCTGCCAATCTATCCATCCATCTCTCACCAGTCTACCTACAGCACGTACACTGTGCATGTGACTCTTCCCTCTACTGAACATATATTAATACTATCTTCTTCTGCATATATATGTGTACAATTTCAGCTATGCTTCTTTCCTATTTTTGTATAACATTGAATAGATTGAACTTTTAGAATAGAGGCATTTGGGATAAATGCTCAGAGAATCATATCAAGTCAGTTCATCCTTGGATTGTGATAATTGTTTGAAAATTCTTTCTTATTTTGAACCAAAACTTCAAATTCTACACTTTGGGCCTTCCCTATTCTACTGACAAGCAGTAAACCTTGTCTTTCCTGAAACAATACTTGAGGAAGGAATAGTTATTTCACAAGCTGTTTTGTATCACCTTACCACCTCACACTCAATAACAGAGCACAGTCTCTGTGTCAGCAAACTTGCTAGGGAAAGAACACCTGCTCCCAAAGACACACAATCTAGTTGAGGATATAGACCATATTTATGAAAACATAAATAACATAATAAAGTAGCAGATACTTGTAACAAGGTGATGATGAATAAAGCTCATTTCATAACCTTACTGTTCCTTTCTCTTTTTATCTTCAACCCAATCCTCTCTTACAGGCTTTCACACTCTGCTTTGGGGCTTTGTTTTAGATACATATCTCTGAACAAAAAGTATTTGTGTGTGCAAGTATACATATGTACTTCCTCTCCCTGGTTACTTCCCTCCCCCGACCATTTTCTGATTGTTAATGTTATTCTCCACAAGTCTTAGTTGCAAACATTTCCTAAAGCTGTCACATATGTTCATAGCAATGTGCAGAGTGGGGGTAATAAAATAAATTTGAGATGCTAAACCAATGTGATTAAAACAACCTTATTGGCCTAATGCTGATTCCTTCTGTATGCTACTCTCAAAGATAAATCTCTGAAAAGAGCCTTGCTCAAATCAATTTGTCAAAACCTTCAGTAGCTTCACAGTGTTTAAAGAATAAGCACAAATGCTATATCAAGGTGTTATGGACCCTTTAATCCATCTTGCCAACTTTATCTACTGCTAATTTTTCATCATCAACTTTGGCAGAATAAATCTGCTCATTATTCCCTGATAGGCAAGGTACTGTAAAAGGGCCAGGTGCCCTGAGTTTAATTTTTGCTCTGCCATCTTTTCACTGTGTACCTTGTATAAATTAGTTAAATTTATCCAATTTAACAAAAATATTTATGCTTTACTAAAAAAGGACTAATAATAATATCTACCCTATATGGTTATTATGAGGAGTAAAAGTGGTAATGTATGTAAAAACACAGAGAACTGTGCATGACACGTGGTAAGAATTCAATGTATATTAGCAAAAAATGGCAGGTGTGCTTCACTGAGTTTATTTTCATATACCATTCGTTTGTCCTATAAAATCATGACTTGTTTTCTCTCTTTGTTTAAGCCCTCCCTTCCTTTAAGACACATTTCATATAGACTGTAATCTTTTTCATCCTTCAGTAACATCCCCCCTTCTGACTTTTCTGTGTCATTGATGCAGTGCTTAGGTAGGGTGATCGTGTTATTTATCATTCAAACTGGGACTCTTGGTATTGAAAGCGAGTGCTCTGGATTATTGCATTGGGACAGCAGGCATAAATTGGGTCTGACCTGGGCAAAGAGACAGATGGTTACCCTGTGTATAGTGGAGACTTCAGTTATCAAATCTGTTATTATCAAAGCAAAGCAAACTTTATATTTGTATGCAGATCGTTATGGCAAAACTCCCGTCAACTTAATTGTCAGGAAATGAGGTTCATCAAAATGAACCTCAGCTGTTTCTGGCTATTCCCAGAGTACTGGTTCTCATCTGTTCAGGCCCAAACCCCTCAGTTTCTTGTGTTTGGGCTTATTCATTTGATCCGCAGGCTTCTGCCTTTGCGACCTCTGAGTCTTATGAGACAGACATTCCACCTGGTGCCGCTGCATTGCCCAACTCCACTCCTCTTGCTTGTATCATTCCTTCCCAAAATGCATACACCTGGGCCTTTCTTAATTATATACAACGCAAATGAGACCATTATAATTTTTGCTTAGGCTTTACCGAAGCATCGTGGATAAAATGTGAGGGATTTATAGCAGAGAATTCAACACCACTGCCCCAAACTATGACCATGCTTATGGTTACGTACAGGCTTATTCTTTGCCTTGCTTTCAGCCTGTCTCTGAACAGGAACAGTTCAAACTATACCATTTGAACCACTCCACAATTCTCAGACCTTTTCATGTATCAAATGCTCCTGCCCAGAAGAAACAAGTTTCCTCTATACCCAAGTTCTCCACTCCCACCCTCTGGTTTAACTCCTTTTAGAATGATTGATATTAGGAAAAAAACTCCTTTCTGGGGAAACTCTACCCCATTCCCTAAGGAGTGGTCTGGTTCTATGTTCTTGGTAAGATAATCGTAAGGGCCTGACATCACTGTATGTTCCTAGAACTAGGTATTTAGCTTTATTCATCATCACCTTGTTATAAGTATATGCTACTTTATTATGTTATTTATCTTTTCATAAATATGGTCTGTATCCTCAACTAGATTGTGTGTCTTTGGGAGCAGGTGTTCTTTTCCTAGCAAGTTTGCTGACACAGAGACTGTGCTCTGTTATTGAGTGTGAGGTGGTAAGGTGATACAAAACAGCTTGTGAAATAACTATTCCTTCCTCAAGTATTGTAGCTTCATTTTTAGACAGCAGTTCATATGTAGAATAACTTGCCATGAACCTCTGGGTTCCCTTGCCAGAGCCACGTAACTTACTGATCTACTCAATGCGTTGTCCTTCTGGCCCATGCTGCTTATTTTGTAACATAGCTCTTCCCCCCTGAGACAAGCTGGTCTTATATTTTTGGCCTCGAGCACAGGGCAGCCCAAACTTTATTGAAAGGAGAGCTTGATTGGGAAGTGAAATCCACAAGAGATATTTGTCACAAAATCACTGTGACTGATGCCAGGCTGACCATAATGATTTGTGGTAGGAAATCTCCCCCATTCCCCAGCATTATCTTTCTCTGAAAATATCCCTATTCTGGCAACTCCTCAATTGTCTAATACAAAAGTAATTTTCTCAAGTATAAATTTTCCTCTTTCAATTCTAATGGTTTTCACTTAATAATGTCTTTGCCAGCCAACACTTTCTGTGTGTGCCCCCTTGGGTATCAAACGTGACACAAAACAAGAAAGGTCTTACTCTTTTATGAGTGCAGTGTTTCCTTCTATCATTCATGCTGACCTGGTGTCAGCAGCTGTTTTACCAGACACCATCATCAGCGCTTACGGTTAAGCACGGAGATGTATTATCAGACGAAGGAAAGGAGACAGAAAATGATGAAAGACTTAAGAAAGGTAGCCCTAAATGAAAAATCTTACTATTTATTATAATTTAATAGTTTTTAAAAGGTACATACCCATTTTAGTTAAATATATTGAAATCTTCCATACAAAATAACATCTGTTATTTTTTATAATTTCACTGACTGCTATGTAGTTTTAATGCTTTGAATTTTTACTCGGCATTATAGTTTCTTTCTGTTCTTTTAAACAAGTTATTAAATTATAATGTAATCTTTGGTGATAGATCAATTTTATTTATATTATACTTTATTAAGAAAATTTTAGGGGGGGAGGGTTGGCAGGGGCAATATATGTAACCCTAACAATATCTGTACCCCCATAATATAATGAAATAAAAGAAAAAAAAAGAAGAAACAAAAAAAGAGAAAATTTTATTAGAAAAATATGAAATTTGATTTGAGAGACTTTTACATTCATATTTGTTGGGGATTATTGGAATAAGTATTACCTCTTTTCCCCAAGGAGCAAGGCAGATGGAAGTCTAAATGTTATCTTCATTCCACATAAAGCTACTATTTCAGAATGTGGCCTATATTTGCAGACAAATGTGTTTCTTAATACTGAATTTTGGAATTATACAAATTTTCTCACCAAATCATAGCTGTCTGGAATAAGGAAGCCTTCCTTCAGCCCATATACAAATACATCCTAAAGCAAAGAGCAGAAATCTAAGGCTGGAACTGAATGGACAGCTCACTTGTTGTAGGCAGGGCCTTCCTAAGAGATTGGAAAGAACAGGTAGGATTTTGCATACCCATTTCTCCTTCCAGACTCATCTGTCATGTAAATCAGTCAAGGAATCAATTAATGAGGGGGTGGAGAGAGGCCAGGAATGTTGTATTAGTGGGATACGCTTTGCATTAAAGGAAATATCAGGAGTAGGAAGTAAACATCTGTTACCACTAAAATTTCCTAGGTTTTTGCTCTCTTAATCCATTGGGTTTGACTACTAGGTCTTTGGTCAACCAAAGGTATGGCCATACAACAGGACAGGGGAGTAGCAACCTCTCAGGATGACCCTTCTCCCACTTCTTTGAGGCTGCTCTGCAAATACGAGTCATTGCTCCTTTAATACCCACTGGGAACACTGGTAGACCCTCTAGATTTTGCACACGGAAGGCTCTAAAATAAGTCATAGCAATACACAATAAAATTAACTCCTCTAAGGCCACGGTGCACTCAAGGCTGAATGAAGTTTACCTATATGCTACTTTACATCCCCAATATGTCTGGCACATACCCAAAATGACTTGTCAGAAGTTCTTCAAAGAAAGCAAATTACAGATCATAAAATACAATCCTCTTCGTATTATCAAATTCCCAGGGAGAAGTTAAGTTTTAAACTTAATTACCCTTTCAAGTTGTATCTACCAGGTCCTAGTAGGAAGCAGAGGCACATTCAAACTGGGCCATTAAGAAGACTTTAATAAAGGGACTGTTTATACTGGTGTAAATACAGTGTAGGGAAACCAAAAAGGATGGACTGCACTCTGGGGTTGTCAACAGACTGTGCTTGTCACCACTGTAGGCCTGAAGAGGCACAGGGAGGGAGGGACTCACAATCTGAACAAAGCAGTTGGATGGAGAAGGATGCCACAGATTCATGGTAACCCAGAAGATAAGGAACTAAGGGAAAAATACCCTGGCCTATTACACTTTTCCTCCTGTCCTATTGACACTTTCCACTGGCTGAATCCAGGGAGAAGACAGATGGAAGGGAGACTGTGCAGCCTCTGGGGTACAAAGCAGGTTAGAGAGTGGATCTGGAGGAGCAAGCAGGGGAAAAAAAAAACAGCTCATAAATTCAAGTTTAAGGAAAAGTGTGAAGAAAATAAAGTCCAAAATCAAATTCTCTTGCCCTTGTGTTGTAAAATGCTTAAAAAATCCATTCTTTTTATCTTAATATTCTGCTCAGTGTCAGCTAGAGGGGTTCTGAGTGCTTGGTAGAGTTGGATTTCTTTTAAAAGCTGCAGCTTGATCTGTCTTTTACTGAAAAGGCAGTGGATCCTTCAGGGCCTCAGAAGTTGTATTAGTTTAATGCCAAACGATTTGTAAGCTACACTTTTAAAGAGTCCAAATGATAAATAGGACACACCAGACGAACATAGTTCTAGGCCCACACCCAACAAATTTTGAAATGAGTCAATCTCCAGTCCCTAGAACAATAGTTATACAAGGCAAATAATGTTCCCAGGATCTAGTCTTATCAACTATTGTTGCCAAAGACCACAGTGTAGTCTCAATGATGTCTGAGTGAAAGAGCTCAGACTGAGAAAATAGTCTGGGTTTAGCCTTTTATAATACTATAATGATTTTATTATGCTATAATTCATAAACTCATTTGGGAAAAATCAGCAAAAGTTTAGTTTTGGCATTATATATATTGGGGAAGACTTGGCTCTGTGAACTTTCTCCTCTCCCAGGTTATGGCATTTGAGTACTGCTGCTGTTTTTCAAAGTTTAGAATTATTTTTTTTTTGGAGACTGTATCTTGCTTTGTTGCCCCAGGTAGAGTGCAGTGGCATCATCATAGCTCACTGCAACCTCCAACTCCTGGGCTCAAGTGATCCTCTTGCCTTAGCCTCCTGAGTAGCTGGAACAACAGGCATGCACCACCTTGCTTGACTAATTTTTCTATTTTTTTGTAGAGATGGCATCTTGCTCTTGCTTAGGCTGGTCTTGAACTCCTGAGCTCAAGCAATCCTCCCATCTTGGCCTCCCAGAGTGCTAGGATTACAGGCATGAGCCACTGTGCCTGGCCTTAAAAATTCTTAATGGTGGAAGCTCCAGACAGCAAATCTTATTTGAAGAGACCCTTTCTCATACCATACTCAGAGCCTCTTATTTTTACCTTTCTCCTTTGTGCTGTTCATCTGTGCCTGACATTGTTAATGTAATCCTAGAACTTTACAAGTACAGTATAGCACATATAAAACTTAGGTGCAGCATGTGCTAAATCCTTTTAGCATAACATCAGCAAATGTTGTGCCTCCTAATGTTTAATAGGCCTATGTGTAAAAAGACTTTCTTACATTTGAATCTTTGCCTCAGCCATATCTGCCCAGGAAGCTGCACCTGTGTGGTCCAAGGTCAAGCAGTAATATCCTGCGTCTAGAGCCTGTCCAAGTCCACTATAGATCAATCCTTAGATGAAGCTTACTACCCTACATTCCTTATGGCTATCATCCGGTTTAGTCCTGGCGTATGTGGCACTGCCCATGAAGAAAGAGCTGCCATAAGCTGTTGTTATTACCAAATGAAAAAATACCATGAAGCGTAAGGCTTAAAGCCTTTCAAACCAGAGTACAACAAAAAACCAAAAACAATTGCAAACTTCTAGAGAGACTGCTATAAATTTCTATACATGGTCAAAGTCAAAACTGAAGCCACATTTCTTAGCTACCCTGGAAGAGCCTCGGTCACCACTGGTGTATGTCAGGCCCCCAAATTTTAATTCTCATTTCTGTTAAAAGGACCCTGGCCCCATGTACCAGATATTTCCTTTCTTAAAAATAAATATGGGCCTCTTTACCCACCATAGAGTAAATCTTATATCTTCACCTGGAGCAGTAAAAAGCATAATCTTTTGAAGGGAGTTTGGCTCCCAAAAGAAAGGAGAGAGGAAGGAGCTAGGTAATATATGCCCATTTTCTCCTGTGGCAGCCATGAAAACGCACTGCTTACATCTTCTGTAGCACTGAGCGTAACGGACTGACCGCCCCAATTTCTACGCTTCTGGATCCAGCTCTGAAGCCATGTTACCTGTGAGTTACTCCCAAGTGAGTGACTGACTGCTACTTGGGGACTGGTACTGGCCTATTCCTGCAGACTCCCTTAATGGGCAACCTTGTCTTGAGCCTCACATTGGCTTTGCCAAACCTCTCTTTCTATAGCCCTGCAATCTGAGACTCTTCTTAGCCAATTCTACTCAATAAGAGTCAGTCCTGTGTCACATTATGAAGGTTCTTTCCCTCCTTCCCTGGCTCCCTTCCCTTCATCCTTCACAGGCATTTCCCCCAATGAACCTCTTGTATGTCTAATCCAATCTTGCATCTGTTTCTCATTCTGTTTCTTACACACCTTCCAAACTCATCCAAGTGTTGGGTAACTCTGTTCATCTCTGCTAGGACCGTGTGAAGAGAGGGAGAGTGACAAGAGTATGAAGCCCTTGAGTATTCTACCAGGTGGAAGATGACATCAGAATTGGGAAATAATCTGTCCTTCCTATGGTTTCATTAGGAGAAGGTAGGGAAGTTAGAGTATATATATCTGATCTTTTGTCTGCTTCAAATGTATCTACATCAAAATACTTCTTAATGGAGTTGCCAGGAGCAAAATAATTGAGCAGGCCCTTAATGTGGCCCACATAACTTTTTCTCAGTCATAAGAAAATACTTATGATTAATTTAAACAGTTGAATAAAAATCAAATATGTTAATTGTTGAATTTTTTAATTTCAATTTTCAAATAATTGCTGCTGCATTTTACAAATGTTATGACCTTCTGAGTTTTTCTTTTTATTGCATTTCCATTTATTTGGTTAAATTATCAGCATCCATTCAGTTGCCCACCCTAGACATTTTGATTCATCCCTTTCCTTCATGGTCCATAACTAATCAATCATCAAGTCCCTTAGAATGTATTACTGAAAGATACCAAGGATCTATTCCCTCTTTGCCATTATTTCTGGTACTGCTCTCATCATTTCACTTGACCTTCAGATTTTCTACCTTTAGTTTCTTCATTATTTCAAACAATGCTTTTTCTAATGTATAATTCAAATTATTTTACTCTCCTGCTTAGAAATTACTTCCCATTACCTATAAGCTGAAGTTATTAATAAAACTCTTTATCATGATGCAAAACGGTTTCATAATCTGACTCCCGTCTCTCTTTTGAGAATCATACTAATAAATCCCTTCTCTTCATGACCCCTGTTATAGTCACATAAAATCATTGGATATTCCTTGTACTTGCTGGTTATTTCACTTCTGTGTAAAATTATGAATGTTTTTGGTCAGGTTTTGAGTTTTAATTTCCTTTTCTCACTTTCCTTCATCTGATAACTTCCTCTACATTCTTTAAAGCCTGGCTCAAAATCACCTCCTCTAAAAAGACTTCCAAGTTTTCCCAGGTGGAATTAATCATTTCCAGTATTTTCTGTTAAAACATCACATGTATCTACCATACCACTTTTAAATTATATTTTAATTATTTTTGTTCTTGTGTCTTTGTCTCTTTTGGTTATGAACCAGGCAATTCTGCTTGGTTGATAATAAACATTGTTTAAATGAAAATTTTAAGATGTCTTAGAAAAAGGGTCTAGAAATAATCAACATGAAAATGTGTTTCTTATTTAACATATACATTCCTGATCAATAAATAAATACTAATATATAATAAATAATATGAGTTAAAGTAACAGAGTCTTGCTATAACCTAATTTTCAATATTGTAATTTTTATTAGCTTTTAGCCTTTATCCAAAGGGCTGTAATATGCAGAATTAATTAAATTATATAATTACACCTGAGTGTAACACCCCAAAAAAGGTTTAGCTTAGGGTATAGTGAAGTCATAAGTCCAAAATTGATTGAATAGCTTATATGGATTATGTCTTCTTGTTCCCTCTTTTTTTGTTTTTAGTCAAGTCTCTTAATTAGAAACAAAAATAGCCAATATAAACAAAAAGAATCTATAGTTGAATGTACTTGTCAATTTTGAACTAAATTACTAGAGAAAATACTAAAAATGCATGTAGCTGATAAATATTAGTATATAAGCAACATTAATGCAACATTCATACTGAGTACAGATTCATTTTAGCAACCTTTTAATTGTTCTTACTGAAAGAGGAGAGAACATATATGACCTCTCTGGTCTCAGTTTCTTCAGCTGTGAAATAAAAGAGTTGTACTAGAGTTATTCATTTATTCAAGAAATGCTTATGTGCCAGATGCCAGTGCTGGAATACAAAGATGAGAAAGATAGATAGATAGAGTCCCTATTGTCTAGTGACTTAAAAGACATAGGTGAATTTAAAATTTTTTTTTCACTGTAGAGTTTTATAAACATGACATGACAGTATGAATTAAATTATAAAATGTTACTCATATTTGCTTTTAAATTTATTTAGAAAAGTATTTCACTGAAGTTTATATGATTAAAAATTCTCATTGGAAGACAAGTTTTAATGGCTGAGTTGTGATAAACATATTGTCACTATTTTGTATAGTAATTAGCTCTTAGCTTTAAACACCAGAAAATTGGTCAATGTATTGACCACACATAGAGTAGGGTTTAGTCAGACATATGCACTTTAATTCCCAAACAGAATTCTTTATAGAGATTTCACTTTACACATCGATTTTTACTCTATTCTATATTGGCATTATTGTCTATGGCCTTGCATATGACTTGGTAATGGAGACAGGAAATTTTTCTATTGCTTTAAATATTGCACAGAAGGGAAATTTCATTTAAAAATGTGAATCATCCAGCCCCCTTTAAAATGAACATTGGATGATAAGTAAGGAGGAAAAAGAAATAAGCAAGTATTTACTTTCTTGGTAAATCCTCTCCATGAAGATTTTGGGGACTAACAAGAATGACATAAAGACACTCAAAGAAAGATTATAATTTTGAATCCATATTATAAATGTTTTTCATTTTTAATTACTAAGTATGTATTTGTTAATACCATGAGCAATGTTTCTACTATCAGACTGTGATTATATCCAAAGTATCAGTCTTTAGAATCAGAAAACCTGCCATTTTTCTTTTTTTAAAATCATTCCAATAAATTACAGCCATAAAAATGTATGACAAACAAATCAATTCTAAAGGAGGTACCTTTTGGCTCATTTTTCCATTTAAAGATTGTAAAATTGTGATATCCCTTAGTATAATGGGAATGACATTTTTAAGGTATTAAACAAATGTGGATTTTTTCCTAGTAATTTTATGGCTTTTATGTGAAGAATCGTGTCTGGTAACTAAGATTATACTACTTATTCTTCAGTGTGGAGAGCATATATGTCTTCTATTACTATGGCTGAGCTGTGAGGTTTAATGTCCCCTGGGAAAGAGTCAGATATAACAGAGGAAAAGTCTTTGCTGGAAATGAAGCAGAAGTAGGATATCCTCTTCTTCTGACCTTCTCATAGGATTTGGAGAAGGAGAAGAGAAAAATAGAATTGGCAAAGAGGTCAGAGTTCCATACCCTCATATTCCCCCTGTTGGGATAGAATCCAGGGTACATGGTAGAGACATCTAAACCTGTGCTGAACAATCTGACCACATCACAGGGTCTAGGGAAGCCAGTTCAGGAGAGACTGCAAAATTCAGGAAGAATCTCATATTTGGCTTTATCCAATATGGCAAGAGTGAAAGCATAGGTATGGTGAAGGCAGTTGGCTGATAGCCAACATGAGGCAGGATTCTTGGCTTCACATGTGTGCACAGAGCGGGAAGAGATTAAGAAACTTCCTTGGCCTCTGGTGAGGGGATTTAGAGAGGTTGAGAATGTCAGTGGACCGTCAGATGCCCAAAGTTGAGACAAAGAATCCTCTGTGTGAGGGACCTCATGACCGGAGTCAAAGATCTAGGACTTATGGTGGATGCCATCATGATACCTTAGAAGACTCATCACACAATAGCAAGCATGAGTTCAGGCATTAGATCAAACCATATTGCAACAGCAACTAGAAAAGATCCAGGGGCACACTGTGGAGATGCAAGATCACCTTCTGTCATAACACCGTGAGCACCTAGGACACACAGACACTATATATAAAGGAAGAGTCAAGAGAGAGGGAATGTTCCAAATACTATTGCTACATAATAAACTATCCACACACTTGTGTAAAACAACCATTTTATTATGCATATAGATTTGCAATTAGAAATTTCGAAAAGGCGCAATGGGGATGATTTTTTCTTCTCCACCGCATGATGTGTAAAGCCTCATCTAGGAACACTTGATGGCTGGGACTGGAATCATCTGGGGATATTTTCACTTATATATCTGGTGGCCATTGGTTAAGACCTTAGCTGGACTGCCAGCCAAAGCACCTACATGTGGCCTGTATATGTGGCCAGGTTTTTAAAACATGGAAGCCTCAGAGTAGTTCTACTCCTTACACGTGACTCTGGGTTCTAAAAGAAGGTGTTCCACTGGACAAGAAGGATACTTTTTGAAGTTCACTTTTTATAAACTAGCTTTGAAAGTCACATAGCATCACTTTTGCTTTACTGTATTCTGGAGCAATCAAAAACCTACCTAGATTTGAGGGGAAGAGATCTGGATCCGTCTTGTCATTGGAGGGCAGTGAAGTCACATTGTCAAAGAGCAAGTGGGCTAGGAGATACTGTTCTGGCAATTTAGAAAGCACAGGGAGAATCTGTGGAGTGTATTTCCTTGAAAGGGACAGCTATACACTAAAAGGACACTAGTTAAACCAGAAGTGACTGAACTAATATTAATCAAAAAGTTTAAATTTCCTTATTATTTACTGGAGTGTGGCTTATGAAAAAGATTAGATTTGTTTTTCTTTTCACATATTGGTAATACTATATTCTCTGTCACTCTATTCTCTGTCAATGACATTTTAATAGCTAATCTATATCTCTAGTGCCTAATCTCTATTTCAATTGTCCATGAACAAACATTTTTCTCTAGATCTGTAGTCAGACAGGCATTTGCGTACCTCCAAATGATGATTACCTATTTCTTTGGGTGCTCAATAGTTCTTCACATTAGACACCAGTCTCTAATGTCTTTGAGAATACATGTTTCTTCCAATCATGAACACACGTTTTTCAGATAAAATATCACTTTTATTTGCTTTTGAATATGTTGTCTTTCCTTATTGGTCTCAAGTGATTATTCCTTATGTTATCCACCTTCAGTCCTAGGTGAATTTTGTGTATGCTATCTTCTCTATTAAATTAGGCTTTCTAATTGTCCCTCTATTGGTTGAAAAAATTCCATCCAGCTGTGGTAACAGAAACACACAGAAGCATAAACATTTATTTAAATTGGGAAAATATATGGCTGTTACAGAGTGACCAAAATGGGCAAAATATAAAGAAATTTTTTTCTGATAAGGTTTAGGATGGAGTGGAGGAGTCAAGTACTCAAATGAGAATGTACCCATGATGCAGATGCACATTCCTGAAAAGTTAGAAAACTGAAATGTTGGGAAAGTTGAGAGAGACAGGAGTGTCACGGAAAAGAGGTAGTGCCTTGTTGGGCCAGAAGGTAAGGGAAGCCAAGAAGCTACCTGCTTCTCTCCATTTTGCCTGAGCTGAGAGATGCTCCAAAGATGGAGAATTTTAAATGGCACAAGCAAACTTAGTTTGTATATGCTGTTTACTGATTTAATGTTTGTTATTTTTAATTTTAATGTTAATGAATATTTACTTCTATAATCTTATAAAACATTTAAATAGAATGTGTCCTATGTGTTTTAGTTATAATTTCAGGTGAGGCAGGAATTTAAGGAATGCTATCTAGACATATAGCTCCAATTTCTTGTACATATATATATATACATTATCACGTATTATGTTTCATGATGATGTAGTTGAAAGGGCTTTAGACAGAAGACTTTGTTTTGATCACAATATTAATATTAAATATGATGTTATTTTCTTTTCTGGGCCTTTAAGTTCCTCATACTAAACAATAAAAAGATGTGTTAGATAAAACAATTTCAAAGTTTCCATCCAGTATTATGAATCTATTAGTTTCTCTTAGGAGGTGATGAAAAATAATAAAGAATCTATAATTTAATTTTGCACAGAATGATTCTCATGTATATATACTTTCTACTTGGCCACACACTGACATTTATGAAGAAATTGTATTAGGAGGTTTTGATTATTTCTTATCTATATAACTTTAAGTAGATTTTGAAGAATCAGTGAAATTATTGAACTGGTTTTCATTATAAAGGTGCAAAACATTTCCTGTACAATAACATAACACTTCAAATAAATTTAAATATCACAAATGAATTAATGTAAAATTTAATTTTCCTTGATTTTAGGCATGATATAATTTAATTTTGCTGTATAATACAACATTTCATTTCTATTCATATGGAAGAATAGAAAAATAAGCTGGTGGAGATAGTAGAGTATTTTGGAGACAAAATAGTCAATTTGAGTACAAATAACTAAGAACAATTGTTGATACGTATAAAAAGGAAAAGGAAAACCTACTTCTTTTTGACAATTATTATGAAAGGTATAATATACTTATTTTAGGAAACAGTATCTAAATATTTAGCTTTTTTCAGATTGAGAGTGTATTATCTTATGTTGTGACAAATATTTTATGATATTTGATTACATTCGAGGTTTTACTTAATATTAAATTACATAAGCCATTAGCTGAGAATAGTTGAAACACATTATTTTGCAAACCACTAAACATAATGATTTTTTTAAAGGGTAAAGACTAGAAATAAGTTGGTAATATTTTTCTTTTGCAGAACAGAATTTCATTAGTGGTGTTTTATATATTTTTAAGTAGAAAAATTTTTCCCCAAACAACATTGTATGTAAAACTGCAATTTATGAATAGATTTAAACATTGATAGGAATGGTGCCAGTGGGCCCAGAGCCCAATTCCCTTGGCCACTTAGTTCTCTTCCTTTTTTCACCCAACAAGGCTCCTATACACCCCAGAACTCTGGGCATCAGAAGAGAAGTTTGAAAATCAGTACCTTATTGCATAAAGTATATAACTGTAGTATATGCAGCACATTATTAATAGTATATAAATGGAGACATTAACTTACTATAACATGACTAATATTTGAGAAAGGCAGACATTATTTATTAAATTTTTTGTATATAAAATCCCACTTATTGTTTCCTTACTAGTAGAAATTAAATTCTAGTAGAAATTAAATTCTTACGGCTAAAAGACATATGAAAGAAAGGTAGTCTAGTTTACGATGGTATTCCTGATCACTTAGAAATAATTAAATAAGCTAGGGATCTTCTATGTAGGACATCAGTCAGTATCCTCACACAAATGAAATGAAGTATAGTTCCCAAGTTTATTTAAACTACTACATTAAAATTCTGGCTAGAATCAGATGTTTGTGAAGAACACAGCACTTTCGATTTATCAAAATGGTGGGAAACATATTTTATTTTGGGTTATTTTTATTGAATGTCTCACTTTTGAGAGATTTAAAATGACTGGAGTTTCAGATCTGGATGTTTCTCTGGATGTTAATGAACTGTTCAGATTTACTCAGACGAGGCTAGCAGTAGCTAGAAATCTCTCCAACATGTTTGATGGCATTTATATAATGTGTTTGTCTTCATAGCATGTTTGCCACTGAGCATCTTCCCGAGAAGCAGTCAATAAATACTTGACTGTCAGGACACAGAGCTACTAAGCTAATAGATGTTTTTGTTGACAGTCTCAATATAGCAAAAGCAGGCTTACTTATTTTTTACAAGTTTCCCTAGTTTTCTGTCACCCTTAGTCATAAACTGTACCATCTCCTCTGAGCATGTAATCTCAGATTCACCTTCCCTTTTTCACTTCTCATATTCTAATAGTCAACAAATCAAGAAAAGCTATCATTTCCCTAACATCACAAAGCCATAACTGTATTTTTCAGTTAGTCCTCAGATTTGCTGATGTTTTTCTAGAAAGGGAGAAGCAGCATCACCAGCTAACTGTAACAATAATCTTGCCCTTGATAACAACATCACACTGGATATCCAGTGAAAACCTTGAAAACCTTCAAGGTACCTTGATGTTATAGAAATTATACATGCTCCCAAGCAGATCTCATTTAGACACGTCTGTCTGTGGTATAATCATATTGTGCTAGGAACGGCTAGAGAGTAACAAAGCATGGTCTCTAACACTTTAGGAATTTACAGATGGTTTGAGAGGCAATATTGCATTGTGGTTAGGAACACAGACTCTAGAGCCAGATCACCCGAGTTCAAATGCCTTTCCTCTTACTTCCTAGATGTGCAATCTTGAGGAAGTTACTTATATTTTCTACTCCTCAAATTCCACGTCTTGAATGAAGATTATAAACATAACTATCTCATGTAATTGCAAGAATTAAATGAGTTAATACAGGTAAAATATAAGTAATTTATAGGTACTAAGTATCTATCACATAGTGAGCCCTATTTGTATTTTCTATTATACTTGGAAGGCACTTCATCTCTTCATTTCTCATTCCTTCATGCTACATGTATTTTGGGTTCATTGAGCTGAACTCGCAAAGTAATAATTCAGAAAATGCTTCTCCCAGTATTTATTTGTACTAATTGATGTGTGTGTGTGTATGTGTGTGCGTGCATGTGTGTGTGTGCTGCATTTTGAAAGAGAAGAAGCTGAGAGTGAAGCCAATGGTTTGGTATCTGTTTCTAATCAGGCCCATGGACTGGTTTGAATGGCCATGTTTAAAGCACTGACAGAATTATTGTTCCAAGAGAGAGCTGGGAAGATGCTAGTCAAGAGGTGATGGTCTGAAGTTGAGAGAACTCTCCAGTGAGACTTTATGAACAGCAGAGTTACTTTGGAGTGTTGCAAAATAGCTTCTGAGTGCTGACTTTATTGATTAACCATCACTTATTCCACTTCACTCTATTCTACTTGCCTAGTTCAAGTAAATCAATACCCCTTTAACACTGGACACTTAAACAAACAAAAAAAGAAACCCATTTAGTGGGCACATGCCCAAAGTAGGAAAAGATAAGAATGAGTAGTTTTCCAGGCCCTATCTTCCACTGTTGGTTCCAGAACAGAAAACCTGTAGTGATAAGAGTATTTTATCCCTGGGGATACATTAGCTTGGGCAGCTCCAATGTGGATGGCCCCTTTTGGACCATGAGTGTTCTGGATCCCCAACTTCCTAGTCCTGGGAGAGTTGGAGAATGGTCCATTCTGATGCAGAGGTAATGCCAACTGTAGCAGCTCAGTTGGTGAACAGAGCTCAGATATATTGAAGCATTTTCTACTACTGCCTTCCCTTCAAGGATTTCTATTTGTCAGAGCAGCGTTAGGATCTTACTAGTTCTTGTCACAATGAATTTATGCCCCTTTGGCTTATTTCCCCCTAGAGGCCAGACAGAGATGCCTCAACTACTTTAACAAGTCAGAAAATAGTATATTCTTGTTATTTGGTGCTCTTATGTTTGAATTGTAATCAATCGAGTACATGTAGTTAGATAAAAACCAACCAGTTTAAAAGCTTATAACAAAACACAGCAGTTTTCTACCCCACAGCCCTCCACCCCAGATCCTGCCCCTTAGGGGAGAACTGCATTCACTTCTTTAGATGTCTCTTCTATAATTTCCTTTATTTCTAAAGAGTCTGCTTTTGTTGCTAGCTTTTGCTTTATTAGTTTTAGATATCTATTGGCTTCTGTAACTGTAGTTATCTTAGTTATATAAGATTTTCCTTTCCTACTTCCTCTCAATGTAGTTTTATCACTATTTTTGGTTTTTACGATCAATCTTTAGAATATTTTGACTGCTGAGCCACATGTGCATTATGCTGTGATTATGATTCATGTCTTTTATGATAACTTGTTGACATCTCTTGTTTGCTGTTCTCTACTCACCTGCTCTCTTCATTCTTACAGAATTTTTTTTCACTATTACTTATTTTTGCAACATCATTTAAGGTGGCAGAGAATTGGAAGGAAATTGACCAGCACAATGGGAATGAAGCAGTATACCACAGTAGATATATAGTATAGAATTCTATATGGCAGTCACAATTCAATACTCTAGGTGTACCTACAGTTTATTTTTTCCTACCCATTTTCTTTTTTAAAAAAAATTATGTTTTTTTATTATTTCAAAATATTATGGGGTTACAAATATGTTTGGTTACATGGATCGCTTGTGTTATGCTTGAGTCAGGGTCATAAGCATGCCCATCACCCAGATATTGTTCATTATACCCATTAAGTAGGTTTGTGCCCATCCCCCCTCTCCCCTCCTCCCAGTTTGATTTCCACTGACTTTTACTTCCTTCTGTGCCATCAGTTAGTTCTACTTTAATAGCAGGTACATGTGGTGTTTGTTTTTCCATTCTTTAGATACTTCACTTAGGATAATGGTCTTCAGTTCCATCCAAATTGTTGCAAAAGGCCTTAATTCATCCTTCTTCATGGCTGAGAAGTATTCCATAGTATACATATACCACATTTTGTTAATCCACTTATGAATTGATGGGCACCTGAGTTGTTTCCACATCTTTGCAATTGTGAATGCAGTTGTCCCTTTTATAGAATGTCTTTTTTCCCTTGGGTAAATACCCAGTAGTGGGATTGCTGGATCAAATGGTAGTTCTACTTTTAGTTCTTTCAGGAATCTCCATACTATTTTCCATAAAGTTTATACTAATTTGCAGACTCAACAACAGTGTATAAGTGTTCCTTTCTCTGCATCTACTGTTTTTTGACTTTTTAATAAAAACCATTCTAACTGGGGTAACGTGATATCTCATTGTGTTTTTAATTTACATTTCCCTGATGATTAGTGACATTTAGCATTTTTTCATATGCTTATTGGCTATTTGTCTATCTTCTTTTGAAAAGCTTCTGTTCCTGTCCTTTGTCCACTTTTTAATGCAGTTGTTTTTTTATTGCTGATTTGCTTGGGTTATTTGTAGATTCTGGTTATTAGCCTTTATCAGATGTATAGCTTGTGAATATTTTCTTCTATTCTGTAGGATGTCTATTTGCTCTGTTGATTATTTCCTTAGATGTGGAGAAGGTTTTTAATTTAATGAAGTCCCATTTATTTATTTTGGTTGTTGCTGTGATTGCCATTGAAGTCTTAATCATAAAGTATTTGCCTAGGCCGATACCTAGAAGAGTTTCTCCAATGTTTGCTTGTAGTCTTCTTATGGTTCCATGCCTTACATTTAAATCTTTTATCCATCTTAAATTAATTTTTATGAGTGGTGAGAGATATGGATCCTGTTTCTTTCTTCTGCATGTGGCTATCCAATTTTCCCAGTATCATTTATTGAATAGGGCTTATTTTCCCCAGTGTATATTGTTTGCTTTGTCAAAGATTAGTCGGCTGTATGTGGATGGTTTTATATCTGGATTCTCAGTTCTGTTCCATTGGTCTATGTTTCTATTTTTATGCCAATATCATGCTGTTTGGGTTACTATCACTTGTAGTATAGTTTGAAATCTGGTAATGTGATGCCTCCCAAGTATCAACTCATTTAATTATTAAAACAATATTATGAAGAAGTATCCCCACTTATAAAGAATCAGAAGCACAGGTATATTAAATAATTATCTAATGTTCAACAATGAAATTGGGATTCAAACTGAGGCGCTTTGTCTTTAGAGAGTTTAATATTTGCTTAGATTCTCTTTGAATCTAGAATTTAGCCAGTTACTGGAAAACCATAGTAACTGCACAATAACAGTTGCCCCTTCTATATGACAAAGTTTCTTTATGCTCACTCCACTCCAGGCTTTGGAAATCTGCATTTCCTTTATCTCAGCAAAAAAGCAGGTGAGAATAGTTAAGTATTTATGTGGAGAAAGGGATAGGTACATTGTTAACATTTCTCTCACCTCGTATTTCTCTTGAAGAAAAATAGTGTTAATTTTGAAATATTTGTGGGGGTTGCAAAATGGCAGGAATTTAAGTATTTTAATATGACCCATTAGATTGAATGAGAGCAGCCAGAAAATTAGTTAAATATACTCAATTTGGTAAATGGCCTGTCTTAGGACTCAATTTAAAAAATCCTTTTAAGCGGAATTTAGGTTTTTGTGGATTTGGCAAGGTGTCAAACCTTATGAAATATTTGGAGATCTCAATTCATCACTAGTCTCAAAATAGTTTCCCTTTAATTAGAGTTAAAAGATAAAAGGCAAAAATTGAAGTACAGCCTGCCTTAATGTTTCACAAAATTGCCAGATTGCCAGATGATACTTAATTGGAAGCTCAGAAAATAATGATGAGCAACCTAATCAGGAAAAATGTTTTCAGTCTAAATCCCTAGAGATGGAGGTTGCACAGACAGTAGACCATAAACTGGAGACATTTACAAATGAGTCTGACAGTGAAAAACAAAACAACACCAGCCCCTCCAAAAACAGGCATAAAAACAAAAAGTAAAAATCAGCTGTTTAAGTTAACCTATCACTACATTATTTTTGAGAAAGTTACAATTTACTCAGACTGAAAAATGAAAAGTTGCTCTGAGTGCTTCTGTGTGATAGCATCTCTCTGTACTTAGTAGTGGCTGCTAAAAAGTCTTCAATCAAAGTCTATAATACATTTGCTGTATTTAAGAATTATGGGTTGGAATGCAATGAGTCCAATTTTGTTATAACTTGAAGGGGAAGGAAAAGTGTGATCAGGGAACTAAAAATCTTGTTCTGGAAAGTCAGAGTTGCTTTGCTTTTCTTGTAACTACTGTGTTTCCCCGAAAATAAGAACTACCCATAAAATAAGCCCTAGCAGGATTTCTAAACATTTGCGCAATATAAGCCCTACCCCAAAAATAAGACCTAGTGATGGGCGTGGCTACGCAGCGTATCTGCACAACCCATGCATTTCGTCGAGGAGTGGTAAAGAGGATGAGCAGCTCTTCTCATTTGCCCCATCGTGACAGCTACTATCCCAGAGGTGACTGGAAAGGTGTGGGCAGCCCCACCAACAAGGTTGGCTCCCCCTGTCAGTTCCCGGCCATCCTATGCATGCTGCAAGCCGAGGCTTTGAGGGGAAAGTCTCTTCAGTGAAGTGAGGATCAGAACGCTCCACTTTAGGTATTGTGTGTCCCCAGGGGGAAGAAGGAAAGCTGTGGCTGCTATTTTACTCCGCACTGTGGGCCTCTCTCACCCTCCACAAACACCCGGGGATAGGGGAAAAGCTTCAGCAAGCAGTCTCCTACTGAGCCCAGAGAGAATAACACATCCCCTGAAAATAAGCCCTAGGGTGTCTTCTTGAGGAAAAATAAATATAAGACCCTGTCTTATTTTCGGGGAAACACGGTATTATCTTAACCTCTGGTTATATTTTATTAATATTAGAGGCACAAGGGAAATTCCAGGGATGCTTTAGAATTGTACTATCTGGACTATTTAAATTCAAATTTAAGTTAATTAAAGGTAAGAAATATTAGAAATTTAATTCATCTACTGCATTAGCCACATTTTAATTGTTCAATAGCCACTTGTGGCTAGTTGGTACCACATTGGACAGAACAAATATATAATATTGGACAGCAAAGATATTGAATATCCCCCTTTTCCTAGAAAGTTCTATTGCACAGTGCTGCTTTTCAGTTTATACTTGACCATCTCAGTTCTGTTTTCAGTTTCCATGGTCCTATTCAATCTGTCTGAAGCCCGTAAGTCCTATTAGTTTTCTATGTGGACATACTACAGTGAAAATAGCTGTCTATTATTCACTTCTTAAAACTCAATTTCCTAATCTGTGGAGATTAAGTCTTAATTTATAGGGTTTTTATGAGAGTTAAAGAGAAATAATATAAGAAAACTATCTGACACATAGTAGGTTCTGAATGAACACTAATTTGCATTCTCTATAATGTAATATTTCTCTTTAAATGATAATAGATCATAATTCTTGGGAAATCAGAAGGTTATAAGAGAAATATATGTACTCTGAATTTAGAGAAGGCTTGTTTTGACCTCTGTGACTCTCCTCTGGTATTCTTCTGTCTTCTTATTTTTTATGTCTTTTCTATCTTGTTCTGTCATAGTACTTCAAAGGGAGTATACTCAAATCCCTGGTCATTATGCCCTTTTCAGGCTATGGCTATATATTTACCACCCAGATTTGGCAAGGGAATAACAAGGGATGTTAAGTGGCTCTCTTGTGTGCCAAGCATATTTGTGCCTCTGTTGTGTAACAGTAGCTTTTTTTCCTCCTGATGATCAGGTTCAATTACCTCAATTTACCTCCTTCTGATGATCAGATCACTTACCTCTAGCAGCCTGGTGACTTCTCTTCTTGCCTGTTGGTTTGTCATATGAATCCCAAAGTGCTAAGCTGATAGACATAGACTAAAGTTCAGTGGGACTCTGGCTGTTTCCCGAGGTAGAAACATTTCTCCTTTAGGAGTCAGGACTTCTCAACCTGCAAAGCCAGCAATGTGAGGCAGGAAGCAAAAATTCTCCACGTGGTTCACTGTGGGTGATATAAGTGAGATTCTCTCTTCTTCCATCCTTTATTTCTTAGACCCATGCATTCAACTCTTGGGGACACAGTGCCTTTATCTGTATATATGTGTATGTGCATGCATATGTGTATATGCATATTACATTCTGGAAAATGTGTTTCATTCTTGCAGGATATTGTCTCTGAGTTGTTGCCTTAGCTATACCTTCACTAGGCTTTTCTTTGCTTTATCAGGCTGGCAGATTCTGGGTGGTGAAGTATGTGAGAGGACCACTGAATCCCAAGTTCATGTGTCTATTGCTGTACCTCCATTGGTCTGATGTGATTTTGTATGATATTCCATGTTGATAGATCAAATACTCTTTAAGCTTTTGGATAATGGTATAAGCTAAACCCTATGGGAAGGAATGGCAAACCTATATTGTAATAATATCTTTATAGCCTGCAAAATCCTTGTTTATCTAGGGTAGAAGGTGTCAACTTGCTACCAAGTATCTCCTTAGTCTTCTTGAAATCCTCCTTTGTCTTTTGCAGTTAGTCTTTAATTGCTGTTTAATCACCCTCAACTATTTTTTTAATCTTTTTGCTAAAGCATTGTCTCCAGCAACAGCCATTGCATTGTCATTATAATTTTGCTATTTTCCCAACACTTTTCACACTCTCAGTGAATTCCATATGTTTGCATAGCTCCTTCCTATATGTCATTCCAGTTTACCACCAGTAAAAGGCTAATGTTTACACTGCTACCTTCTACCTTGTGTTGGGAGCTATTCATAATCTACCTATCCCCAGACTTGGGTTCCTCATTGCCAGCCATCTAGCCTGTGATTAAGTTCCAGAATTTAGCAATTGTTGTAGGTTGGATTCTCTGGGAGGCCAACTCTTAGATGGAGATTAGTGTGAAGGAAGGTTAGGGAGTACTAGGGAGTACTCTCAGAATTAATACCTGTGGATAGGGTTGTCAGATTTAGCAAATAAAAATACAGGACAGCTGGTTAAATTTAATTTTATGGTAAACAATGAATAATTTTTAATATAAAATGCACTATTTGGTACATAATTATCTGAAATTCAAATTTAACTGGATGTCATGTATTTTATGTGACAACTCTGTGGAGGAAGGCAAGGAAGGTAGGAGTGGATACAGAGAGAAGTTGGACTGCTATTCAGTAAAAATAAAAGCCTTAGCTTACCCTTTAGGGAACTCTGAAGCTGGGGTAGGTCTTCAATCTTGTCACTAGCTGGGACAAAGAGGCTGAATCCTCTACCTTAGAACGGATCAGTCATTGGGTGCAGACTCTAGCTGGGCGAGGACCATGACTTGGGGGGTGAAGGGAGGCAGCTCTCTTCAGCTGAGATTAATTTACTGTGAGTGCTGGCAGCTGAAGGCTGGCAGCCAGCAGCACTCCCAGGAGCCAGGGGAATACAGTCCTGCAGGGAGTACCTAGGGGGTACATCAGAGCATCTATTTTAATCATCATCATTATAATAGGCATCCTCTCATGTGAATGCTCTCAATGTTATGTGACAACTCACATTGAAAACAAGGCCTTATGTGACAGTTTCCTAACCAGGGTCTTTCTCACAGCTAAAGGTTCTGGATGAAGGCCACTCCCCAGAATAAGGCCTTTGTGCTTAATTTCTAATACCCTTGCTCTTCCTCCCTAAACCCTGTGGAGGATCTGATTGATCCTCAGATCAGGGTCCTGCCACTGCTCTAGAAACCACATAAGAACTCTTGCTCATAGCAAGCTTTCTTTGTGGCTTTGGACACTTATTCCTGTAGGTTCTTTCCTCTGATACCAGTGAGGGTCAAGACTCTTAATTGAAGCTGAACAATCCTTTTGTGTTGTTGATTCTATCTTGGCCTCTGTCTTCTGGGACCTTAATTCCTTTTCTTTTTCTTTCTTTCTTTTTTTTTTCTGTACTTTGTTCTTCTCTTCAGCTTATAAGAATTCAAGTCTCATATATTATAGGCATACTCTCTTGACCCATATCTTTCTTTAGCTTCAGTTTAGTCAACCTCCTCTTTATTTTATCCTTTAAAAATAATCTATACTTGCTATTTGCTCTCCCTCACTTTCCCTACCTGTTGGCATTTGTCTTTCAACTACATTCATCCACTAAGTGAATGAAAGGCTACGGTTTTCTTTTAATTTCCTAAGCTAGTGAACATACTTTTAGCCTTTATTTTACCAAAATTCCGTATTGGATTTGAAATGATAGTTTAATCCCTCCCTCTGAAAGTCTTTACTACTTTGACTATATAACTCTACATTCTTGGGGTTCTCTTCATCTCTCGGGACTTATTCCTTTGTCTCCAGTTTATCTTTTTGTTCCTTAAATGTTAGTGTTTTATCCCTGTTCTCTCATGATTCTATATATTCTCATTGAATAATATTATTTCCTCTATAGTTTTAACTAACATTTATATGTTGGTTGCTCTTGATTTTATTTTCTTTCCCATGAATTTCAAGTTTGTATGTTCAATTCTTCAAAGCTTATCTCTATTTGGATGTTCCAAAGTTGCCTCAAAGGCACTATGGACAAAACTAAAATGGCTACAATACCAGATCTCCTTCCCCATGAAAGTTGGTAACACTCAGACACCCAAACTTGAATTCTTAGAGCTGTCTCTGACTCCTCTCTCTTACTTTCTCTTACTTTCTATGTTCAATATGTCATCTAGTCCTGATAATTTTACCTCCTAAACATTAACATTTCTGGAGCTTCTCTCTTTCACCAGTCTAATCTTTTTCACATTTTTCCTCTATAGAACTGCTAGAGTGATCTGAAATACAAGTATAACAATGTTAATCTTCCAATTAAAATCCTTTTTTGGTTCTCCATCAAGTATAACTTAAATCTAGGATGAAACTTTCACTCTGGAAGTGGACTTACGATCTTTCCATAAACAACAACAACAACAAAAGGACTACATATATGCTGCAATAATTTTTGGACACTGGTCAAGCAGTTGGCACAATACTGAAAGAAGGAAAACAAACAAGAGGAGCTTATACCATTCCAGCATTCTGCTTTCAGGTACTTTGTGGACTACAATGCAGGGAGAGTTACCTTCATCAGAGCGCAGTGGTCTCATTGAGTTGAAAAGACAGAATATGGTGTCCAGGAAATTTGAGGCATCTGGAATTTGAGGAGCAGAATAACAAAGAGGTTGAAGCTGCGTGGAGAAAGAATGTCAAAAATCTGTGTAGGGATCTCCTTGAGTTTGTTGCTAAATTCTAAGTTGTACATATGTAAAGAAACTCCAAGCAAAAAACAGCTAGGAAGCTGTAAGTTGAAAGTTTTCAGAGTTCACGCAGGTCTGGGAGATATTTGAGTTTTGATCAACTAGAATGAGAAGTCTTTTTTGAACACCTGGGCTGTTAGGGGAGATGCCAAAGGGGTTATACCTTAATAGTATGCCTAAACTGTCATTCTCAACTGGAATTCTATGGAACATAATTTGATTAACTATTTTCTTAATTGTACTAAGGTTAGTATAATACCATTCTAAAGACAATAGAGATAAGTTAATTCATTTCCTACAATGTTGTCTTAGATATGAGGGTTTAATTCTCTGTGGCACTTCAGTTGAGAGGGAATATTTTATACTTATTCTTCAAAGCTTAAGAACATACTTCAAAAGGGATCAAGTAAATTTACTGCCTGCCGGACCCAAATCTAGCCTCCAACAATATAAAATACACACTATTCATTACCTAATCAAAAATTACTAAACTTAAGAAGAAGAAAATTTTGACCATAATTAGGTGAAGAATTAGTCAATAGAAACAGGCACAAAATTTACAAAGATGAGGGAATTAGCAAATGACATTAAACATTTCTTATGGACATTATAAGTATCCTCAAGAATTTAAAAAAAATAAACATAATGAGAAGAGAAATGGATGATATAAAACTATATAAGTGGAATTTCTAAAGATAAAAAAAATCTGAGAAAAAATACAACATCTGAAAAGCCATCATGGATGGACTTAATAGCAGATGAAACACTGCAGAAAAGATCAGTGAACTTGAATATACAGATATAGAAAGTACAGAAAATGAAGCACAGAGAGAAAAACAAACAAACAAAAAGACAGAAAAAACAGAGTCCTAGTGAACTTTGGAACAATATCAAACAGTCTATCAAATGTGTATTGGGAGTTGCAGGAAAGGGAAAAGTAGAAAAAAAATTATTTAAAGTCTATGGTAATTCACATATTTTACTATGTATTTACTAATGTATTTACTATGTATTTACTAATCTAGCTTTTGCCTATTTTCAAGTTTCAAATCTAAACCAATTCCTTACACTCTTCTCTTCAGTTCGCTAAATGACTCATAGTTTATCACACATACCATGTTATTTCTTATCTCTATATCTTTGTTCATTCTACAGTCCCTGCCTAGAATGCTAACCCTTGTGCAATAACTCATACTTCTATTTTAAGTCCCACCCAAGTGTCATCTCCAAGAAGCCTTTCTAGACACTCTACATTCATTTTCAACTCAACCAGAGATAGTTGTAGTCTTTGGTACTTCTAAAATACTTCTGCATGTCTCTACTACTGCATTAAACCATTATATTACTGGGATCTGTTTTTGAGTCTGTTTTCATTCCACAAGAAGGAATATGTTAATACATATTTGTATCTCTAGCACTATGTAGAAGAATTGACACAAGATTTATTGAAGAATGAAGAAGTGATGACTTCGTTGATCTGACTTTGGGTCTGAGCTTGATATTTTTATACACATACCATTACCAATAATAAAAAAACATTTCCCTTAAATCTCATTTATTATGGCTTGCTTCTTTTTTAAAAATCAAAATATATGATAACTAATGAGTCTAAATTTAAAATCTAAATACAATGTTTTGGTAACTTATTTGTCTCATATATAGGAGACATATGTTTATTTTCACTTCTTTATAAAGCTACAGTGAATAAGTCTAGGATTCCAGATGAGGAATTATGGAATCTAGAATTCAAATACCTTCAAATTTTAATATATCCAAAGGGCCTTTGTGAGGCTTAATACAATGTAGTTTAACTTGCCTCAGTTCCAGAGATTCTGATTCAGGAACTTTAGATAACAACTTAGAAATTTGCATTTAAAATACTTACCCAGGAGATTCTCTTGTGAATGATATATAATGTCTGGATAGGCACAAATATTTATGTTGCTAGAAGACACTGATTCTTTAAGTTTGGGTTAGAAAAATGTCATTTAACAATGGATCCTACAGTGGTACTTTGACAAGATAAAGAAAAATTGAGGCTTGGAAGACTAACATTTAGAAAAATTCTTTTTCTGGAATAAAGAACCCATGTTAACTACATTAAAGTTCTGAATAAACTTCACAGTTGAGTAGTAATGGAGACTGAGTGCGAAGAACATTTTCATAGAGACAGGAAGAAAACAGTAAAGCAAGCAGAAGAATCCTCTTTATTATATTTTAAAATCTGTTCTCTCAAGGAGAAAAAGTATTGTTTTTAAAACTTTTATTTGATTTGGAGCACTTGATTCTTGGAGTAACAAATTGCCACTGAAAGCTCATGGATAAAAGGCTGGAGGGAAACTGCTATAATCTTTGTGCTCAGCAGTCACTACAGTTAAGAGCAAAATTTCCCACCTGATTGCACCATTCTAAATATTGTATTAAGTCAGTTACTTAAGGGTATTTTAGAGAACAAGCTAATGGGCAATCTTGTCATATTATATTATGTGCTGCAATCATGCTGTGTCGAATGGCCATATCAGAAACTTTTGAAAAAATGAGCCAACTTAAAGAATAAGAGAGTTAATTAAAGAGTTTTTTTTCTTTTTTAAACATATGAAGGCTACAAGCCATGAAATGTCTTACAGACATAGAATATTACATTTGGCCTATGTAACTTGGGCAAAGAATTTATTGATGGAATCTCCAAAGTGTATTATTTTGGATAGAATTTTGAATTCATTCTTTTTGATCAAACTAAGTTTTTGACATTATAGTTTACACTGTATATTCACCAGGTCTCTGAAAAAGGTATCTACTTTTCCAGCTATCCATCTATTCTTATATCTAATATTTAAATATAATTATAAGACTTGGAAACAAAATTCTTCAAAAAGATGGGTTTCAATTCCAAAGGGTCCTAAATATTTCTATCCAAATGTAGACCAGGTGTGATAGAACCGTAAGTCATTTTTAATCAGGTTGATTCTATTCTCTAGTCCCCAAAAGGCCAGTAAAATTACTTTTTTGTTCCAGACTACTGTGGGTATCATTGCATATCTGCTTCAAGGGTCAGCAAATAGGGAAAATGTAATTGCAACCACAACACTTATGGAAAAGAGATAAACCGATGTTGGTTTGAACATGGAAATCGATATTAATGACCCATTGAAACCAATGATTAAATACCGAACTCCATGATTCCATCACCTTCATTTTCCATGCAAATCTCTATGTCAGTCTTTTTTAGATCTATTCGAGTTTATACATTCCTTCTGTTTTTCTTCCATAATATTTTATTCATGTCTAGAAATTTATTTAAATTTAGTTTTATGAAAATATGTTCAATATAGTTAAATCACTTACGAGTAAATTCTGAAAATATGTTCACCCTGAAATAAGCCAGAATATTTCACCCTAAAATATACTTCTTTGCCATATTTGAGATGGCTATTCAGAGGTGTTGCAGACCACAGGAACAGCTCTGAAAAGCTGTGCTTTTGTTGGAGAGATTTGCATCTGTAGAGGAAATCTATATAAGTGAAGTAAACAGCAGATGCAAACAGGCTTTCTCTGAGAACCTCTTATTTACTTATCCTGATCTAGGAAAGATTAACACTTAGGAAAAGGAGACTAAATGTCTGATATTTTTGCAGGTCTAACAGAGAAGCTTTTACCACAGGCTACCATCTTTTCTTTCTGAGTGCTGCTTCCTGAGAGATTTCATCTAACAAGACAGCATTTGCTTGCATGCATTTCATCCTCTTTCCTCACAAAACCTGTCCCTGTGCTCTAAGCTTCTATTTCTTTCTGTACAGTATAAAAAACTTTAGTCATCTGGCTCTTCTTTGAGTCTCATAATTTGTGTGTGGCTCCTGTGCCTATGTACATAATACATTTTTTGTTTTTCTCTTGTTAATCTATTATGTCAATCTAAAATAATTAAAGGAGTCAGCATCTAATTTAAAGAGAGTTCATTCAAATGCAAAATTTGAAGACTGGCCCACCCCAAAACACCAACTCCAAAGGAATGGGGTCAGCATTCTGAAGTAGGAAGTGAAGGTTTCATTTCTATAGGGAGAAACACAGGGGTTTTTTTTAGAAGGATTATAGTATTTTCATACAAGGCTGGCACATAGTTATAGCAGTTTGAATTGTTATAGGTAGTGCTTCTTTTTGGAAAGGGTGCATTTAACATTTTTTATAGAGGGTGTAATAGTCATGGGTTTTCTGTCATCTGTTCTAAGCAAAGCAGGACAACAGAGGGGAAATTAATCCATAACAAGGGTCATTAATGAAGAAGACAGGAGGTTTTTTGTTCCTGACATCATTTAATTCTCCCTATTCATGAGAATGAGAAAAATAAGAAAGGAAGTTAATATGTAATCTGAGAAGCAGAAGTTGTAACCATGTATGATTCAGATCCCGGTCACATCTCTCTCAAGACTTAAAGTGTTTTAGTACTTCCAACAGCTTTGTATTTATATTTAGATTTACAATTGTCAATTCATTTCAGTAGACTTAGATTAAAACCTTCAGAAGGGAAGTTTCAACTTCCTTATGACCCTTAGCTTTGCCTTTCCCATGCACTAGTTAATTGTGGTTTATGCCTAATTACCTCCTGTATCAATCTTGAGTTTTGGAAGATGTTTCCAGAAGAGATTAAGGCACCTTTAAATTCCACTTAGTGGTTTAACAGATTGTTAATTGCCCTTTTCTTTATTTTCCTTTATAGGGCCAGGAATCACCTTTTCTTTTGATACCTAGGACATATCTTTTAGCTCAGCTCTAGTAAAATCTGTCTGCCTCTCTTACTCTTTTATGTGTGAATCTTTGTCTTGAGCTGTGTAGCGGAGTGCTTAAGCGTGTTGGCTTTGGAATCAGACTGTCTGGGTTTAAATCCCCATCCTATCACTTGCTAGCTATGGACAAGTTAGATATCCTTTCTAAGTCTTGATTTCAAAACCTGTACAATGAGGGTTGTAATAGCACATAGTGTACAGGATACTTTGAGGTTAAGTGAAAGAGTATAGGTAAAATACCTAGTACATAGTACGTATTCAATACATGTCATTTATAGTTGATATTGTTACTAGTATTTCCTATGCTTTCTAACCTTTCTGGGACTTCTGCATTCTTGTTGTGTTTCTATAATTGTGCTATACCAAGGGTAGTTATAAAAAGCAATAAAACTATATGTTTGGATTACCATGAACTCTTTTCTCTTAATATAATGTTCTAACTGACTATATAAGGCTCCTATTGCTGCCTCTTTCTAGTAATTTTAGGAATGGCTGGATCCCTAAAATTGGAAACATACCTATAGAAATTGCCTGTTTCATTTCTTATAGCATAAGCAGTATAAACTACTTGGTTCTACAATTCTGCGGTCACTAATATAACAGGATGTACTTTACATATAATAATTGTGAATAAATGTATTTCAGAGCAAAAAGTTTGTTTAGACCACATTACTGTAGTAGTATTGATTGAGGCAACCCCTAGGTGCCTGTAGATTCTTCCTGAAATCAAGTTGTAGATATGAACCACAAACACACAGGGTACTATTTCAAGATTGTGGTCAGATATAGAGTACTCATAGGATACAGGTGAAAGTAAGTGTGTACAAAGCACCTGGTGAGTTAAGGGATTTGTTCACAGGTGAATCAGTTTACCTGGAGGAAGACTGAAACAGAAGACTGCAAGACAGTTGGTGTTATCAGGGTTTAAGCTCATTGAGTATTATAAAATTTTAAACTTTTAAAGTACATCTCCCTTACATAGTTTGAGGTCCGAGATTTCTAAAACTGTGTTAAATTAGACTATGCTTTTTGGGTGGCATAGAGTAAGAAAGAATGCCAGTGGAGAGAAAGGCTTAAGAACACTAAGATCATATTTTTGAAGAAGAAATATTTTCTATTATCTTAACTGGTGACAGCTAGATTTTAATGGAAGCATTATGGATGGTGAAGAAATTCTGTTGGAGATTATTCTGGGCAACATTTTTCATTATTCATTTATATTTCTCATTACTAGAATAGAGTTAAACATTCTTAGGCTTTTAAGAATTTTATTTAAGTACTTGATTTATTGATGGCTTGGATCTTTTCAGCTGTGACTTAACATCATAACTGCTCAGTAATATTTTGATTCTTTACATTTCTTTTATACAAGAGCATTGCCTGCAGAATATTTAGAAGTGAAATTATTCTTGTATTAATTTTTATTTCATTGCTAATGAAATTGTATATGGATAATTTTACATGAATTATAGCCATGGTCTACCTCTACCTCAAGAAATATGCTCTATTCTTGGTTATACATATATATATATTTTTTTTTGCTGATGTCAATGGCAACATATAAGAATAGTCCAGAAAGTATCCAGCCATAATTTTTTTAATTTTTATAATTTTTATAATTTTTCATATTACATGGCTGGATAGTTTTCAGACAGCCCTTGTATTCAGGGGATACATTTGTTAGTCAAGGTTATATGCCACTATATGTGAAATAGTATCTCTCTTCATTTTATATTTTATTTAAAATTATTTTAATTTTATTAGAATAGAGTAGACATGCTAAACATTCAGATGGTACAGAAAATCTTATAATAAAAAGCTCCACTCTACCTACTCATTTGTCAGAAGCAATCATTTTCAACTTTTGCTATTAGATCTTCTGTTAGTTAATCCAATAACTATATAATAAACTATTCCTTGAAATACCAACTTTAGAAATATCAACTCTATTGCCTCTATTATGAAAGATAAATATTTAACTCATCCTATTTAATTCCTTTATGTCTTCTCAATTATTGAGATTAGTATTATTAATTATTATTCTGTTAGTTCCTTTTGTAATTTTAAACATTATATTTAATATATTAAATATATATCTTATTCTATCAAATTCAGATAGTACCTCTTAATTTTGCACTAATGTTAAGACATGGTTATTTGCACCCTTATCATTGCTTTTCAAATTTTGTCATTTATAATTTTGCTTTCACATTATTAATATTGATAATATTTACATTTGGTGTTAAGCATAATTGAGTCTTCTGTTGTTAATTTATAAATTGGCATAAATATCCCATGCTTTATTTACATCCATATCTATGTAAATATTCCATGCATTATCTACATTTAAATATCTCAGGTTTTATTTATAGGTTAATACTAAATACATTTTATTATTTTAATGTTTTTAGTTTCAGAACCAAGTGGTATGCTAGAATTCTTTTTCTAAAGGTCCACTGTCAGGACTTGACTGTTAGAAGAAGAAGCTCACTAGAATTAAGGTCAAATGGGTTATCTTACTCTTAATTGATGAAAATCATGACACATTGAAATTTGCTTCATAATTGGATCATGAGTTTTTTTATCAAATGTACTTTTGAATTGTTCCTCCTGGCATTCTTTATGGGGAATTTCTTTTTGGAGTCCACTGACTTCTTGTTCTAATTTGGACCAGCTATTTCCAAGAATTGCTGCATGATTGTCCTCCAGGGACTTCCTTCTGCTGGAATCTGGGAGAACTTACTGCTTTTTCACATCCCATCTTCTTCTTTCTCAGTTTTTAACCTTAAGTGTACTTATTCAAATGAATTTCCTAGAAAAAAAACAGTCCTTGAATGTCTGAAAGTATCTTTGATTTTGGCTTACATTTGATTTATAATTTGTCTTGGTATAGAAGTGAGGGTATAATACAATTTCTCATAGAAATTTGAAACATTGTTCCATTGTCACTTACAGTTTGTGGATCATAAAAAACCTGAGGTCAGATGATTTTTGGTCTGATGTTTTAGAAATTTATTTTTTACTTTATTTATTTTTTAATTTCAGCATATTATGGGGGTACAAATGTTTAGGTTACATATATTGCCTTTGCCTCACCCGAGTCAGAGCTTCAAGCGTGTCCATCCCCCAGATGGTGAGCACTGCACTCATTAGGTGTGAATATACCCATCCCTTCCTCCACCCCCCAACTTCCTGACACCTGATGAGTGTTATGACTATATGTGCACATAAGTGTTGATTAGTTAATATCAATTTGGTGGTGAGTACATGTGGTGCTTATTTTTCCATTCCTGTGATACTTCACTTAGTAGAATGGGCTCCAGCTCTATCCAAGATAATATAAGAGGTGCTAGATCACCATTGTGTTCTGTGGCTGAGTAGAACTCTATGGTATACATATACCACATTTTCTTAATCCACTCATGTATTGATGGGCACTGGGTTGTTTCCATATCTTTGCAATTGTGAATTGTGCTGCTATAAACATTCTAGTGCAGATGTCTTTTTATACAATGTCTTTTGCTCCTTTGGGTAGATGCCCAATAATGGGATTGCTAGATCAAATGGTAGCTCTACTTTTAGCTCTTTGAGGTATCTCTATATTGCTTTCCATAGATGTTGTACTAGTTTGCAATCCTACCAGCAGTGTATGACTGTTCCTATCTCTCTGCATCCATGCCAACATTTATTGTTTTGGGACTTTTTGATAAAAGCAATTCTCGCTGGTGTTAAGTGGTATCTCATTGTGGTTTTGATTTGCATTTCCCTGATGATTAGAAATGTTGAGCATTTTTCCTATGTTTGTTGACCATTAATCTGTCTTCTTTTGAAATGTTTCTGTTCATGTCCTTTGCTTACTTTTTAATGGTGTTGTTTGATTTTTTCCTTGCTGATTTTCCTGAGTTCTACTATTCAAAATCATACTATTCAAAATCTTTTTCTTCCTTAATATTTGTAATTTTTTCAGAACTTTTAGAGCACAAATTATTGTCCCATTACTTTGAAGCATGTTTTGAATTGAAAGAAAAATTTTAATTACTCTTTTTCAAAGTATACAATTTTGGCATTTGGAATGTGAAAGATGATGAAAAAACATAGGATAATACTTAGATATGGTGTTTTATAAGTATCAGCTAAGGTAGAATATATATGTATGATTATAGCAACATGTTATATAATTTTAAAAGCATAATCTTTGAAGCTAAGTTCAAATAACAACTCTTTTCTTTATTGTCTGTGCAAACTTTGAAAAGTTATTTACAGTTCCCCAGCTCTAGTTTCCTTACCTATAAAACAGAGCAAATTATTGCTTCTCATGAAATTATAAGGCTGTGTGAGACATGATATACATAAGGCCTGGCTTATTGGTGGCACCAATGTAACAAACATTTTATACACATTATTATCTTTATCTTTATTATCTTTTTAAACAACTCTATATTATAGATATTATATTATCAAGTAGCTCAAATTGTTAGGATATATTTATTTAAAATATTCCCTTATTATCCTTTTTTTGGTTTATTTATTTATTTTTTAGAGACAGGGTCTCACTCTGTCACCCAGGTTGGCATTAAGTGGCCTAATCATAGCTTACTGCAGCCTCAAACTCCTGGGCTCAAGTGATCCTCCTAACTCTTCCTCCTAAGTAAGCTGCATGCGCACCACTACGCAGGGTAATTTTTATTTATTTTTTAAATTTTCATAGAGACTAGTTCTCACTATGTTGCCCAGGTTGATCTTGAACTCCTGGTCTCAAGTGATCTTCCTGCCTTTGGCCTTCCAAAGTGCTTGGATTACAGGTGTGAGCCACCGCCATGGCCTATTGTCCTTTTAATATCTTTAAGATCTGTAGTGACAACTCTTCTTTCAATGTTGATATTGGTGATTAACATTCCTCTTTCTCTCTCTTTTTATTTCTAGATAAGTATAGCCATAGATTTATGAATTTTGTTGATCTTTTAAAAGAAACAATTTTGGCTTTTTAAATTTTCTTAATTATCAGTTTTCTGTTTCTTCTATTTCTGCTCTTACCTTTATTATTTCCTTCCTTCTATTTATTCTTGGTTTACTTTTCTTTATCTAGCTTCTTCAGGTGAAATTTTAGGTCATTGGATTAAACTCTTTTACTTTTCTAATAAAAATGTTTAGAGTTATACATTTACCTCTATGTACTGTTTCAGTTGGATTCCATGTATTTTATGTATTGTAGTTTTATCACTACTCAGGAAATACTTTGTCTTGAAGTCTATTTTAGAATATTGATATGACATTACTCTAGACTTGTTATGTTCACTATTAGCGTGGGAGTATGTTTTTCCATGTATTTACTTTTAGTCTATGTCTCCTTTACTTATTGTATTTTTACTTTTTTAATAAGCTCTTCTTAAAGCATGATGCCCTTTATTTTTAAAGTGTATCTCTGCAAGAGTCAGCATATATCAGTATAGTTGGGGTTTGCTTTATTTATTCAGCTGGTCAATTTCATTCTGTTAATTGGCATGTGTAGTCTATTAACATTTAATTTAATAATTAATATTTGTGGATTTACTCTATCAATTTATTATTTGTTTTCTCTTTGCTACTTCTATTTTTGGCTCTTTTGCTCCTCCTTTTTAGCCATCTTTAGACTAACTGAATATTTTTACAAATTCCATTTTTAATTTAGCCACTGGCATTTTAGTCATATCTTTTTGCATTACTTTTAAAACATTTGCTCTAGGAATTATAATATATTCTTAACTTTTTATGCTGTGCCTAAAATTGATATTTTACTACTTTACATAAAATGTAAGATTTAAGTGGTTCATCAAACAGAAAAACATGCCTTTAAGAATCTTAAGAGCATGCCATGTATATCCTTATTTGTAAACAATAGAATTTTTAAGGACATGGGCCTATAGCAGCCCTGCAGCAGCTCAAGGTAGAAAAGGGATTAATCTGATCAGATTTGTGGATGTAGTTTTTGTCTGATAGAGTAAACTACCCAACATCTTTAAGATAATTCCACTGTTGGAAACATCAGCAACTTGGACTCAAAAAAGATGGATTTAGTTAATAAAATAAAATGAAAAGAGGCCTTTGAACTGCTAAATATATTGGGCAGAAAGCAAGCTGAGATATATACTCTTTGCTTCATAATTTTGTCTAGGTTAGTTCTGGATAGAGCAATGGTAGGTATAATTAAGATTAATTCTAGAAATGTCTCATATTTTACTTTCTGAACTCTATAATTTAAGGCACATTTTAAAGCCTAATAATTTTACAATTTAAAGAAGACCACATAGAATAAGACACTGATTAATTCATTTGAGGAGACAATATTTCAATTTCCTTAATAAGTGTTTTTACTAGATCTTTAATAACAACATCTATAAATAAATAATGATGGACATACTAGCTGTAATTATAAACATCAGAACATGCATTTTAAAAGTTTCAGAAATGTCTAATAACATTTACTAATTTTGGCTGCTTAGAATCCTGCTTTTCCAGAGCCTCCTAATGAGAAACTTAATGAACAACAAATCTGTCACATATCTTCTAGTGAAAATTAGAAATATCCATTAATTCAATAAAATTAAGAAGGGAATAGTTACATATGGAATACTAATTATAAAATAAATTTTTGATTTCAATGAAAACGTTCACAGTCTTTTTGGAATATGTCTGAAACATTTGCTAAAACCATTTTTTTCTCCTGGTGGTGACAGCCAGGCTGTTTAAGCTTATGACATATAATTTTCCAGACACTCTTTTTAGAATGCTCAATAATATCATTTGGATGTAGATCAAGGCATGTGCAGATGCTGAAGTCCTACTCAAAGCTGCATAACAAATAAGAAACCTCATAAAAGTGTCCTTTTGCAATTCATATTTTTAAAAGATAGTCAATTATCTAGGTGAAATGATAATGTGTAAGCAATAATATAATTGAAAAAAATTATACCCGTGTGCTATATCTCTTTGTGTGCAGAATAAACTAAAGACCTGAGGCAACTTTTATGGGTAATTAAGATTAAGCAATATTTTTTAATTGAAACATATGTATATATATCTAAGTAGTTTAAATTATGGAGAGTTGCCTCAAGTATTCTTTTTATGTAGAATGTAAGTATTAGAGTTTGTAGGGTGTGCTTGCACATGTGTCTGTGTATGTAGCATGTGTAGCAAATCCAGAAGGAATGTTGTAAAGGGTGTTACTTACCTGGGATTTGGCCTTACCATCAGAATCTTTACTCTATGTCAACATACCCAAAACAAGAGTCTATATCAGGGTTTCTTAACCTCAGCACTATTGACATTTTGGGCTTTGTCATGTTGGGCTAACCTGTGTATTTATGTGATGCTTAGCATTATCCTAATCTACACCCACCAGAGGCCAAGAGAAACCTTCCTTTGCAGTGACAACCAAAAACGTCCCCAGATGTTGTTAAATGTCTCAATTGAGGGATGTGTTTGAGAACCACTGTTCTCTATATATTGCTGTTATAATCTGCACTTTCTAGGAAGAGTTTATAAGGGCAGCTAAGCACAAGAAAGAACCATTGTACTTTCACTAGTATCTTATCAAGAAGTTAATTAGAATCTAGAAGATAATGTAAAATCATTCCTTTTTTTTCCATCAAGTTCTCAAATTTTAGTTCATGAAAGGTTAGCCTCAATGAGCAGCTGGAAAATTATTCTATCATTCTGTTGTAGTCAAAGCTGGGAACCCTTTCTTGGATGCATGCTAAGAGGAATACATTGGATTCTTACTTTCTTCAGATTGGAGAACCTATAAGACAAACACGACACTTGATTTTTAAAAATATCGATCACCTCTTCTTCCACTGCTTGTGTGTAATTTTGTGCTGAAGGAATAATTTCTCCTTAGGGATGAAGATTGGTAAAGCAGAAGGAAATGAAAGGGTTAGTATATCCTATCATTCCACATAAAAATAATAATTAATAGGGGGCTTTTTTATTTTGATAGACTAGATCAGGAGTCAGCGAAATTTTTCTCTGACGAGCCAGATAATAAATATTTTAGGATTTGTAAATCATATGGTCTTTTCAACAACTACTCAAATTTACTATTGTAGCACAAAAGCATCCACTGACAAATAGACATGGTTGTGTATCGTTAAAGCTTTATTTACTAAAGAAATATTAGCTGGACTTGGCCTGTGGATTTTAACTTTATCTAGAATATCAGCAATAGTTTTCATCTTTCTTTGTGTTCTTCCTTGATCTCATATTCCTGTCTTTCTTCCAGTGGTAATCACTATGCAAATTTCTAATTTCTATTTAGTTATAGGTAAATGTGTATCATTCATTTGCTTTTTAAAAATTGTTTTATAACAAATGTGCATATGATAGATAATACATTGTTTAATTTTCTTTGGTTTTGAGCTTTCTAAAACTGTACTCTTGTAAGAGTTACTGTGAAAACGTGATAAATTATGAAAGCATTTTCAAGAGCTGTTATTGTTGATGATATAAATTAGTTAGTAGTACAGATGGTCTCTGACTTTCAATGGTTTGACTTATATAATTTTTTACTTTATGATGAGTCTATTGAGATGCAACCCCATTGTAAGTCAAGGAGCATTTATAATTGCATAACTATATCTTTGTATTTGGTCTCTTTCTACTGTTCACTTCAGCTCTGTGCACCATCTGGGGGATAGACATGCTTGAAACTCTGACTTGGGTGGGGCAAAGGCAATATAGATAACCTAAACATTTGTACCCCCATAATCTGCTGAAATAAAAAAATTTAAAAACCTGAATAAATTTTTAATAAGTATATCAGAAGGAACAATAATCACAATATAATGAGATGATTTTTTTACTGAAATTCAATTCATTCATAAGATATTCCTATATCAAATCAGCAAAAAGAGAAAGAACCCAAAGGATCAAATCCCGACTCACTTTTTTTGTCTCTAGAAATTATTCATCTTTTCCTTTTTCAGTTATCCTCCCTCACTCTCAAGCAGAGAGTGCCTCAGTTTAGTACCTAATCAAGCTCATGGGTAGCAGCTGAGGCCATTGAAGTTGATTTTTTGGGAAATTGAATATTCAGGAACAATGTAAAATTGAACACAAGACCATAAAACTACTCAATGCATTTATCGTCAAATATAAAATATAATTTCTATTTAGTTATAACTGGCTGCAAAAGGCCATATTACCAATGGCAAAATGTTAGGCATTACAAAAGTGAAAACTTATAAATCAAATGTAATTGATGTAAAAAATATGGGACCACAATGGAGTGCTAACACTCCCTGAATGACAACTTTAAATAACTTCTCTAAATTGGCCTGTTGCCATAGGGTTAATAACAGCTCCATAACTATGGATGGGTAATTTTACAGCCTTTCCACATTCTGTCTGCAGCATTTAATGTGATTTCTGTTTTAGGGCTCTGATCTCCTGGCTGTGAATAAGTAATGTGAATGCATAAATAGATTTTAACAAAAGTATAAAATAGCATGTGGCAAATTGGAAGATTCATTGGGGAAGGGTTGGAGGGTCATGCAGATTGTTAATGGTTCTAAAAACAATTTTCATTCAGCTAATTCATTTCTTGACTTGTTTTCCAGAAGAGCTCAATGTGTATCATTTCTCAAGGTCTGTTTTCTAAAATATTAGTCTTAAAAGAAGAAAGATAATTTTCCTTGTTAAGTCTAATTCTGAAACATTTTCAGGCTGAGTCAGAGACAAAGAGAGATTTTGCATAGTGCTCTTCAGGAAAAAAACCTGCTTTTTGCTTTCTTCTTTTCAGCAAGAACAGAATCAAATGTATTTGTAATGTGACTTTAAGAAATGTGAAAAGCACCCTTTGGCTTTAGTGGAGATGTCTATACAAGGACTCTTGGGTCTGGTATTGGTTCTGAGTTTGCTATAGGTCAGCCAGGCGGGCTGGCTGTTGGGAAGGAGTGTAGGACATGAAGTAGGTAAGAGCAAGAACAAACCAGAAACTCAGTTGATCTTTCATCATCTCTAACCCAGATGATATGGGTGACCTGTAAGAGAAGGTGGTACCCTTTGCCATAGAGCCACACACATACCTGGCCCAGTTTATAGAGAAGCAGAAGGAGAAGATCCAGTGGAATTTGAAGGTACTGTAGGCCTGGCTGTTAACCCCTACCAACGAGGTACACTTGCAGAAGATCAGCAATAAGATGTATGAACTGCTCTATCACTTGGTACTCTTACACCAACCTGCAAAGTGGGAAAAAGGAAGGAAGGAAGGAAGGAAGGAAGGAAGGAAGGAAGGAGGGAGGGAAGGAAGGGAGAAAATGGAGAGAGAAATGGAAGGAAGGGAAGGAAAGGGATCTGTTTCTCCTGTTTTCCAAATATCATGCAGATTTCTATTGTGGCCAACCCCAGCTGGAACCATGCAAGAAGGAAATTCTAGGAAATGTAGTAACAGCTTTTCTAAAATTGATACAGTACAAAGCCACCACAGTTCTAATCAGTAAACTTTGATTTCTTTTAAGCTTTATCAGCAAGAGACAAAGTTAAGTGCAAGACTTTAAAATGAACATTATTTCAAATATGATTTTGTCAAGTATAAAACCCAATGAAAATGACAAATCCCATGTGATATGGATAATTATATTCTTGCACATAAAAATGTAATACTTTCAAAATTTAAAAGACATTTGGGAACACAGTCTGTGAAACTTACTAAGTATTTTCAAGGAAAGAAGAAAGTATTCTTTGGGGTAAATATTTTTTCTTTTGCATAATTTTTGTTTCATGTGTGCTTGTGTGTGTGTGCATTTTTTAAAGTAAATTGTGTTTCTTTTACAGAGGCCAACAAATCAGCAAAACACAAAATAACATGATTGACAAAAAAATTGTGGGTAGAGAAAGAATAAGGGAAGGAGAATAGAGGCATAAAAATGCATGGTAAGTTTATCGTGGCTAAATTAAAATTTGTGTAGGGTTGGATGCAGTAGTGGAACAATGAGGAATGAGAACTGGCCTTTGGGAGTAGCTCATGACTGAGGTCAGAAATCACCATGGGAGGTTGCCCCACAACAGTGAGAGACTTCCAGGTCTGCAATGCAGTGCAGCTCAACTCCTTGTGCAGAACATAAGCAAGATCTGCTGTGGAGATGGCCACAACTCCCGCTGTTAAACAGAATTGGCAGTGAGCATGTGATTGTTTCTATGGGAGCAGTAGAATGTTACCATTCTGTCTACTCTATTTCTTTTCTTTTCTTTTTTTTTGAGATTATGCATGGTAAAATGGAAATAAAGGGAAGTATATATTATTACTTTCAAGGTACTCTTTCTCACAGTGTGTGAGACAGTTAAGACCTAGAAAAATCAACATAACATATAAATTTTTTGTGGCAATTCTTGCTTATTATGACAAGAGCTTTATTTACCTAATGTCTTTGGGAAAGGTATAGGCTCTGGAGTCAGCATTAGGGTTCAAGACCTTGCTCCATCTCTAGCCATGTGATCTTTAACTCATTAAGTAATGGACTGGTAAAGGAAAATGTTAAGATAATGTAAGAAAAAATAAAAGCAAAAAAGAGACCTAAAGTACAGGGGCTCAGATTATAAAGGATCGAGATTTATGTTTCTCTCATATAGCAGTCCAGATGAAGGTTATAATCTAGATGGGAGGAATCTCTGCTCCAGGAGGTCCTCAAGGTCCAAGTTCTTTCTATCCTGTGGTTCCATTATCCTCTAGGTTGCTGTCCTCATCCAAAGATTGAAGCTGACACCACCACTACATCCACTTACAGCCTGCATAATGGGAGAGGGGGCAAATGGAGGGGAATGGGCTTTAATGACATGACCCAGAAGTTGCACACTTCAGTTCCACTTACAAACCAGTGGCCAGGACTTATTCAAATGGAAATATAATCTCTAGCCTGGGTGCCAAGTGCCCTGCTAAGCTTTGGGAGGTTATATTAAAACAAAGGAGAATGAAGAAATATTTGGAAAGCTGTCTCTGTCAATAGTAAGGGAATGAATACCTTAGTATTGATATTGGTTTTCAGTTTCTTAACCTATGACATTAGTATTGGTTTCAGTTTCTTAACCTATGAAATGGGAATGAAATCCTATTTAAGAGGATAACTATGAGAAATACATGAAAATACATATACAGGCATACCTTATTGTATTGTGCATTGCTTTATTACACTTTACAGATACTGTGTTTTTAATAAATTGAAGGTTTCTGGCAAACCTGCTTTGAGAAAGCCTGTTGGCACCATTTTCCCAACAGTATGTTCTCACTTTGTGTCTCTGTGTTGCATTTTGGTAATTCTCACACATTTTAAACTTTTTCATTATTATTGCATCTGTTATGGTGATCTGTGATGAGTAACCTTTGATTTTACCATTGTAATTGTTTTGGGGCACCATGAACTACACCCATATAAGAAAACAAACTTAATCTATAGATGTTATATGTGTTCTGACTGTTCTACCAACTGGCATTTCTCCATCTCTCTTTTTCCTTGAGCCTCCCAATCTCTGAGACAAAACAATATTGAAATTAGGCTAATTAATAACCCTACAATGGCCTCTAAATGTTCAAGTGAAAGGAAGAGTTGCATATCTCTTCCTTTAAATTAAAAGCTAGAAATGATTAAACTTAGTTAGGGAAGCATGAGAAAGCTGAGATAGGGTGACAACTAGGCCTCTTGTACTAAATAGTTAGCCAAGTTGTGAATGCAAAGGGAAAGTTCTTGAAGGAAATTAAATGTGCTACTCCAGTTAACACATGGATGTTAAGAAAGAAAAACAGTCTTATTGTTAATATGAAGAAATGTGTAATGGTATGGATAAAAGCCACAACAGTCCCTTAAGCCAAAGCCTAGTCCAGAGCAAGGCTCTAACTCTCTTCTATTCTATGAAGACTGAGAGAAGTGAGAAAACTGCAGAAGAAAAGTTGAAGCTAGTGAAGGTTGATCCATGAGTTTTGAGAAAAGAAGCTGTCTCCATAACATAAAAATGCAAGATAAAGTAGCAAGTCTTGATCTAAAAGCTGTAGCAAATTATCCAGAAGACCTAGCTAACATAATTGATGAAGGTGGCCACACTAAGCAACAGATTTTCAATGTAGATGAAACAGCCTTCTATGGGAAAAGATGCCATATAGGACTGTAATAGCTAGAGAGAAGTCAATGCCTGACTTCAAAGCTTCAAAGGACAGGCTTACTCCCTTGTTAGGAGCTAATGCAGCTGATGACTTTATATTGAAGTCAGTATAAAGTTCATTTATATTATTCATTTACCATTCTGAAAATCCTAGAGCCCTTAAGAATTATGCTAAATCGATTCTGCCTGTGCTCTAGAATTGGAACAAGAAAGCCTAGATGACAGCACATCTGTTTATAGCATGATTAACTGAATATTTTAAGTCTATGTTGAGACCTACTGCTGAAGAAAAGATTCCTTTCAAAATATTACTGATTGACAATGCACCTGGTTACCCAAAAGCTCCGATGGAGGTGTACAAGAAGAGTACCATTTTCATGCCTGGTAACACAACATCCATTCTGTAGCCCATGGATCAAAGAGTAATTTCACCTTTCAAATCTTTTAAACATTCATTTCATAAGGTTATAAGTGCCATAGACACTGATTCCTCTAATGGATCTGGGCAAATTAAATTAGAAACCTTCTGGAAATGATTCACTGTTCTATTATAGATACTATTGGGAACATTCACAATTCCTGGGAGGAGATCAAAATAACATTAACTGGAGTTTGAAAGAAGTTGATTCCTACCCTCATGGATGACTTAAGGGATTCAAGACTTCAGTGGAGGAAATAACTGCAGATGTGGAGCAAGAGAACTAGAATTGGAAGTGGAGCCTGAAGACGTGAATGAATTGCTGTAATCTTCTTATGAATGAACAAGGAGAATTCATTGAGATGAAACCTTGAGATTTCATTCCATTTCATGAGATGGAATCTACTCCTGCTGAATGTGCTGTGAACATTGTTGAAATGACAACAAAATATTTAGAATATCCATAAATTTAGTTGATAAAGCAGTGGTAGGGTTTGAAAGGACTGACTTCAATTTTTAAAGCAGTTCTGTGGGTAACATGCTATCACGCAGCATCACATGCTACAGAGAAAGCTTTTATGAAAGGAATAGTTGATTGATGCAGCAAATTTCATTATTGTTTTCTTTTAAGAAATTTCCACAGCCACCCCAACCCCCAGGAACCACAAACCTGATCAGTTAACGGCAAACAACATTGAGGTAAAACCCTCCATCAGCAAAAAGATTAGGACTTGCTGAAGGCTCAGATATTTATTACCATTTTTTTAGTAATAAAGTATTTTTAAATTAAGTTATATACATTGTTTTTTAGATATACTGTTATTATATACTTAATAGATTACAGTATAGTATAAATGTAGCTTTCATATGCATTGGGAAACCAAAAATTTGTATGATTCTCTTTATTGGGATATTCACTTTATCGTGATTAGGAACTGAACCTGCAATATCTCTGAGATATGCCTGTACTAAAAAGCGCTTTGTAAACTGTAAAACACTATCCAATTATATTATTTTTCATTTCTACTAATAGGTTGCTATGCATGACACCTAACTCAATGTAGATGTACTAAGACTTTATGGGTAAATATTACTTATCAAAATATTGCAAGTTTAAATTTCATGTAAAGTTTCTTTAATTTTAATTTCCTATTAACCTGAACAATAAATAAATGAATTAGCCTTTCCTATATATGGAAGATTGGCCTGCTAAATTTGCATTTGCCTATGCATATTTGCTTTTGCAGGTAGACTAATTGAACATTTAGAAACCTTCACAAAGTGTGTGAATTAATCTATTTATTTATTTGTTTGATGATGTAGAAAGATATTTGATTATGTAGTTTCTACATATTTTCTTTTTTTAGGGTATTTCATCATATTTATTTCTATAAGAATATACATCATCCTAATAAAACCCTAGAACATATCCTAATAAAACCCTATAACAGCTTACTAACTGAAATTGAAGGCCAGGTGGGTGGTGATGGGAAAAATATCCATGTTAATAACACACATTGAAGACTTTTTATATGCTAGACACTATACTACGTACATTCTGTGCATTATCATCTTATGTCACCACAGTAAACCCTTGAGATGGGTGTTATTATCCTCATTAAATCTAGGGAAGATAAGTGTGACTTACACACTTTAGAAATTGCTTTGTTAGCAAAGTCAGGATTTGAACTCATGTTCTTAACTACCATGATATATAATGACAAATAAAGTGCGCAGATATGCTTATTTTCCAGTCACATGATCATTAATTCTCATTAGATTGAAATAATAGTTTATTTAGTGCTCTAGCCAGATATTAGCTCACTTAGTACTCAAGACAGACTCCTTTGGATAAAACTCATATCATAGCAACCACTATGAAAGATGAAGTAGAATTTTTCATTCATGAGACCAATAGATACTTTTCTAGAACAAAGGGGAAAATATAACAATAGAGTGAGTCACTGGGTCCTTTCTGTGCTTCAAGGAGGAGGGCTAGTGGTAGGAAGAATAAAGCCAACGAGCAAGTTTATGTCCTTTGCTGGCATAAGATTTAATATAAATTAGGGTTCATAACATTTCTGTTAAGAAAAACTTTTTTTAATAAATATCTTTAATAATGGCTTTTTCAAAATTTTAAATGATTTTAAGCTGTGTAGTTTAGTAAAAGGAGTGATCTTTTAATGAGTGACTGTGGTTATGAAATTTGAAAAACATTAGTGTAATCAATAGGCAACATGATGATATATATGCAAGTGAAAGGCTTTTGTCTCATTTGCAATTTGCAGCAGAAATTGATGGAGAAAATGTTGCAGCTGTTTTATGAAATAGACACAGTTAGTATTACAAATGATATATGCAAAGGGCTGAATCATTGCAATAAATGAGACTCTGATTCTAGAAATCTGTTACTCAAAGTACACAGTTTGACTTGAGGAAAAAATTTGGCAAATGGCAATGAATCTGTTTTTGAAATGTTAGGTTGGGGAGATTAGATTAGGCAGAGGAAGGGAAATTTGATGTTATTTCATCGACATCATTGTCCTGGTTAGGAGTGTGGAAGGTCTACTGATGTTGTAAGCAGCAAAGAGCTTGTAGCAGCAGTAGTGACAATTTCTTCTTTTGGTGAACTGTGCCTCCTGCTGCAAACACTAACCCTACCCTCAGGAGTCAGAAGTGTCATATTAGATGAGAGTGTGCCCAAGATGCCATCATAGCCAGTGGAGAAATGGAAACAACATAAATAAATCATAGTTAGAATAGCAAATGTGTGATGAAATCTTATTGTTTAAATCTTTTGCCTTCTCTTTCTTTTCTTGGCTGTTTTACTTTTTAATTTATTTAGCATGCATATGCTTTTGACACTTTCAAAAACAGATGACAGCAACAAGAAGGGGTGGTAGGTAGTAAAATTTGGTCCTCAAAGAATACAGGGGTATATGTGTATTTTAATGAGGTGGCTAGAGTAATAGTTGGAAATGGCAAGGGGACATAATGGTGTCCAACCTCTTTCTATTATAGCTCCTGAGGGACGTGGAATTATGAGAGGAAATAGCCTACTTTACTCCCAGAGCACTTAAAAAGAAATTGTATTAGGGGATAGTCAAATTTCCCTGAGGCCAAAAAGCAGAAAAATATTAAGAAAAAGGTTGAAGACACAGGATATATATGTTGAAAATCCATATTGTCAGATATCCTTTGATAAAAATTATAGTAATTTCTTCATTCATCAGAAGAGTAGAGTGTTTGTTTTCCCACATTCTTACTATGGGCATTTTAAACCTTTTCACTTTTTTCCAATCTGATAGATGAAACATACTGGCTTGTTTTAAATTTCATTAATTTGATTAGTGAGATTCAATACCCTTTGGCTATTGAAATGGTTATAGGCATTTTAAATTCTTAATATGTGAGTCAAATAATAATTTTTATAATATCAGCTTGAACAAAGTAAAATTATTAAATTTGTTCATTATTCTTCCCCACTGTGATTTTAAAGTTGTTGTCTATTGCTTTATTCTCATACTTTTATTAAACTATTAGCTCCTTATAGAGATTATATATCTTATTAAGTTTTATTAAATGCTTTACTAAAGTCCTTAATAGTATATTATTCAGCCCAAAAAGTCAACATTTATTTTAAGTGAAAAAAATAAGGGAGGATCTAAGGTTAAACCAGGACACAGTCATTGGAGATAAATAAATATTTAGTGAAATATGTTGGATATTGTGCTCTATTAAACTGTATTACTTTCAAAGGTTTATGGCATTAAACTCTGCTTTATTATTCCCAGAAATGTGTCTCATGGAAACACTAAAGGAATCTCGATTTTGTCTTTACAATTACAATATGAAATGCTTATTTGATTTTATAATTTTTCCCACTGAGATGATATCAATATTTTGTTTAATTTTGGACACTTTTATTCTTTAGGGAAAAATATTCATTTTTGACAAAGCACTTTATTGAAAGTTGAAACTTGGTACAGTAAAGAACTCAGGTTCCTGCTCCCCATACCATACCCACTCACTGTATTTTTTGGTTTAGTGTTTTGTGAATGGACTCAGAGAGTCAATTAAAGTTTTTACCAGGCTGGAATTCATGGAGCAGACCTAAAAAATAAGTATCGGTGACTATTTTACTTGGCAGCCAGAGGGAAGGTTCATAATTCTCATCTGTGGTCTTCACTCTGAAATGGTTTATGTTTCTAATGAAATGGAACCTTGTTTTCTACCTATTCTAATTCCTATTAAAATTAATTTGTCCTGTGCAGGGGAGCGACTGCTAGGTTCGTGGATTAAGCTTAAGCCCATTATCCAAAGTGAGGCGACAGAAGATCAGGAAAATGGGCTCCACATGTACTCGCCATCAAATTGGTACTGACTGATTAAAACCATGGTGCTCAAATGGTGGTAGTGTTCACCAGGTATGGGGGGGGGTAGACCCACATCTTAGGGATGTGGTGAGCATTGTGAAGGGGAAGAGCATACCTCTAACCCTTCCTAGGGAGAGGCAAAGATATAAAATGTAACCAAAATGTCAAAAAAAACCCCAAAAAAACATTTATCGGGTGTCAGGTGGGTGGGAGGGGGGGCAAGGACAATATATGTAACCTTAACAATATTTGTACCCCCATAATATGATGAAAAAAATTAATTTGTAACTGACATTTCATTGCAATATCCTATTATTTCTCTTGTTACTTTTTCTTTCCTTTTTTCCCTTAAAAGTCTTTGTTTTGGTGTTTGTTACCTTTCGGTTCTGTCTTTCTTTTTTTTTT
>VBSM01001124.1:28976236-29018393 GCA_008086735.1 Cheirogaleus medius
GAATTCAGCAACACATCAAAAAAATAATTCACCATGACCAAGTGGGCTTTATTCGTTCAACTTTTGACGCATTGGTTGTTTGACCTGCGGTCAGGCATTGTCATGAAGAACTGGGCCCTTTCTGTTTGCCAATGCCAACTGCAGGTGTTGCAGTTTTTGGTGCATCTCATCAATTTGCTGAGCATACTGCTCAGATGTAATGATTTTGCCAGGATTCGGAAAGCTGTAGTGGATCAGACCGGCAGCAGCCCACCAAACAGTGACCATGACCTTTTTTTGGTGCAAGTTTGGCTTTGGGAAGTGCTTTGGAGCTTCTTCTTGGTCCAGCCACTGATCTGGTCATTGCCAGTTGTGGGATAAAATCCACTTTTCATCACAGGTCACAATCAGATTGAGAAATGGTTCATTATTGTTACGTATAATAAGAGAGGATGACACTTCAAAATGACATTTTTTTTTTTTTATTTTCGGTCAGCTTATGAAGCACCCACTTATTGAGCTTTTGCTTCAAATGCCAAATGACCATAAATGGTTGATGTTGTGTTCTTTGGCAGAGGATCAGCTTCAGCGATTGCTCTCAGTTGGTCATTGTCAACTTCTGATGGCCAGCCACTGCACTCCTCATCTGCAAGGCTCTTGTCTCCTTTGCCAAACTTCTTGAACCACCACTGCACAGTATGTTTATTAGCAGTTCCTGGGCCAAATACATTGTTGATGTTGTGAGTTGTCTCTCCTGCTTTACAACCCATTTTGAACTCGAATAAGAAAATTGCTCGAATTTGCTTTTTGTCTAATATGATTTCCATAGTCTAAAATAAATATAAAATAAACAACAAGTAATAAGTCCTTAGCAAAAAAACATAAAGTGAGATATGCACATTAAAATGATGTATAACATAGCCACAATTATTTAAGAATGTATTCCAATATCAAATGGCAAATTTCAACAATGCTAAAAAGGCAATTACGTTTGCACCAACCTAATACTTTAGGAAATAATTTTGTTTTTCCTCCTTTCAGTATGTCTTCATTTAACACTGTTGAATGAACCAAGTAGAGTTCTTGCCCTCATGGAACTTACATTCTAATGAAAACAGGGAAAGAAGATAGACACAAGACAATAAAAACAATACATGATAAGTGATTTAATATGATTGATGCTGATAAAAAATGCATCAGGGGAAGGGAATGGGGAGGTGAGCTGTAGGGAGCATTGGGAGGACAGCAGTTAGTAGTGTTAAGGCAAACCTCATTGAGAAAATGAGATCTGAGCAAATATTTGTAGGAGGTGAGAGAGTTAGCCAAGGGAATATTTATAGGAAAAGCATTCCAGGAAGAGTGATCAACCAGAATAAGTTCCCTAAGATGAGAGCGGACCTGGGGTAGTCAGGAAATAGGAAGGAGACCAGTGGGCTGGGACAGCAAGAGCAAGAAGGGTACCAGGTGTCAGGTGATGTAAGGTCTTATACGTGTTGTAAGAACTTTAGCTATTACTGTGAGTGAGATGGGATGTTGTAAAAGGGTAAGTAAGAGCAAAGCAGAAACATTTTCTGATTTATATTTTTAAAGGATCATTCAGGCTTCTGTACTGAGAATAGACTATAGTCAAGTGTGGAAGCAGAGATACCACTTAAGAGGTTTTTAAAACTGTCCAGGAGAGGGATGAAGGGGTCTCGGAATGGCATAGTACTGGCAGAAGAGGTGAGAAGTGGTGGGACTATCAATGTGTTTTGAAGTAGAGCCCAAAGCATTTGTGGATGGCTTAGATGTGAAATGTGAGAAACAGAAGAGTTAAAAGTGATGTTAAGTTTCTTGGCCTAAGTCAGTAGTAGAGTGGAGTTGCTTTTGATCAGAGAGGGAGGACTATAGAGCAGTAGGTTTTGAGGATGGGCTAAGAATCAAGAGTTCACTTTTTGATATATTAAGTTTAAGCTAATTATTAGATACCCAGATGATTAAAAAATAAAACAATGCTGAGTATCTGAATATGGATAACTTATCCAAACTCATATTTTTCATCATTCATTCATTTTTTTTTGCGCCAAATAAATGACAGCTTATTTATAACAGGGGGATCAAGGCAATATAAGCCCAAACTTGTAGAGTTATATCTTACAGCTTTGTGAGACTAGGTGTGCTGAAAGATAATTTACAAAAGACGGACTGAAGGACTGAATGGAAAATAATTCATTTTAAAGGAAGAAACAAGGAAAACAAGCTTGGCCCAATAGAAAATCTTCAGTTGTCAAATCAGAGAGGAATTCTGGCCACAGAGTGGTGCCCATCTCTCAAATTTGTCCGAGGTCTAGCTTCTTCTCATCCTACTTGTTTCCACGATAGGCTCATTTTTGGATATTATGAAAGAGGGCTTTGAGTAAAAACTAAAAAAGTTACTCCCACTAAAAACTCTATACAACATTAGGATAAAAGAGATTATTGGATGGTTCATTCCTGGCATATGTTTACAGATGAAGGTAGGAATCCATCCCTTTCCATGTTGGTACAGAGCACTGAGTAGTTTTGGTACCTTGATATTCAATGTATCAGCAATACCAGAAAGGCTGTGATGTGGAAAGAGCCAGGATTGAGTGTGCGGGACCTGGGAATTTTGGTATGGTGGTACCCATTGAGCCTAGAAATACGGTGGTGCTTAGTAACAAGGTAGTGTTATAGACTGAATGTGTCCCCCAAAATTCATATATTGAGATCCTAACTCCTAATGTGATATTAGGAGGTGGGGCCTTTGGGAGATAATTAGGTCATGGTAGTAGGGTGGAGCCCTCATGAATGGGATTAGTGCTTTTATAAGAAGAGATATAAGAGAGGTGATCTCCCTTGCCATGGAAGAATAAAAGAAGATAGTCATCTGAAAGCCAGGAAGAGAGCCTTCACCAAGAACCTGACCACGTTAGAACCCTGATCTCAGACTTCCAGCCTTCAGAACTGTGAGGAATAAATGTTTGTTGTTTAAGTCACCAAGTGTATGGTATAGCAGTTGGGACAGACAAAGACAGTAGGTCCCCAGACTTGTATGAAATTTCCACTGGGGATTATAGCAGTACTGTGTGTGTGTGTGTGTGTGTGTGTGTACCATGCAGACTGTTGAGTATATAATATCAGCTGGATTTGAGAACCAGAGAAGTGAAAGTATTTACTATCAAAGTGATTCAGTATTGGCCTCAGTCTGGGATACACTAAAAGAGCTGGTTCAAATATATTGCTTTTTGCAAAAAACCCCACAAAACACAAAAAACAAAAACAAAACCCCAAATCCAAAACACTATTTTTGATCACCTTGCTTATTTCGCATAGGATGATATTGAAACAAAAATCATGAGGCACATTTCTGAATGTGCCCATTGAGAAAGAGTGATTAGGAAAGAGCTATTTCTGGGTCTACTCTGTGTGAGACACTATTATAGATGCTATACTCAAGCTAGTTCATGATACAAGCCTCCATTGACTCATTGAGGACTGGATACAGAAGGAAGGTCTTGATTATAAAGACTCTAGCTTGGGCAACAGAGAGAGACCCTGTCTCAGAAAAACAAAACAATAGATGCTGGCATGGATCCAGAGAGAAAGGAACACTTACACACTGTTGGTGGGACTGCAAACTAGTACAACCTCTATGGAAAATAGTATGGAGACTCCTCAAAGAACTAAAAGTAGACCTACCATTTGATTTCAGCAAGCCCACTACTGGGTATTTATCCAAAGGAAAAAAGTAATTTAATCAAAAAAACACTTGCACTTGAATGTTTATTGAAGCACAATTCACAATTGCAAAGATGTGGAATCAAGCCAAGTTCCCATCAATTCAGGAATAGATTAATAAAATATGGTATATGCATACCACAGAGTTCTACTCAGCCATAAAAAATTGAATTAATTCCTTTTGTAATAATCTGGGTAGAACTTGAGACCTTCTCCTTATTGAAGTATTACAAGAATGGAAAAACAAACACCACCACATGTTCTCACTATTAAATTGGAACTAACTGAACAGCACTCATGTGCACAGAAGTAAAACTCAAGGAAATCAAGCAGGTGGGAGGGTGAAGGAGGGGACAGGTGAAATTATACCTAAAGGGTACAATGTACGGTATCTGGGTGATGGGCACACTTATAACTTTGTCTCAAGCAATACATAAGCAATCCGTGTAACCAAAACATTTGTACTCCTGTAATATTCTAAAATTAAAAGAAACCCATAAAACCAAAAGAAAAGGATAATGATAACAACTATTATTGAACTAATATATTAGGCATATTCAGTTTGTTTTACATACATTGTGCTATTTAATTTTCACTGCAGTACTATAGATTGGTATCATTTATAATTTGACATTTTATAATATGATGTTTTAACATTTTACATATTACAATTTTACAATTCCTCATTTACAAATGAGGAAACTGAGAATCAGATAGGCTGATGAGAAACTTGCTTAAGATTACAGCTGGCTGCAGAGTGGCCATTTAATCTAGACCTCCTTGACTTTCAAGTCTACCTTCTTAATACTTGTTAAGACAGCTATTGCTTCAATAATGCTACATAATAAAACACCCCATAATTCAAAGGCTTTCAATTACAAGCATTTTTTTTCTTACTCCTGAATCCATAGGTCTGCTGGGGGAAGCTCTGTTTTAGGCTATAAGTCAAAAGTATTAGACTCCAGCTTTGGGTTGTGTTCAGGTCTGTGTATCTTATTTTGAGTTCACCTGGGGTGCACTTTTGTCATGGCCATCAGAAGTACCCAGCCAGACCACATGCATATTTTTAATGCCTCTGATTCTCATATCCATATGCATTTCAAAAAAAGTCACAAGTTCAAGCCCAGTACCAATGGGGCAAGGAAGCATCTCCATAGTGAGAAGAACTGCAAAATTACATGGCTAAGAGAATAGATTCATAATTTTATAATAGGAAAGGAGTGAAGAATTGAGAATAATAATTCAATTTGTTATAACTCTGTCTCACACTTCTTTCCTGTGAAAAGGAAATTTATCACTGCTTCAAAAGAGGCATTGTAACTATATTGTGCCTTGATGGTGGTTTGGAAGTGCCATCTTTCTAAATGAAAAGCTGCATAACACAAAATATTAGGCATTAATACATGCTTGAAAAGACTACTGATGATACTGAGTTTTCTAGTTATGCAGATGCACATTTTCTACTTCTATTACTTATATGTGTCTCTCTTTGAATAAGATAAATTAAAAATATTACCATCTGCATCCAAATTGGATCTCTTATACTTCCTAGACTTCCTCCCCAACAATAATTGCTAATTCCTTGTACTTACGATATTTCTATAATATTGAACTTTATCTCTGGCTTTTTCTATATGGTAAGAAAGCAACTGGTTGATTCATTAAAATCAGAAAAACGATATGCTCCAAGAAATTATTTTGTATCATACATTTCAAAAAACACTTGTGTTGATTTTGTTTTTTGTTTTTTTTTCATTTCAGTTGGTTATTATGGCTTCATGCAGACAATGCTTTAGTTTATGGAGATTCTACATACTCAGTCCTGCTTATACAATATTAACCTCCAAATTCTATCATTTTGAAGTCTTATGGGAAGTAAATGCAAAGAACTCTGAATTATTGTTTATTTGGACCCTGCCAAGTGGAGGTGCATTTATCAATACTCATCTGGACTCTAGGGTTCCCTTCCTGCATAAGCTTCTAGCTGAGTCTCTAAATGTTTGTGGAATCTTCAAAATTAATCCAAAAGCATTTTAATGGAGAGTTATGACATAGATTTTTGTTCTTTATTTGTATTTTTAGCTTTTTAAGGGGTCCTTTTCAAGATTGCCCCATGGTTGAGCTGGAAGTAGCTACAATAGAAGATAGCTTCTTGCAGAGAGAAAGCTTGTTTTTGACATTTTACTTCTTTAACATTTCCTTCCCACCTTCTATCAAAAGAATCCATCAGGGGTCTGTTAAAGCACATGGGGGATATGTTGTGAAAAACCGGTCACCTTTGATAGCCAATAGCAAAAGTGAGTCAAAGGTGACCTTTTCTTCTATTATGTAGCTCAGCTGAGGAACTTACCTTTTTGAACTTTGGCAACTTAGCTTCTTTAGCCATAGAGTTCTCTCAATAGCCAATATATGACAGCCCAGCATGCAAGTTAATTACTTCTCATTGTAAAAGCCTATAAAGTTCTCTTTTCAAAACACTCCGCAGTTAGTGGTATGGAACATATCTTCAAAAATTCAACAGCAGTTCCAGGGACCAGGAAACAGCACTTCTGTTCATTCTCTTTGAACCTGCTAGTTGTCAAACTGTGTTCTGAGTGCTGGGCTCTGAGCTAAGGCCTCTATGGAAGAACCTTAGAAAGTAGGTGGTATTCTTAGACCCATTTCATAGGCAAGGAATCTGATGCTTAGAGAAAATACAGTTTGCTCATGGTCACACAACTTGATTAAGTGGAGGAATCAGGCCTCTCTGATTCTAAAATATGTCTGTAACCTCTGAAACTATCTGGCCCCTCTCACATTGGATCTTCTCATTGGGACTGAATCACACCTGGGAAATGGCCCACAACAGGTGATTAGATGTTTTAATTTTAAAACCTTTTACATATAATTATGCCTGTTTGTTTCTCTGTACCAGAACCAATTTGAAGGAAAATATTGTGATTCCCTGAAGAGTTTCAGGGACAAAGGGCTGGAAAAAGGAAGGACATAAAGTAGAAAGGTATAGCTTATAGAAGCAAAGCACTTGAATTAATATACTGATTCCACCTTCCTAGATGGTGATCTTTGGAAAATCACCTTATGTAACTGAGACTCACTTTTCTCATCTGTAAAATGGAGATACTTATATCCCCTTTATGTGAAGAGTCAATGAGATAATACATTCTATAATATTGATCTATGCCTAATAATGGTAGGTCTCAGCCACTAATAGGTGACTTATTTTTCCTGTAATAAAATGTGTGCCTGTGTGTGTAGGTGTGTAGGTGTGTGTATGTAGGGGAAGGAGGAAGGATGTTTATCACATTGTTTTGACCAGTATGTCAATTTTACTTTTATAACAAATAATCCTGGTGGATTTGATCAGTATTCCATATTAAGAATAAAAAAACCACTGCAGGAAAGTATTTATACCAATGCTTGATATAATTTTTTGGACCACAATTATATCAGACATACAATAATGCTTATATTGTAGGCACCATGAATTCTAATATGATTACCTTATGGTAGACCTTGTATTTGCCAAATTTAACTCACTTGAGTGTTTTTTTCTTTAGGTATCATTGTTATAAATTGTTTTTCCCCTCTTCAGTAAAAGAATGACTCTCTTATATAGAATTTTATATTGGGAAAGAGCAATACTGATATTAAATAAAATTTATATAGCCTTCTCCATGTATTTAACCCTGGTAAACAACACACAGCTTTTTTGATAATTCCAAAAGAAAGAAAAACTCAACTCTAAATTAGAAAACTACATATTATCAAAATGCATATAGTTACTTAGAGCTAGCCTAAAATTCTGAAAACTACATATTGATATTTTTAATTTGTTTGGGCACACATTATACCAGCATTCCCTGTAAAGAATACTCCCTTGCTCCTCCAAACCTGTAGCTATGTGAGCAAAAATTTCAAATCTCTTTTTCTAGAATATTGTTCATTTGACTCTTAGAAAGTAGAATAATACACTGGACAATGAAAAATCCTACAGATGGCTTAGGACTCAGCAGCACACTTTTGTCATCTAGATTGTTCATTAATCAGTCATGAATGACTGAAAGAATGGAAAGAAAAATGATGAGCGTCTCTTCTAGTCACTGGGAATCGAGCAGGGAATGAAACAGACACAATCCCTCTTTCATGGAGTTTATGATGTAGCCAGACCCATTTTCACAGATTTTCTCCTTTATTTAATTATGGTACTGACATTAGACCTTCTCTCAGAATAAAGGTAGCTCCCTGGCTTGGAATGCAAGTTGTTTATGCTATATTTTTGACCTCATTTTAATAATACCTAGGCTGACTTCATGTTAAAATAATAAAAATTAACATCTAGCTGTGAGTTTGAGTAATCTGAAAAGTCTCTGTGTATGCCAGAAAACCTCTTTTCTTAAAATTCCCAAGGCTAATTCGTGTGCCCGGACAGGTCATTTAATTTGCTATATTTCTCTGACCTCGACAAAACAGACCTTCAAATATCACTAAAAATTCTTAGCACTGGGCAGCCTGGCAATTATTCAGGATTTACCTACTTATTCAATTTTTGGCAAGAGTTTCTAACATGTCAGCTGAACAGATTTTCCATTCTGTATTTTCGATCCCATAATTTCTTCATTCACATTTATAGCTGTTCCCTGTCCAGGTTTGGGTGAATGTCTGTTGCTGCTGATTCATGGTCACCCTGGCTGGTCTCAGAAAGGACAGAGTGAAGTTTCATAGAGCACTTTGGCATGTCTGTCTCCACCATTTCTCATAGACTCTGGGCATAAATAATTTGTTAGGTACAGAATGTGTAGAAATATAAAGAAGAGTGGCTGAAAAAGTGAGAGTGAGAAAGTGAGTCAGGAGACATTATTAGGTGTGGGCAACCCATGGAAGATTTAGGATACCAAAGAGTTTGGAGGTGATCTGATAGTGGAAAGGAAGCCCTTGAGTGTGGGAATAGTGTAATAACTATATCTAACTATAGCTTATAAAGAGACCTTGAAGTAATGTCTTGGATAAACTAATGTGGGGAAAAAATAGGAGGCAATAGCAAGTAACCATAGTATAGACATGTGACAATGAGATTTTAATGATTGTTTTAAGATTTCCTGCTTCAGTAGAATATGATCAGAAGTAAAAATAGCAATGTTTTTTTTTCTCAACTTTTGAACAATTGAAAAACATAAAGATTTACACAGTTTTGAAGAATTTTGAGGAATGAGTTTAAGATTCTAATTTTCAACCTCCACTATCCCTCCTAGACTTCTTTGTTCCATGCATCTGTCTGTCTCAACAATACAGTCCCTATGCTTAACTGAATGATTTAGAAGTATTTATAGATATTTGTAATTAAATATTTTCACTTGAAAGAGGAGTTTTACATAACCCATAGTAACATCTATCTATATGTCAATCTATCATTTTTCTACTGATTTAAAATTGCTTAATATAATACAATCTTTAACAAGAATGCAAATTATAAAATATTAATTTCATTTAATTATAAATTAAACATCATGCATTTTCTCATGAATTCAGCAAATCTCTAGAACTTGTAAATTAACATGTATAAAGCATTTCTGGATGATTTGAAAGGCAGCTCAGTGTTGGTTTTGATCTTGTACTTCTGAGTTTCTTTTAGAGCCCACTACATGAAGATTCTCACTGGTGATATCAGATAAGACAATTACAGCCATATAAGCCATTTAGTTTGTGTCTAGGATTGAAATATGTGTGGAACCAACCAAAAAAATATGATAGGATTTGTTATAGCAAGTGGTAGTACTTTTATGTATTTCTTGCTAAGCTCAGACATATGTTCATTAAAGAGGGATAATAAAACCCAGCCTATTATTATTTCATTTCAACTCTCTGGTTCTGAGTTCATATGTTAGCCACTAACCAAATATGGCCGGTCTGAAATGAGATGTGCTGTATGTGTAAAATACACACAAGATTTTGAAGATTAGTACAGAAGAAAAAATGTGAATTATCTCAATATTTTTATATTGATTACATCATAAAATATTTTTGAAATAGTGAGTTAAATAAAATATATTATTAAAGTTATTTTATTTGTTTATTTTTTAATGATGCTATAAAAAACTCTAGAATGAAACATGTAGCTCACATATTTTTATAGGACAGTATTATTCTAGATTCAGCATTCTTGCAAATATTTGCACAGATGAGTAGGCCTATGAAAATTCTATTTGCCACATTTCCTTTGACTCTGTCCTCAGTAAAATGGCGTATTTGTTGGGGTTCACATCTGTCCTCCCATACTCTACCCTGGCAATCCCCCATATCATTATGTAACAGAGCAGAAGTATCTGCTTGAAGTAAATACAAATGTGTGCTTACTTCCACAAACACCAAACTGAAAAAAACACATGAAGGAGAGGCAGCTGTTTTTACATTTTAAAAAGACTTACTGATTCATTTTTAATTAACTTGTGCTTGCTCTGTCTTGCCAGATCTGTCTCAGTTCAATGCACTTGAGGTCTGTGATAATCCTTGAGGACGATCCAGTCTGCTAAGGACCATCATATTTCACTAAACTCTGTGGATCTTGGGCAAGTTACATCAATCTATATAATCTTGGCAAAAAATAAAAAATAAAAAAAAATCTGAGGCCCCAGACAGGAGAATCTTTCTCTTCTATTTTATTTTTTACATTTTTTTGGACACGAAGTTTACTCCTATTGCCTTCACCTGATGAGATAAATGTTTGGAATAGTCAATGCTTTCCTAGGGTTGACCAGTTGTCCACTCAGCCTCAACTATGGTACCACAGACTGATGTTGGGCTGACATCAATGATAATCAATCTTAAAAGAGCAGAATGAAAAATTTGTATTGAATACCTACTATGTGGTAGAAACTGAAGCCTATTTACAGACATACTGTCAATTAATTCTTATTCCAAACTCGTGAGAAATTTTTAATATGTTCCCATTTTACATCAAAAAGGGTCCTATAAAACATAGCTATGATGGAGCCTAGATTTGAAATCAGCTCTCTCTGAGTTTAAACATAATTCTTCATGCTACCATTTTACTAGGACTGTATCTCCTGTTTCATTAATTATTTGACATCAACAAATTTAGTAGTAGGTGCCTTTATTAGGTTTATTTACTATTTTCATTTCTTCCACAATTATAATTAGAATTAAAATTTTGAATTTTTTTTTTACTTTATACAGTCTCACAATAACTTTTAAAGTAGTTTTACATGGAATTTACTTACATTTCCTAAAATGTTTACTCCACAGATTGACTTTTAATGATGTTGGACAACTTCTGGTCATTTGCTAACTGTTACTTCTTTAAAAATAATGGCTTATAGGTATATATGAATTTTATGACATTCTAAGAATAATTTTCAACATTTGATATATATCCTTATTTAATTATTTACCAAATCTTATGGTGTAGGTCCTATTATCCCATTTTACAAATATAAAACCTTCAGCAATAGAGGTTAGTGACAACTAAGTAGAAGAGCCAGGATCAAGCTCAGGAGACCTGCCTCCAAAGTCTACATGCTAAACTTCTATACTATTCTTCCTTTTCTTAATTAATGGGTTACCAACTCTTTATTGTTCTCTCTTCAGAGACATATCAATTTAATGCCAGTACCCATTTCCCAGGAAGAATTATAGGACCTATCAGAGAAACATTGTGGAAGATGAACTGAATTTAAGTTACTGACATTTTGAACAGAAACAAATATTTAAATTATCTTTAGTGTTTTGATTCTTCTGTATCTATAGTTTGTAAATTATATACAGTATATCCTTTATTATAAGTATTCAACAAGAATTCAAATTCAATTCACATTTACCTAGTTTTGACTAAAACTAATGGTAAAACTATGGAGGGATTCTTGGGCATGGCCAGTGGTTAGCATTTGTATCTTTCTTTGATCTTTCAGATCAAGAGGAAGAACAGAATGTAGTAGTGGATATAGTAGTGGAAAGGCAGACTGAATAGGCTGAGTCCCTGCCAATCCTGAACACACCAGTGACAGTGGTGTGACAAGAGTCTCATCTAAACCACCCAAGATATTTGGGTTTTAGAATTGAAAAGACTCAAAGGGCAAGAAAATGACAGATATTCTGAGTGTAAACAGGAGATGGAAGATTCACAAGGAGAATCAGGTAAGCTGAATTTTCAACTCTTTTTAGACATTTTGTGGTACCATATTTGTAGAGATATCTCATGCAACAGTCATTCAAAGGACCAGTTCTGCTTACTTTGAACTAGTCTCTCTATCTACTCTAATTGCTTTGACATAGTCAATATTCAAAATGTATATCAGATCTGCCATGTCTTTGAGTAGAAATTTACCTTTAAAATGTAGCTCAAAATTTATTACAGGCTTCCAGTGATACAAGAATGTTGTTTTTAAAATGTACAGTCAATTGCACAGAAAATGGTCTTAAATTTTTTTGATCTAATCCTGGGAATAATTTCCTGCGTATTTTTTCCCATTGTTCTAAGAATGTGTAGAAAATGATACAGAAACAGATGAAAAAATTTAATATAAAGTCTATTTCCTTAATATTTTTGTGCTTTGAAATGTTTTAACATTACAGTTATTTCTGATTTTGAAGTGTGATGTATAAAATTTTAATTCAAATGTAATGGTTCTCTCATTTGACTTGCTTTCTATTGTGAATGCGTGTTTGAAGAATATAAAGGCAAAACAGCTGAAAATATACATTGCTCTGAAACTTGATTGTTATTTTGATAATGAAGATCCACCTATACAGGCTTCCGTATTTGCCAGAGAATGGAAGGTCTATTTATCAAGTTAATTTCCCTGATAATTCAAACTATCCTTCAGGTTTTGTAACATTTATCCTTCTTTTTCCCTGTTCCTGGGGTTCAGGTTCTTGTTTCAAGTTATCTCTTTTACTCAGTCTCCACTAAGCACATTTGGGAGTGTCTGTGTTACCAGACAGTCATACTCTTTCCATTTTATACACCTTCAAAAGAAGATCATAGAACAAGTTGAATTAGCCAAAAACAGTAAGAAGGCATCCATTTGCAGAATGGATGTGCTATATCATCATTCTGTTAAATTTCTACACTTTAAAATGTTGGCCCAAACAAGCAAACACTTAAACAAAACTTAGTGGTAAATTTCCTGTATTTTCTCTTTTCTCCTTCCTCCTGAAGACTTCCATGTCACTTCTTTGTTTAAAATCTTCCAATCTCTGCCTATTGCCCCTTGAAATAATCTAATCCTATACACTGATCTTCAAGGCTGTTTGGTCTGGTCCCATAGGCCCATTTCTGTGATTCCCATTTGCTCACTACGTTCAACAACACTGACCCCATTTCTAGTCCCCATACATGTTGAGCTCTTTCCTAACTCTGGGTCTTAGCATTTGTTGTTCCCTTGACTCCAAATATTTTCACTTAGATCTTTTCACTGTTCTGGTTTCAGCTCAAATATTACTTTCTCTGAGAAGATTTCTCTCTCCACTTACTTTAAAATAGCTGCCATCCCTTTCCTCTGTCCATTTAACCATTTAAAATTATCTTTTTTATTTAATCCCATCTCCTCACTCTTCTCTTCACACTAATTTTAAATTTCATGAGATTAAGGATCTTGCAATTTATGTTAATCCTTGTATTTCCAGCTTCTAGAATATTTCCCTGCATATAGTAAGTGCCGAATAAATTCTTTGAGTGGATGAATGGCTAGTCACAACACAACTTATACTTTCCATAGTGGCTACATGAATCAGCTTTGAATAGGGGCAGGATTTGTCAAAGGTTATAAAATAGCTTTGATCAAAGGAGACAAAAGGACAAAAATGGCTTTTTGAAAGGACTGTATTCATTATGTGAATGAAGAGCTGACAAGGGTCTTTCTTCTTGAAGAAATAAAAATTCACAAAACAGTTCAAAGAGCAAAAAGAAACTTAACATAAGTTGTGTGGTAGCACCTCTGAAAATTAAAGATTAAATGAAATTAGACTAATTACATGAAGGAGTTTCTTTGTCTGACTGTAATCATTATTTGGAATTACCTATGCCCTGAATCTATCTTACTAGAGAGTTCATGCAGTGAAAGACAATTACTTGAGCACAAATGCATTTTCTTCCTTTCTTACTGCAGAGCTCCAGTGCTTTTGGTTTGATAAATTACCTACACTACCTGGCTGGCTTGGAGGGAAAGTTATGTTTTTACATTTATATTAAACAAAAAACTTGTGCTTTAAAAATAAATCATCACATCTGATGGTATTGCCTCTCTTTCATTTGTTTGCTATCAAGTATGAGTTAAAGGTTACGTGCAGAACAATCTCAGGGGTGCAATTTACACTTCCAGGTAGCAGTAAAGCCCTGTAACCAATAACCATCACAAACGGAGAAGCTGTCAGAGACCAAATTCATTGCTCCCATTCCCAAAGTCCTTTTGTTTTTAGAAGACACTGAAATATGTTCTCTTTTCTTAGCCCACGAGAATTTCTAAGATGTCCTTTGACCTGTCTTTTGGCACCGTACAATAAATATAGAAGAAAACAAAATATCTCCTTAAGACCACATTTGGGAGGAAAGGGAGTAGGCATATAGAAATTTTACCAAATGTAATAACTGTATGGTCATAGAGCTTTTAAAATTTGATGTAGAGCATGGAATAAGACCAGAGGACTCAGTATAATTTTTGGTGGGCAATGTTTCTCACTATAAGCCTTCTCTGGGAAAAAAACCCTAAACTGTGATATACGTTGGGTTTGTCTTTGGCTTGCCTAACTTACACTGCCATTTCTGGCTTTGTGCGAGTGTCTCCCAGGGCCTTAAAGTTCATGAGTGACTTTTCCTAGCCTGTTCTTTAATGGTTTATCTTTTCTAATCTTTCCAAGTGACTATGATAACAAATATTTGACTTTCCAGCTGCATGATTTTTAAGAGTTCCGTTGATTTTTCTAGACCCAAATATTCTCTTTTATAGAACATCATCCAAGATCTTTCCCAGCTCTAAAATAAAATGGCAAAGTAATCAATGCGCTTCTTCACCCGGGGCAGCTCTTTCTGAGAAGGTTTGAGTAATATTTATGTAACATTTATTTTTGTTGTTTTTCATTCAGAAAGAAGCAGATTAACTGTGTTTTGTTAATTTTTGTAAATAATTCTTTACTGCATGAAAGAAGGCATTCAAGATCAAAGCATTATAAATGTAACAAGGATTCTGTCTTCCACACAGTTGGCATTTCAATATGGCAAAAAGCAGTGCAGACAGGGGCCAATGAAAGAGACATCAGATTACATTAATTGAGGAAGTAAGGTGATTCCTGGCCCTAAGGAAATGCATTAGGGAAATCAACTTTTCCCAGGAAAAAAATTTTGGTTTAGAGGAGAGAACTTGTTTTGGAGACTTTGTAAATGTTCACTGGAACACAGGCCTGATCCATGGACATATCCCTATGTGTTAAGAATAAAATGCACTCATTAAAAAACAGACTTGTTTCATTAAAATATGTAGATTGTTGGGACATAAAGCCTTCCACATTGGCCCCACACCAACAAAGTAGGTGACATTACTTACTCCTATCTATTCCCATAGCAATAGACTATGAGGGCTCCATGTGTTGGTCATATTTTCTAGCAAGAAATGGCAGAACACAGTTAACACCTAGTCGGAGTATATTTCCTTTTGAGAATATGGAAAATATTTCCTGGGGATTCCTCAAATACTTGAGCGTGACTGAGAGAAACTTTTTAAGGGACTAAATTTCAGCTTTGGGAGGTGTCTCAGAGTCAGTGAAATTTTAGTTTTTACAATTAATCAGATCCCATTAGAACATTGTGGAAACTCAGGCTGCTAATATATACATAAAGCCCACTTGCCAAAAACCTGGAGCTATGAATTTATAAAATTAGATGTTTGTTCAAAGCTTAGTGATAAATGGATGATTGAAGAAACATTTTAGATTTACATCAATTCAAATATTAAATTTTCAGGCAATGGAAATTGATGCTCTGTCATTTTAGCAGTAATTGCATAAACTATTGGCTAGAGTGATATGGCTTCTAAAATATATGAGGATCACTTATAAAATATACATTAGAGCAGATGGCCAGGAGGAGAGCCAATTGGACAGAATAATAAACAATACAAATTAAAAAATTCATAGTTAATTAAAGAAGATTAAGGGTACTTAAAGGGGACATAAAGACCTAGGGACCTTCTCAAATAAAGGATTAGCATATTGGTGATAGGCCATGCTCTCCTCTCCAATGTGTAGCTAATGAAAGGACAGTGATGTGTAGAACAGATGAAAAGACTTCATTAGAATGCTATCTTCAATAACCCAAATCCCTTGATTCAACATATTGGGACAGAGTGTTATAAATTCTTGTGTAATTTGGTCTGGGTATTTCTCTCTTTTATTCTGCTATATGCATTCGTATCCCATTAACTTTTAAAAGGACTTTCATGCACAGATGATAATAGGCACATTTAGTGGATGCAGTGACTTAGTGTACTTTATAGTCTTCAACTCTAGGAAGCACTGCCTTATAGAATGTTAATTCTCAAGGGCTTTGCCCTTAGCAGGTATTCTTCAATCAATATTTGTAGAATGAATAAAAGAGATTGTTCAGGGAGAAAAACAAACTGTTAGATTTAAAAATACTTTACACTTTTATTTCAAGGGTCATCTGCTAAATCCCATCCATTTTTCAAGATCCACTTCAAATTAACATTTATATTCATCATTTATCCAATCATTCCTTTATTTATTCATTCAATAGTCAGCAATTATTGACTACCTACAGGCTGCTATTTGTTTTATTAGATACTGATTAATAAAACATGGTTTTTATCCTAGATGGAATCAGCATTTAAAGTGGCAATTGAACATGTAAATAATTTACATATTACAATGAGAAAGAGCTACTATAATAAAAAAATCTACAAATTCTCATTGAGCATAAAAGAGAAAATTCTATCCTTGCTCAATGGGAGGAAAGGGAAAGAAAGTTTCATGAAAGGAGTCACAGAAGATAGCTTCTAAACTGAATCTAAACTAGGGCTTTGAAAATTGCCTGCAGACCAAATCTGGCCCCTGTCTTTTTCTGTTGTAGGAAGACTGCATGCTCATTTGTTTAACACAATGTCAATAGCTGCTTTCATGCTATAAAACACAGAGTTGACTAGTTGTAACAGTGACAGTATGACTGGCAAGGAGGACAATACTTATTCTCTGGTCCTTTACAGAAAAACGTTAGATACCTGGTCTAGAAAATGGTTGATTTTCCAGGGGGCAAAGTTAGAAAAAAATAGTGTGTCCAGAGGCTTGGAAACATGATGAGAGTACACAGGTGGTTAGAATAAAGACTAAATGTTTAGGAGAAAGCAAATAGACCACTTTAAATAGAGTGATTTGTAAAAGAATTAGAGAGATAAAGATGGAAAGGCACTTTAAATCAAAATTGTACTAAATTTTAAATGTTGGTGATGCTCTTCAAACTCTCTAGGAAGAACTCAGCACTGACTTCTTTAGTGCTTCTGACTTCTTCTGACTTTAAATTTCTCTCTCTCTCAGCTTTTAGGGAGGAGATTACCTACATAGCTGTAGTTTCAAAGGAAGAGCTTTCTGTTCAGACAAAGAGAGCAATAGAGTCATATTCTTTCGTCTTTGGCTCATCGTTTGGGATTATGCATTTTTGGAATGCCCTGCAACAGGTATGAAAAGATAGGCCTATGGTTGCCTGCCAATATGGAGTGGTTTCTGGCCAAGAGTCATCCATATCAGAACCAAAGTCTAGCCCAGGGTAAAGGAGGCATCATTTACACCACTTAAATTGGTGTAGTTTGGGCAAAAATCATCCTTGCAATTTAAAAGTGAGCCAGGTTAGTCCACCATTTAAGGATTAGGGGCAAAATCTTGACATAATGATAACAATGACAGGAGGCTAGGAGATACGTGCTTCTAACTCCCCAGACAAATGGTGCCTGAATCTAGCAGAAAGGATCCAAAACCAGTCAGTACACCAGAGTTGACTGAAGGGTTTCTAAAAAATATACATTCCTGGGCTATACCACAGACTTGATTCAGAATTTTTGGGCATGGATGCCTGAAATCTTTAAATTTTTAAAAAGCTTCCTAGATCTGCCGTCCCGAACCCCTGGCCATGGACTGGTACTGGTCGGTGGCCTGTTAGGGACTGGGCTGCAAACCTCCACAGCACCTCACCGTCCCCCGCAGCCTTCCCCGTAGCCCCCCCCCATAAATTGTCTCCCATGAAATTTAGTAACTGGGATGCTGCACAGCAGGAGGTGAGCGGTGGGCCAGCAAGCGAAGCTTCATCTATATAGCCACTCCCCATTTCTCACATCACTGCCTGAGCTCTCCCCAGCACCCCCACCCTGTCCACCCTGCTCCCCTTTCCGGTCAGTGGAAAAAATTGTCTTCCATGAAACAGTCCCTCATGCCAGAAAGGTCAGGGAGTGCTGCCCTAGATTATTCTTGTTATACAACTATCTTTTTACAATATTTGGGAACCACTGTTCCTCAAGTCAGTGTCTATATAAGACCATGCAGTGCCATTTGTGTCTCTCTTAGGTAACATTAGAGTTTTGTTATATATATGCTTAGTGACATGACTAATGGACAGTCTAAAGAAATGGGAGTTTATTTGACAACCCCAGTATAAGAGCCACTGGAAATTTTATGACCTTTATTGTGTTGAATACATTCCTTCTATGAATAATTTGTTGAGAGTTTTGACATGAAGTAATACTGAATTTTGTCAAATGCTTTTCCTGCATCTATTTAGATGATCATATGGTTTTTGTCCTTCATTCTGTTAATATGGTGTATCACATTTATAAGTTTGTGTATGTTGAACTATCCTGCATCCCTGGAATAAATTCTAATTGATTATGGTGAATAATTCTTTTACTGTGCTTTTGAATTTGGTTTGCTAGTATTTTTTTGAGGATTTTTGCATCTGTGTTCATCAGGGATATTGACCTATAATTTTCTTTTCTTGTAGTATAATTGTCAGGTTTTGGTTTCAGGGTAATGCTGGCCTTGTAAAATAAGTTTGAAAATATTCCCTCTTCTTCAACTTTAGTTTGAGAAGGATTGGTATTACTTTTTTTTTTTTTAATGTTTGGAATTATTTGGCAGTGAAGCCATCAGGTCTTGGGCTTTAAATGGAAAAAATTTTATTACTGATGCAATCTCCTTGCTTGTTATTGGCCCATTCAGTATTTTTTTATTATTATTATTTCAGGGTATTATGAGAGTACAAACATTTTGGTTACATTTTATGTCTTTGCCTCACCGAAGCGAGGGTTAGAGGCATGCCCTTCCCCTCTACAATGCTCACTGTGTCCTTTAGTTATAAATTTACCCCCCACAACCCCCTAATCCCTAGAGAATATTACTACCATGTGAGCACCGTAGTGTTAACCAGTCAGTACCAATTTGATGGCGAGTACAAGTGGAGCCTATTCTTCTGATCTTGTGATACCTCACTTCAGATAATGGGCTCAAGCTCAATCCAGGGAAATATAAGAGGTGCTAGATCACTGTCATTTCTTATAATTGAGTAATATTCCATTTTATACATATACCAAATTTTAATAATCCACTCATGAATTGACAGGCACTTGGGTTGTTTCCGCATCCTTGCAATAGTGAATTGTGCTGCCATAAACATTTGGGTGCAGATGTCTTTATTATAGAATATCTTTTGCCCTTCAGGGTAGATGCCTAATAGTGCTATTGCTGGGTATAAAACTGAATGGTAAAAATAGAAATACCATTCAGTTTTTATACATTGTTCTGGATGAGTATGATCCCAAGCTATTTTACATAGAGCAAAAAATAGCCATTTAAGGTCACTGTTGATCATTCAATAGACTTTGGAAAGATACTAATGACCTACTCCTAAATGGTATACTGTCCACACCTTTATCAAATGCAGAAGTTATCTCCTCAGTCTCTTACATTATTGATGAGTGAATATGATGAGAAGAAAATGGTGATGAAAAACATTTTTGTTTGAGTTAAAGGAAAATCCATTTAAACTTGTCTACACAGGAGTAAATTATAGCTTTCAAGCTGAGATAGAAGTTGTCTATTTTTAGCTTAAACTGCAGTCCATATGGAAGATGAAAAGACCCTTGAGGACGTTGAGTTAAAGTCATCTTTGCATAAGGCGATTTCTTATGATTTTTTTCATTCACTCTGTTTCCTAACATTTAAGGATCTTTCTTTTAGAAAGAGTAGAATTAAAGAAAAATTGAAGCTTACTCTGAGAATCTATTTGTATCAGCTGATTTTAAATATTATACCTTGAATACAGATTGGCTATTAATCTCTGTTATTGATATAAGTGAATGCCATGCTATTAAATATGGCAGATTTTTAGAGATGTAATTCTGGTAAGTTTTCAGCAATGTTTTGTGAGATGATTCACTGACATGACTCACTCCTTCTATTTGGAGATAGAAAGAGAGGGAATAGAAGAGTCAAAAGCCTGAATGTGTTTGACCCCCTATCCTGTACAGCAAGCAGTGACTAAGCTTTAAGTGATAATGGACACAGTGTTTTCCTCCCAGGACTGAAGAATACATAAATCTATCCTTGCAACCAGAATTTATCTGTGCAGAGCAAAATAAACAGGTTAAGAATAATTTATCAGAATGTGATTCAACATTACTAAAACTATCAAGTAGAAGTTCAAATTCACTGATTTTGATGAAAACAGATATAGTAATTATCATTATTTCATGTGATTTTTGTTTCAGAGAAATATATTTATGGTAGATTAGATGTTGCAACAAACAGAGGCATTGGCTTGATCTTGAAGATCATATAAATGATCAGTCTGATATTGATTTTTAAAAGAGTGCTTATTTTTCCTTTTCCCAAATAACCCCATATTATGATTAAGGTTTCAACTTCAGTTTCACATTTTTGGGGAGGCTTTCCTTGAACTTCTACATCCTTCATATCCTTCATCCTTCATATAGTGAGGATGACTTGTCATTAAGTTGAAATATAAAGTTGGTCAAAGTAAAATATAATTGTGGAAACTATCCTGCTAATTATCAACAAGGAAGATCAGAAAGCAATATCCAGGCCAAATGTCAAATAGTTTTAAAGACTGAAAACAGATTGCATTATTGGGCATCCATGTCTAAAATAACATGTAAGACAAACAAAGATAGATTGTTGAGAATGACAAGTGTGATATTGTTGTAAAACGGGACAGTTAGGATCTATTCTGCAACTGCTATTTCAAGACCTTCCTTAAACTTCCTAAACTTCCTTGAATCAGAGGCAGATGGAATGTTAAGGCAGTTGTTCCATAAATGCTTACTGTTTAATGAATAAAGGGAATCTGAAAGGTCAGAAAGACTAGTTAGTGAAGAACAAAATATTAAAGCACTTCTAGAAGAAAGATCCTGTCTTTATTTGTTTTCAGGACCTTTCTGTTCTTTACACATATATATCCGAAGTTAAGTATATTTTACTTGTCTGTATCTTTTACAAAGGGGAAATTTGCTATAAAAATAGTAAGATGAAGAAAGATTGGGGGAAAGAGATGTATGAATTTCAGAGAATAAGATATTTGCAATTAATTTTGCTATATGTATTCAAAGGAAATAAAAGAGTATATTAATGCAATGCACTGAATGTTTATGTTCCTTCAAAATTCATATGTTGAAATACTAACCCCCAAGGTGATAGTTTTAGGAGGTAGGGCTTTGGGAGGTGATAAGGTCATGAGGGCAGAGCCCTCACTAATGGAATTAGTGCCTTTATAAAAGAGGCCCAATAGAGTTCCTTTGTCCCTTCTGCCATGTGAGGACAGTGAAAAGATGCCATCTCTAAATCAAAGAGCAAGCCCTCACCAGACACTGAATCTGCCAGAGCCTTGATCTTGGCCGCTTCACCCTCCAGAACTGTGAGAAACAGATTTCTTTTGTTTATAAGCTACCTATTTTGTGATATTATAGCAGCCCAAATGGACTGACAAACAATATATTAACTTTTAACAGTATACATTGTTTTGACTTGGTGGTAATCTTTAGTAACTTCATGTTTACCAGCTAAGCCTGTTGAAAACAGTGATTTCTGATAATTTTGCGTTCTTCAAGATTTATAACACAGACTCTAAAGACTGTTTACTAAGCATAGAGGTGGTATCCTATAAATACTTGTTTGCAGACTGATTCATTAAAAAAGGAATTATAGAATGCCTCCTTAGCATTGTTATTATTCTATTAACTTGTGTTATTGTATTTGGAAGTAATGAAATGGCATTTCTTTTCCGCTTTAAAAATTAAAAGATTTTTTTTCTCATTAACTCATGTTGGTTTTTTCCACATTTGATTAGAATCAATTTGGTTTTCCTCTATGCTTGGGAGAGAAGCAATATGAACACAATTTAGAAAATCATAAAATTTAGAATAGCTCTAACATGATTTTTATTTTTTTGTTTTTGCTTGAGAATCGACTACACAGTCCTTGTGGATCTTTTAAAACTATCTGTTTATTATAGCTTAATTTTTTATTCATTTAGTCAGTTATCAGTTATTTACCAGGTACTTTTCGTACCAGGCATGCATTAAACATGAGGTTCTTCAAGTAATGGGTGAGTCCAGAACTGCTGCAGAAGAACCTGTGCTCTCCAGAACATTAATGAGGTGTCTTGAGAGAGCTAAAACGGTAAAGAAGAGTTTACAATGCGACCCAGGAGCAAGACGTAAAGACATTGCGTTAAGGTGCTATCTGAGGGGCCGGAAGGTCTCTTCTGGAAGCTTGCTTCTTTTCTGCATTTTAGTCATCACGCTTTCTATCTGCTAGGCCTTTACACACAGTTTCTTTTGCCTGGACTGCTCATTTTTCTTCTTTTCCCAAATAACTCCGTATTATCATTAAGGTCTCAAATTTAGTTTCACAACTTTTGGGAGGCCTTCCTTGAATTTCTAGCCTAGCCTACTCTAAAGTAGGTCCTCCTGATATGTAGGAATGCTGCCTTTTATTTCCTTCTTCTTCCCGATTTTACTACAATTATCCCATTTCTAAATACTTGTTTGATGACTATTTTTCCTGCTTCACTCTCCTTTTTAAAAAGATGTATTAACCAGTATAGGCTAGGTTATCAATTCTGAAATTCCAAGTACTTAATACAAGAAAGGTTTGTTTCTTGGCTCATGCTTTGTTTTTAGTGCAGGTCAGTAGGGAGTTCAGCTTTACATGATCATCCAGGGACAATCATTTAGGACATTTAGGACAATTGAGACAGGCGTTACCATATTGCAGATGCACCTAGACCAAGTGTTTCTTTTCCCTTTGTGTGTGCCTGTGTGCATGTTTTTTGTTTGTTTGTTTTTGTTTTTTCCCTAGGTCAGAAGAGAGACTGAAGAATCACTTAAGGGCTTTTCACTGTTTATTGGCTAGTCACATAGTGCTGCTTAATTGGAATGGGATTGAGAAATGCAGTTTTCCATGTGCCCTGAAGGGAGGAGAACCTGCTATTGGTGAACAAAGGTAACCACCTTTGAATTGAAAACATTAGAAGGAACAATGGTAAGAGGGAAATGAAGCCCCAAATTAGAGTCAAAATTGAGAAAGCACTTTTAGCTATTCTAATTAGCTTTGGTCTAATTATACCACACAACTGTTAAAAAGATTTGCCACTGGGATTGCTAGTCTATTTTCAGTGATTATTGAGTAATTGTGTGGAGTAGAAGAAGGTTAAGGAAAATTGAGAGGGGCAAGTGTAATCCATTTTCTAAAGACTTGTAGGAAGTGGAATCTACAAACTATAAACTGGTGGAACTGGAGGATTCTTTAATGGAAAGTTGTGGAAAGTGTGGTCCACAGATAGGTGTTTGTCTGCAGACTGTTACTGTTCCATAGGATAGTATAGGTACAGAAATAGAGAATAAGCATTTATTTGTAGAAATTTTTGTAGATATTTGTTAAAGATTTTCATATCTATTAAATCTAATAGTAATTTAAAATATTAAAAAATAAAATTATTAAGAGTGCACTTATATTTTGTATTGTCTCTGATTTTTTATTCTTTTAATTTTATAACAAATTGTTTTTATTGTGTTTTTTGAAAGTTTCAGTCCTTAATAATAGATTGCAAATTAAAACAAAACACAAAACTGGTTCATTGCCACAAATTGTGAAGCAATAGTTTGAGCATTTACTGAAGAAAATGAAGGAATGTGATCACTGGAAATTCACATGGGTTGATATATTAAGATATCAACTAATATCAGACCACATTTATTTTTCTTTTAATGACTGACTAATCTAGCAATATCAGGAAAACATAGTACATTTAGTGTACAGACGGCCCCTGCATTATGATGATTTGACTTAAAACGATTTTTTTTTACTTTACAATGATGCGAAAGCAATACACATTCAGTAGAAACCACACTTCAAGTACCCATTCAACCATTCTGTTTTTCCCTTTTAGCATAGTCTTCAGTAAATTGCATGAGATACTCAATATTTTATTATAAAACAGCCTTTGTGTTAGATGATTTTTGCCCAACTGTAGGCTAATATAAGCATTCTGAGCATGTTTAAGGTAGGCTAAGCTAAGCTATGATGTTTGGTAGGGTAGGTGCATTAAAGGCATTTTTGATTTATGATATTTTCAATTCATGATGTGTTTATTGGGACATAACTCCATCAAAAGTCAAGGAGCATCCATATATGGATTTTGGAACATGACAAGTTTTCTCATGACATGCTTTTATGGAAAAGGTATTAAAATATAAGATAGGCACTGGTACTATCAAGTAGGTAATTGATTAAATGGTCTTATATAAAGATCTGGTTTATGAGTCAGTGTCTATCTCCTCAGTTGCCCCTCCACTGTTTCCTGGACTCTGTATCTCACCTTTGGTGGCTAAGTCCTAGCTTCTTTCAACACTTGTCATTCCCACTTTTCCAGTGGTACCTTTGTACTAGTTCTGAGATGTAGAGAATGGGAAAAATCAAATTAAACAATTTTTAGTAATTTATGGGAAAAGATATGTAATTTATGAGAAATAAATAAAGATAAGTAATTTATGAGAAAACATATGTAAATCATATGTGATAAGGCATGTATATTTCAATTATAGTTAAAAGTATAATTTGGCTAGCAAAGTAATCTTAGATTGTATTATAAGGAAATTTATTGGCTTATATATCTAATGTATCTTATGTATCTAATCAATCTATTTTCTGCTTTTCTCGATTTGAGTTAGTTTACTATCTGCATATTTTTAAAAATAGCATTAACCTGTTGAAATATATTCCATGAATTTTATTACACACTGCAGTATTATAAAAGACAGGTCTAAAATTTGTTTCTGAGCTATCCAGAGGTCAGAACAAAGACAGAAGGAAGAATAAAGTAACATAAAAGAAATAAAGAATAAAGAATATAGGAAGAATATAGAAAGAAATAAAGAATAAAGAAAGATAAAAGTAAAGCTGTTTTCTATGAAAAGCAAAACATTTTCCTGAAAGCTATACTTTCTGTGTTCTCATAGAAAGGAAATTGTGTGATGTAGGGGTCTATGTCCACTGATGAATATGTCAAGTAAATACAATATTGAGTTTGTGTATCTTTTACTTACTGTAGTGTTTTGGTGGTCTGGCTTGATCAAAATATAACAAAGCACATCTAAAATAGGTTCTGAATTTGTAGATGGCCTAAGGATGACCTGGGGAGATTCTGACTCCACAGATAAAGGGTGAGGTTCATGAACCTGTGCTGATAAACAGCACCTCATTTGATTCTGATGCACGTGGTCTGTAGATCACAACTTGAGAAATGCTGATCCAGAGGAGTAATTGATAGTTTTCCATTTGTTTATCACATTTGAGTCTTATATGACAATTGCTGGTATTCATGATTTTGCCAAAATCTGGATTGTAGAAACTAACTGGTAATTCGAGGGAATGATATAATTCAACCTTAAGTGCTACTTATTAAATGTGCTTTTTTTAAAAAAAAAAAAGGCTCTAGATTGGAGAATTAAGTATACCTTTTGAAAAATAAAATTTGGTTTTGCCATTTAATATATTTCACATGGCTCTCTGCTATCAGCAAATGTGCTAAATGTAAGATATGATTTTTTCTTATGAAAATGAGAAAGGCTATGTAGAAAAATTCCCACGGAAAGCACTGATATGGATTGCCTGTGGAATTTCACAGATAAATAGAAAGATAATTTAAAATATTATTTTAAAGGTCAAGTTGATACTATTTAACTATTTAAAAATTAATATATTAATACTAGTTTAAAGCTTTATTTTAAGAGACTTGGGATATTTTGTGTTCTTTTATTTATTCTGCAACGTGGTTCTATTGTGCAAGAAGTAAATGGGCTAGTGTCTTTTTGAAACTGTGGTTCAAAGTAATGTGTTTGATAATAGAAAAATAAGTCATGTGTTTTGAAGATTTTAGATCCTTTAGCAGACCTAGCAGTACATGGTAGGGGGTGGATACTAAATTTCTTAGAATTTATGTTATTGATCCCCTGAGAAGATGTTTGAACTAACCTCAAAAGAAAATATTAGTCACCTTCTTACAACTCAGGCAGTACTAAGAATCAGAGAACAAGATGAAAAGAGTATGTTTTGTGCAAAAGAAAATCTTTTGAAAGAAATTCTGAAAAGAGGTATACAAAAAATGAATATATTTCCTAGATAGCATAACATTTTTAATTATATATATGTGTATATATCTATATATATATAAAATAAGCCAAGTAATCCTAAATCCAATTAAATTTAAGTTTTTAAGGCTCCTGCATGTGAATCTATTAACTATCCCTTTTCTAAAAGCTGCTGTATTTTCTGAAACACATTAGACATGGCACACAAGAATCAATCTCTTAAACATGGAATAATCTTTTTCTTAAGATAAATGCACTGACTAAATTGTGTTGATTCTTAAAGCACTACAGATTTTTGACATGGACTCTAAAATAAAAATCTTGTTTTATGAAGATAGAGACCGATAGTTATCATACATGGAATCAAAAATATTATAGACAGAGCAAATATTTTTACCCCATTTCTCTGTTCCCTGTTAAACACATTTAACCACTTTGGTACGGCGCTCACCGGCCCCGAAACCTTGCGCACAGCCGGCACTCATAGTCCAAACGATAGCTTGTGCTGTGCATTGACGATGAATTCATTTTGCTCTTGTGTGATGAGGAAAGCTTTAAAGAACTGAAAGCTTGTTTTACTTTACAGGCAGCTTTAGGAAAATAACTATAATAACTCCTACTAAGGACTTGTTAAAAGGTCACAGATTTGTAGTAACTTATTAGCTGAACGTACACACTGCAACTGCAGAGATAAAATAAAAGCTTTTGGCTGTCGACTAAAGTCGACGCTCGGCTGTGCGCCTTCATATCACGGCTGTTGGCTAAAGTCGAAGCTCGGCTGTGCATGTTCATCTGTGGCTGTCGTGGTTAAACACACCACCACCATCACACCAGGAGCAGCATCAGCAGACATACCTGCTGCAGACATACCTTCTTACAATATTTCTTCCAGCTTCCATCTACCTTTTGATCAGATGTTTCCCAAGACAGGGCTTACTACTTTATGATTAAGTCTCTTCTATACATTTATAAGTGTTGTGAAGTTCTTAGGCCAAGATTTGCTTTCTTGTAATTTTCCTCCTTAACTTCTGATCTGACACAATAAGTCCAGACATGCATCTAATGCTTCCCTCCAACTGTTTGCAGACATCCATCAGATTCCCCTAAGTCTCTCCTCCAGGCAGAGCATTCCAATTGTCTCAAATATTTCTTACATTACAGAGTTTGCAGATGTGCAGTCTTGTGTATTTGTTTTTTCCCTTACTGTGTCATCTGCTTATTGTGGACTGGGAAAGGGTCTTTTAAAATGTATTTCTATTACCAATGACAGTATAATGCCTAGAAAAATGTAATTCCAAAAATTACAGTTTGTTTTTAAAAGAATGAATAACTAGTCACCACTGAACTTTCTATAGTTTTTCAGTATTTCTATTAAAAGTGGATCACCAAATTATACATAATACCCTTAAAATTATCTGGTCAATGCAGAATACAGAGTGATTATTACATATTAGGACGTGGGCAATGCACATTTTAGGCTTAATATTGGATATAGGTTTTATTTCAGTATTTCACTCTGTGGACTAATATTCAGATTGTAGTCCATTAAATACACCAGAGTATTTTTCCAATTATCTGTTTGATTAGCCATTATCTCCCAATTTGTATGAATGTAATTGTTTTCATCTAAAACTAGAAACTTAAATGCTTTCTGTTAAATTTACTTTTTTAAAAAAAAAATTAGTTCTGCAATCACACATATTTTTCCTGGCTCTGTGTTATCAATAAATACTGTAAACTCATCTTTAATGTATCCTTCCAAATGAGAGAGAAATAGGACACTAAAACCTTATTGCAATATTTCATCAACTAGTAATCAACATATTTTAGTTACAGTGATCATTTCACCTAAGTTATTATCCATTTGTTTTTCTTTTTTAAAAAAAATTTTCAAAATATTAAGCGGCTACCAATGATTTTGTTTACATGGATCACTTTTGTAATGTTTGAGTCAGGGCTATAAGTGTGATCCCCACCCCTGTGCTTGATTTCTGTTGAGTTTTACTTCCATGTGTATTCGCTATTAAACTGTACACTGATTTTGTAACCTGAGACTTTGATGAATTTATTTATCAGTTCTAGGAGTCTCTTGGCGGAGTTTTTGGGGTTTTTTAGATATAAGATCATATCGTCAGCAAGAAGAGATAGTTTGACTTCCTCTTTCCCAATTTGGATACCCTTTATTTCTTTCTCTTGCCTGATTGCTCTGGCTAGGACTTTCAGTATTATGTCAGTACTATATTGAATAGAAGTGGTGATAGTGGACACACTTGTCTTGTTCCAGTTCTTAGGGGGAATGCTTTCAACTTCTCCCCATTCAGTATGATGTTGGCTGTGAGTATGTCATAAATGGCTTCTATAATTTTGTAGTATGTTCCTTCTATGCCTAGTTTGTTGAGGGTTTTTATCGTGAAAAGGTGCTAGATTTTATCGAATGCTTTTTCTGCATCTGTTGAGATGATCATATGATCTTTGTTTTTTTCTTCTGCTTATGTGGTGAATTAGGTCTTTAAAAGGAAAAGTGAGCCCTACTCTCTGGGGAAGCCTTGGTTTGGTGGATGCACTAACAGAGAGGAAGCAGCTGCCCCTGAGAGATCCTGCTCAATTGTCTCTCTCAGCAGCCATGGGCAGGCGAGGGAAAGGGCAGGAAAAGAGTCTGGATGGAGGAAAGGTAGCACTCTGGTCATCTCTGTCTCTCTCTAGATGGAAGCCTGCCTGGAATGTCCAGGCTCTGGGGTCACACAGATCCCACGGGACGCCCCAGCCCCTGTGGCTCCTATAGTCTGGGCTGGAGTTGGGAAATGTTTGTGTGGGAAAGAGGAAGACAAAAACTGAGGGGCAGACACCCCCTGGGGAGGACAAAGGTGCATGGTGGGTAGAGAAGCAATACGGCACCTGCCGTCTCAGCTTAGGTCTGTGATGGGAAGTGATCACGAGAGGCATGGGAGCCTAGTGCTTTGTCTTCAAGAAGCTCCCAGTTCACTGGTGGCAGTAGCTTTTGGGCTTGGGAGAGTAGATAGGCTGCCCAGCAGCTCAGGAGCCTGCTGACTGCCAGAGATGTGAGTGAGGGAGAAAAACTACCCCACCTACCCTTTTCTCTGGACTCCAAGGCTCTTGGGGGCTGATCTCTGCTAATATCTTGCTCCTTTTTGTTCTGCTCTGCACCTTCTTCCCATGGAATCTCTGGTAGGGTATGGCACTTTTCCTTCAGAATTATACCTGATCTATCTTTGTTTGTTTTTCATTAAAACTTTTCCTTCTGAGACAATCTGGTAGCTGGTCTGTCATCTTTTCACTCATCCATTCTTTTGTTTTTCTACAGGTGTTTCAGGGGAGGCCTTATTAAAAGATATTTTAAATTAACATATACTCTTTAAAAAGTGAAATTCCAAATTATTTGTCTTATAAGTCTATCAGACAAAGGAGATCAACTTGTAACAGAATCTATTCTTGTTGACTTTCGGCTGGCTTCTGGAGAGAAATTTGTTTTCTAAATATTTACATACGATTCTAGAATTATTCCAGAAATACATATCATTAGTTTATTCAATGAATAATTTTTCCCCTTCTTTTTGGAAAATAACTGGCAATATTTGTCTTTAATTTTTTTGAATCTCTTATATATACTGGGATTTTCCCTCCTGTCCCCTCAAGATTCCAGTGTAGAGACATTTCTAAATCTTCTCAGTGCTCTGGGTATTGTGAAACATGAAATATGAAAATGTCAACAAGGAACATCTCTAGAATTTAACAGATATTGTGCACTTATGTGAAATAATTAACTTTACAAGATACCATTATACTGGAAGTTCTTTCTATCGTCCCAATTTTGTTACATATTCAGTTTTGAAATTCCTGACTTTAATACGGCTAGGTGCTCTGTAGGTCACATCCCTAAAAATTTGTGTTTTTAAAAATCTTTTTCCTAATCTTACATCTTGGTCCCCAACTGTGCTTCTGTTCTTAGGTGTGTGGATTTTTCCACATGCAGGTATATTATATATGACCTTACTTTGTCTTTTCCCCTCAATGATATCTGTGTTATAGATCCATTACTTTTTCCAGGCATGTGTTCCATCTCCCACCAGTTTTCCTTGATTTCCATAAGATCAACTTACTTCCTTAGGTTATACTTTAATCTTAATTTATAATGCACCCATATTCCTAACTTTTCTAGATATACACCATAACCAAACCCATAAGGTCCTAATTTTATTACCAAACTCTTTCCATGTGAACTAATAAACATCACTTTCATCATTCTTTTTAGGTCAAATTTATTTTTTATACTGTTAGTTTAACCTTTTAAACTGGACATTTTATTTCCTCCTTAATGTCTTACAATTCTTCTTTATCATAGCAAAATATATTCTTCATAGGCTTTTTTAGATTTCTCTTCTTTCCCAATAGTCCATGATTTAGGAGTTATAAACCTTAGTCTGGAAAACCACATCCTGGTCATCATCTTTTATGTAGTCAGAGGTTCACTTTCTGTGGTTTTTAAATTTTACTTCTTTAGTCATACCCTTCAACTTGTAAAATATATAAAATCTCTAGATATGTCTCTGCATCTGCAATAGCTATCTATTTTTGTGTAACAAATTACCTCTAAACATAGCAGCTTAAAATGACAAGCATTTATTATCTCACACAGTGTCTGAAGGTCAAAAATCTGGGAGCCTAGTTGGGTGGTTATAGATCTCTTGCGCAACCTCTTGAGGGGGTCTCTCAAGAATTTGCAGCCAATATGTAGGCGTGGCTGGAGTCATCTCAAGCCTCTATAGGCATGGAGAGTCATCTCAAAGCTAACTCACATGGCTGTTGGGAAGGTTTGGTTCCTTGCCAGCTTTTAGTTGGAGACTTAAAGATAAGAGAGAGTGAGAGAGAAAAAGAGTGAGTGAAAGGAAAGTACCCAAGGGAGAGAGTACCCAAGATGGAAGCAGCAGTCATCTATAACCTAATCTCCAAAGTAGCATAGCATTATTTCTGCCATATGCTATTGGTCATACAGACCATCCCTGGCACAAAGTAGAAGGGGACTCTAAGGGAGTGAAAAGCAAGAGACGCAGATCATTGGGACTATTACTGCACAAGGCTTCCAGTTTCTCATCCTAGTCTTCACATGGAAGCATTTTAGGTTTCTTCTAAGAGAATTAGTGATTTCTATGGAAATTAATTAAGTAGTGGTAGTATACTGGGAATATGAGCCTTTATAGGCCCACTGGCTAATTTCAGATAAATTATCACTGAATTAGTATACTCTGATTACCCTCACATATGTTTCAGATGATTATCTAAACTGCACCTTAATTTCCAAATTATTTCATTTCATGCTTTTTAAAAAATGAGGAGATCGATTACTCTTATTAAATATAGAGAATAATCACCTGGAAGATGAACTAGTATATATGGTCTTCACTTTTCATTCTATTTCAGAAACTTAACTATATACAAATATGTGCTAACAGATTGTGTTATAATGGAATTAAGTAGTACTATCTGAAGACAGAGGCGGTCTTGTGGCACAAAGACCATGAATTCATTTTAGTTTGTAAAAATTATACACATCAATGTCTTCAGTAAGGGAGATGAGCCCATGGGTATTATCTTACCCTCAAGGAGCTTATAGTAATTGCTAATCTTAGAACAGACCTGACTTTTAGTCATCATTCCATTTTCTTTTACCTACTAGCTTAGGGATGGAGAGCCTGTCTGTCATTTAGAGATACAGTGGAAGCTAGTGGGATGATTCTTACAGTGCAGTGATCAATTCAAAAACAATATGTTATATAAATGCCTTATTAAAATATAAAAAGCCTATCATAGGCACCATAATTACCAGATGTCATCACACGAAACGTATATTTCCACCCCCACAAGTATAAAAGTTTCTAGTGCAATCAAAACTATTGTGAGACTTTTCTAACAAATATGAACCTAAGTAGCAAAATGGAAATAGCTTGCTAATTGATGCAAAAAGAAGTCAAACCGTTCCCCCAATTATGGCAGTATTTTAGGCAAAAGTTGTTTTGGCTTGCAGAGATTTACATACAATATTTTTAAATATTTAAAAATAATTTGGAGTAAAATACCATTACTCTCTTGAGAAATAGAACAGAGAGGTTTTAGCCTTTCTTAAGTTCATACAGTAATACTGTGAAAGAATAAATAATCCAGGTTAGTATTTTTGTACTACATTCTATCCCTACTAAAAATGTCTATTTTCAAACCAAATTTTGAAATTTTATAGAGAAAAATCCTCACCACAAAATGGATTCTCAATCTCTAGTTTTTAAACTGAGGTCTTTATTCCATTTGGGAGTCTTTCAGATGGTCTATGGTTAAGTGCAAAAGGCAAGTAACACAAAAATATGTATACCAATCCAAAATGATGCATTGCATTGCAGGTTTGAATTAGTCTTTGAGAGAAAATGAAATAAAATTTATCTATAATAAAGATTATTAACTAAGAAAAAATTCTTTACTACTTTCTCCCTTTTGGGGCACCAAGTTGGAATACATTGTGTAGACAGGCCATTGGATTTTTGCTATGTTAAACTCAACCTGAGATGGTGAATTATAGGAAACTTATTGTCTAACAGTAGACTTGATTAATTCTCAAATGCTTATTACCTAGAATGCAGAAAAGTAAACGATAATCATGTTGTAAAAATTCCTTCTTGCAATGCTTTATCTTTGAATTCTGAACTATCAAGGAGTAGTTTCTGAAAGTGTTTCCTGGTATTTTGTTATTTGCAAATTATGTCTGTATTACTTTAAGAAAATTCAATATCTGAGGCTCATTTATTTACCAAATACAAGGAGGAGAGAAAATTGTTACTGTTTATCCTATAAAAAGATTCTGTTTTACAAAATGAGGCACTGCATGATTCCTATAAACAGGGAGCTTCTCTGTTGCTTTTAAGAAAATGAATTGAGTAAAAGGAATGTGGTGTGTGTGGAACTTTCCAGTCATATATCTATTGTGGAACAAAAAGAGAGAGAGATTATTTTCAATATAAGGTTGTTTCTGATTAATTTGTGTTCAGGATGAATTTAAATCATTTAACAAATATCTCAATCCATCTTTGGGAATCTGTTGATTATTTTCACCAGTAATCTTATTGTAGTTTTCAACAATTAGCATGATCAAATTTATCTTTCAGTTCATCTAGGACCTACTGAATTTCTCTGAATTACATCAGTCAAGATGCTAAATGAGGATATAGAACATCTATGATCTACTAATGCATCGGTTGCCATGGAAGCTGCTCTTCTGGCCTGATTTGATCAATTTTTTTAAAGCATGTAATTTGATAATTCTTTCCAAAGGGAAAATGTCATAATGTTCTGGTTACCAAAATGAAAGACCCAGATTGTTTCTTTTAATTCATAATGGTCTCCTCCTAATAACCATGATATTTTGGTCATTTTGTTTACAGTCAGTAGACACTAATACTTGAATTATTTATTTTTAAGCATGTTCTTAAATTTCATTTTACTTTTAATTTACTTTGTTTTGTATTTATCAAAAAAGATTATCCTAAAGAATCCAAATCTTTTAAAAATATAAACATTGGTAGTGTTTTGTTTGAGAAAGACTGGCTAAATTATGTCACAGTTAATGAAACATGTAGCCAATCACCGCTGTTATCAAAAGCATTCATTAAATGCTATACTTGAACATTACATTTATCACCATTAGCAGAATGTGAGTCCTTATTCAGAACCTTTTGACCACCTTGTCCTGATAATCTGCTTCCTAAAATGAAATGGAACAGGAATGAAAAACATGCCTTGCTGTGAAATGTCATGCGCAGGGAGGGACTTTTTTTAGCTTTCCTAAACTACTGTCAAACTCTAGGCAGTTATGATTACAGACCTAAGATCCAGTGTGCTCTTGCGTACTTCACTTTAATGCTGCATGAAAAATAGGGGCATCATGAAATTAATTAGGACATTTATTTTCAGCCATGAGAAGGGAAACAAGTTTTTATTTAGCAATTGCCTGCTGTCCTTTAGGTGGCAGTGTGTAGCAAGGAGAGGTTGGCTGTGACAGTTCCTGCATAGGATCTCTTAACAACAAAAAGTAGAAAGGAAAAAAAAAAAATCAGGTTCCTGTCAGATATGTCTTCTCGCATCTTCTGCATTTGGTTTCTTTCTCTAATGCCAGTCTCTAGTTTGAATCCCTGAACATACATGCCCTGTATCATTGAAATCATTACTGTACATTTTCTTTGGTTCAAAGACGTTTTCTCTTCTTTAATATGTAACTCCATGTACCCACTGTAGCGTTAAAAGCCCTGTGGGTGTTAAGGAATATTTTTTGACTGACTGACTGTCAATACCGAGTTGGAAGTAAACATCTCCACTGCCTTATCATTTTAAGTTTTTTTAAAATTGGAGCACAGAAGTTATCTGGAGAATGTTGGCCAAGATATGAAGAACAAATATATAGACATGCTGTCTAAAAAATATTCAGTAATAGGTATTTGTTTTTGAATTCTGAATTTCTCTCTGTGATATGTTGTTCCATCTGGTTTTGTTTGGGATTAGACTTTGCCAGATCTGCCCAAATACTCTGTCATAATTTTGAATATGAAGCCATGTTTATCCCTTTTCATTATAACCATATATTCATGCTGCATCCAGTTTCTATTCATGTGAGTATAATTCTCATATGAAAAACATTAATAGTCCCTAAGAATTTTTTCTGATCTTCTTTTCTCCCATCCCAAACAGGAATTATTGGATTTATGGAAATAACGCCTGTCTCTAATTACCAATGTCTCTTGTAAAAAGAGACTGTGAAGGCGTTAGAGCAGTCCAAACATTGCAGCTCCAAATCTTGATCAGAGACTTTATTACTTTTTATGTAATTATATTCTGTCCGTGTCTGATTCAATTAAAAGTCTTTCCAACAAAGCAGGTTACAGCATCTGGAGCCTTTGATCTCCTTTAAGCCTCTGATGTAATCAGGCAAAATGATCACTTCAGAAAGAGAACACAAACCCTCCAAACCTATCACCCCAATTTCAAATGATACTTTTAACCCTCAGCGTTTTCTGCAGCTGTCACCCTTAGTCAACAGCTGGATTTAGCTGCAGGCTGCAAACATAACTATTGCAGAACATTTTAGCCATCTTTTAATGCTGTTTGTCAACATTGGCTTATTTCCTTTGCCTACTTTTAAAAAGGGCACTGAAATCCAGCTCATCAATTCAGTTTATTAAAATAACAAAACAAAACTCTTGCAGAAGAACTACGTAAGATGACCTTTCCTGGCTATTTGACGTCTATAACCCTGTTAAGTTGTGAGGGATTTTTTCTGTTTCCTTACTCTTTTCGTTGTTTTCAGATTCATAAAAACAAGCCTTTTCTTTGACCCTAATTTGCTGCTTTCTATCTTCAAGCTGTAAAGCCCTTCTACTGAATCTCTTGCGTTTTATCAGATGTCACTTGTCTTTATGCTCTGGATGTACTTTGTGCTTTTGTCCTTTTCAAACTACTGCGGTGATTGTGGGTTTCAGTTCCCTGACACAACTGTCCTACTCCTTTGTAAACTTCCTCTTGTGGGTAGAACACAGATCAGCTGCTGTTTAATAAAGCAGGCATCTCATTTCATTCCTCTCACATCCATCAAAATGTCTTTTCCTAGAACTGGCATTCTTCCACTATTATTTGGTTAACTTGCCACATACAAGTGATTTTTCATTTCTTGATTGGGGAAAGAAGCTCTCAAAGGTGATGTTTTTCCTGTTGAATTGGAGAACACCAGCTTTCTTCCTAGAGACGAAGAGCTTGCTCCACTGCCATTTTGATACCTACCCAGGCTCTAGCACCCTGAAGCGATGGACTTTTGTGAAAGTTAGTGATATTTGGAGAAAAATGTCACATATTTGTGTGCATCTTGAGTTAAAGAACAAAAGAAAAATTACACAGCCTAAATTGATGGGCTGCTAAAGTTAATTACAGTAATAGCAATTCTGAATGTGTAAATGTATATATTTTTCTGTGTAAGAATCTTAAATTATAGCGTTTATGTATAAATGCCTATTTATTTCCTTCTATCACTATTAAGAAAAAAGCAAGAGTTATTTTTCTTATTTTGTGCATGGGCAGAATGAAGCGAGGCTAAGTGAGCAGAAATATAGTGACAGAGGAGGGAATAAATGTCTCCTGATTACAAGCCTGCTGCCTCCAGCACTTTGAAGCTGCTGGCTTCTATGAAAGTTAGTGATATTTGGAGGAAAATGTCACCATTAAAGCATACTATAGCTTCTACTGGACCAAAGGGATTTTGTGTCTACCATGGGCATGTAATACAGTGATGTTTTTCAGAAAAGCCATGCGAATCTGTAACTGCTAAAAAAAGGCGATTTTCTTTGATTACTCCAAGGGTCTGTTAACTGATTAGAAAGGGTTCTTAATAATATACGAGGCTCAAGACTTCCCATAAGTTTCTCTTAACTGTGCAATCCATTTTGGAGCTTATTATTAAAATACTGTTAAATACTTAAAATATGAATATTGAGCATTTTCAGACAACACTTATTGTAAGAACTACAGATAACCAATTTTCTTTTGCTGAATAAGTCAGTATTCTATTTAAAAACATATATATATATTTGTGTGTATATATATGTATGTATATTTAACCTATTTTCCTAACTGTCATACATGTTCATAAAGTAAAGCTTTAGAATATGTAAAGATGAAAAACAAAATTGTTTGCCATTCTATCATTTTGGTTGAATTGTTTTCCAGATGTTTAAGTAAGCATACATGCAGACTTTTACAAAAATGGGTTTATGAGTCTCCCAAGGGAATCCCAATAAATAGCATCCATTTTCCACATCTGAAAACTTAGAAAAATTAAAAACTCAGATAAACAGAATCACCCCAAATAGGCTTGCTAATAGGAAACTCCAGAATCACACAAATTTCCTTACCTACTTCCAACTGGCTCTATACTGGGGCTTGCCTATGCCTAAGCTCCTTCTCAAGAGGAAGTGAGCAGAGATAAGCAGAGCATGCCCTGCCATTCTTTCCATATTTACCAACTGGTTAACTCACAGGGCAGTGCTTCTAATTAAAACTAAGCTTTTGTTTTTTGGTATACTCAATTGGAGATTTAGAGAATTAGGGAAAATAAATGGAAATCTTGCCATCATACTTTTATTTCATCTTTGCTAATAAATGCACATTTTTTCCTTTTCTTCCATGAAACATGCATTTATTTAGTGAACTCGTTGCATGTGACTGAGCTACACCTGTGTCAGCCATGGCTGGCTCACATGGACTCGTTGAGCAAAGAAGTCATAGTATATATCATAGGCTGAGCATGGTTTTGGGCATATAGGAGGCAATCAAAATTGGAAGCTATGATTATTATTTATAAAGGAAATAATTTTAAAAACAAAGGGGGGATGCATACTTCTGCACTAAACTGGGTTATCTAAGCTCTAAATTTTCAAAGTAAGAATACATCTATTGGCTTAAATAATCAAAAAGGACTTAATGGAGAAAGTCTAGATATTCTTTGACCCATGAAAGATGGATACAATTTGACAGGCTGTGGGTCAAAAGGGAGATAGCATTAACCAAGATTTAGTAATATGTGAGGCTCAGATATTTAATTATGTATGTGCTTAGAGATAGTGGCACATCTCAGGTTAGAACACTATTCTGATTCTTGGGATTTCTTCTTAAGATAGCTTTGGAAACTATATGCTCACCTTTCAGAGCTGAAGTGGGGGAATCTAATTCAGTACCTTCATAATTCTAATAATTCTGCTTTTCTCCCTTTGTGCTTTGGACCTTCTATGTTTTCCTGTCCATACTGAAAATGGTAAGAATTGGAAAATTGAATCTGAGAAGTACTAGCAATTGGAATAGTGGGAAGTAAACTTCAATTCTTGTGAAGCAATTATGAATAACTCTTATTAACATTCATTTGAACAGATTTGTGGTAACTGCTAAGTGGTAACTGTAGCCTAATGTTTAGGGTTACATTACACAGTAAATAGTAGCTCCAGTTACCAAGCATTTTGTGCTAGTTAATAATATATAGAAAATGCAGTGAAAATTGCCGAAACCAAGAATATTAGCATCTAAAAAATTAAATGTTGTTAACTAGGGGTTAATATAAATTCTACTGTGGTAAACAAGAGTGTTTTTAGTACTTTCACATTTATAATAATTGGTCTGATGAAGTGTTGACTCAGCCACAATCATTAATATCTATCAGCTGTGATTTCTTGGTATTTTTGATACAACATATGCAACTATGGAATTTTTTTTTTTACCATTTGGTATTTCTTTGTGCTATGAATAATGAAAAAGCATTGTATTAAATAGTCTCTGGAACAGGGGAGTATTTTCTACTGGAACAAATTATTGGAATAGAATTCTGATTCAGGAATAGATCAGGAGGTGAAAGATTCAGGACTAAGGTTTTGAGTTTTCTTGACCACTATTTTTTCTCCATCTTGGAAATATCTATAATCTGAGACAAAGCTAGAATTTAACAACTTTTATCACATAGTCAAGACATTCTTCTTTACATAGCAGCTAATCCCAAACCATCAGGGTGTGGATTATATTTTGTAATGGATTTTTCACATTTAAAGTTACTATTTTTTAACTTCAAAAATTTAATTATAAATATATTATAACCTCATCTTCTGCCTACACAGCCAACAACTTATAAAACTTTAAGCCTATTTCTTCATTTCTGCCTGATTTACCATTAAATGGTATATCTCACATATTCCATCTAATTTATATTTAAAAAGTGTTTCCTTTTGTTTTGCAAAATATTTTGGACTCACTTGGGATTCTTTTATTAAGCACAAGTTTTACTTTCATCCTTCCTACCCTACATGTCTTGGTTGTTTGTTTGCTAATGTGATTTTTCCTCTCTCCATCATACCCATTGGATGGACACTCATGAAATTTTTGATTTTGTTGTTGGCTTTTATTTTTAATCTCACACTGTTTAAGTTTAATGTAATGATAGCATGCTATGTTTTAATATATCTTATTAATTTCTTAATACTCACTTTGATATTGAATAGCCTGCTCCTTTAAGATGCATTTATTTATGGATATCATTATGGATATCACCATAACAATGCATATTGTTATAAATATGTATACAGGTTTGCATTTTTCCAAAAGGCCTTACCTTCTTTAAGGGCACTGTACAATTTATATATGCTGTATGTTTTCTAAGAGACAGTAACTTTCTACTAGAAAAATTAAAGAATCAATTCCAAGAAAATCAAACCTTGGCTACAAAATTAGCCTTCACATAGATATTAGAAGTGATTGCTCTGTGTAGTGGAACTGTGGTAGAAAAAAACAACTACTTCTCTAGTTGCATATGGCATAGAATTCTTGCAAAAGTTGTTCTTTGGTTTGTAGTTGTAGTGCTGTTTGTCCTTCTGATTCACTGCCTATGTTATTGTTCAAAACAACAACACAACGACCACACTTCCATTGAGCATAGTAGTACTATGATTGACAAGTGAGTTGGCCATTGTGGTTTGTTACCATTTTACAACAATGCCATTACCTTTTACCGTTGTGATTCATTAACTACCTGCTTATGACTCTGCCATTTCTTTCATTATATGTTAGCTTTTGAATAACTTTCTATCTGTCATTTATTCTCCAGCCAAGACTAAACCAGTGACATTGTTTAGAAGAAATGATTCTTTCATAACTAATAGACTGGCTTTGTTCTAGGATATTAGTTGGTGATGTTTTTTTCTTTGCAATAGATGTTTTATTACTCTTGAGTGATATCAATGAAACAATTAGAAATCAAGGAGCCTGTCAAATAAAGAAGGGTTTTTATAAGGCTAAAATAGAATATAGTACCAGGAAGCCTCAAGATAGAGCATCAACTCTTCAGGGACAAATTGCAGTTTTGCTGTATTAGTTAAAAAATCACATTTTTAACATGTGTTAAGCATGTGTTAAAATCATTTATTAAAGTTACAAGAAGGTAGGAGTTTCTGTTGGGATTAGTGTATAAGGAGAGTCAGTCTAGTGTATATACATTCTAAAAATTCATAATTATGTTAAATATAAGGTTTTAGAAATGTTGTAATAATGCTCCATAGTATATTGATAATAATACTGCCTTGAATAGAAGAGAGAATGATTCCATGGCTTTGGTTCAGGTCAGTCACCTAACACATAAATTAGTGATTAAGAAAATATTTGTAACATTTTATTTTTAGGAAAGAACAATATATTAATTTCCTTACTTTTATAGCTTCTTCAGATGCCACCCATGATGATTAATTAATTCACAGTTAGAAACGTAACCACATAAGTTAAAGTCATAAGCATTACTTTAACCACTAGGGTGCCTTGAATTAATAATACAAGGTAAGGGGAGAGAGGAGGAGGAAGGCGGGGTATGTCTACCAACTCCTTATCTCTCTGGGTAAAGAAATAGTGGGCACTGTCAGGCATTTGTGAATAATGAGAGATATATAAATACAGTGTGGTGATGGAAGCCAGTAAAATAAATAAAAATAAAAGATATTAAATTCGTGTTTTAGGAGAATAGGAGGGTCTACTCTGCAAAAAGGGATCTTGTCTTTTTACACTTAACTTCCATATTGTTTGAATTTATGTTTTCATGTGTATCTTATATTTTCAGAAAAAATAATCTCTCCTTTGGTGTTTCCATTCTCTGTTCTCATTGTCTATATCTTTTACAATGACATGTGGCTTTACCAAATTCTCAAATACCTTAAATCCCCCCAACCCTCTCCAAGAATGAGTCATGTCGTGTGATCTCCAGGGCATGTTTGCTGAGGTTCTTCTCCTTGCCAACCTTTGGGTGGGACCACCTACACTGTGCCTACACTGTCAGTATGAGGAGGAAAAATAGCCATTCTAGAATATGGTTCCAAAGGTTAGAACAAAGACCTGTATGCAAATATAGGAAGGAGAGAACAGTCAGAGTTGTTCAAAGATGGAATGAATTACTTCTAGAGATACAGAAGACTTGTCACCAGAAGGTTCAGTTTAGTCTACGTGACTAATTAGTGGCAATAGCCTCATTCATACAGTGGGAAGTGAGGCAAAATTGCGATGAATTCCTGCCTTTTCAGGGTATAGGGGATATGCAGGAAATCTTTTCTTTTTCTTTGGGTATGTAGAAAAAGATACAGAGCACATCCTGTAGGTGGTGTTTCTTTAAGTATGATTCACAGATCCTCTGAATGATAACCAACCTGGAGTGCTTGAAAATTTCTGGGCCCCAAACTATACCTATTGCGTTGGAATCTTCTGAGTCCTGGGAACCTTAACTTTTAATAAGCTCCCCAGCTGGTTCTGGTGTCCACTAAGTGTGAGCGTCTCTGGATGGAAAGCAGAAACAACTACAGAATGATGCCAGATAAATATGTGCTGCAAAAATGTGACTGTTACGCTATCAGCACAATATGTAGAATGAAATAATGTCTGGGGAGAGATGATCAATGCCAAGATTTTAAAAAAATGTGTCCGTTTTGCTTTCATAGTTTTATTTCCTGTTTCATTTAATTTTAGTTTTAGTCTTCATTCTTTAGCAATAGTGATGAATACTGAAGAGGCACTAATCCAACCCCAGGCATTCATTTTCAGATATTTATTTGAAACCAAAGCAGTATTAAAAGCACTAACTTAACTTTTTGGGAGATTAACTAAAAAAAAAATAAAAAATAAAAATAAAAACTCAAGCAAGACAATCTTTTTTTTTTTTT
>VBSM01001124.1:29018493-29075057 GCA_008086735.1 Cheirogaleus medius
TTTTTTTTTTTTTCCCCCTCCTGAGACAGCCATCAAATCAAACCTCAATATATCTTCCAGTCTTGCACTTGGCCAGTTCTATATTGAAATGTGTCTTCCTGAGAGCCCTTGTTGCACTTCGGTGCCTGTTTACTTTTGTAGATGTGTAGTGATACATCAAAACCATCTTTTTAAAAAAAGAATCCATTTCAAACGATGGTATCCTGTCTTTAAAAGTTTCCAATCATCTTAACATTCTAAGAAAAGCTGAAATACCTGCTACGGGCAGCAGGGTTTTGACTAAATTTCACACATTATTAATCTTATGATGTTCACTCATAGACTCTAGGTAGTTCAGTTGCACTTTCCTTTTCATATGCACTTTTAAACTGTGTTATGTTGCTCCCCTTTCCCCTCAGAGGTGGCTGTGATATCGTTGTGTGTGCAATGATCCTGTTTATAGTTTGATGTCAGCTTGTTAAATCTCAGAAGTGATTAGGGAGGGGGTTCTTTGGTTTGAGAAACATGTTAAGATATTGTTGATTGTTATCATTCATGAATTCAGATTCATCCATGTAGATTACATTCTTTTTTCTTCCTTTTCTTTTGAAATAAAGAGACGAGCACTTTTAAAATTATTCTTTAAGGTGCTATGGACTCTTTAGTAGAATTTGAAATGTAACTCTAATAAACATCTCATCTGCAGGACTTTTACACAGAGTTTATCACCATTTCAATTTCAAGCTTTCATTATCTGCCTCTAGCACTGTCACTCTGGACTAGCTCATTTTCCCCCTTTGATAGCAACAACAAAAGATCTAGACCCTTTTTATATTTCATAGTTATGTTTAGGCTTAGTAAAAAATCTTATAACATTCATTCACGCATGCTTGTCTCGTGGGATAAGGTAACCGTATCATTTGCTTCAGTTCTTTCTCTTTTCTTGTTTAAATTCTGAAGGTCTTCTATTTTATTTCCAAATTCATTTTCTTTAGTACATCCAATTCTCTCCGGCACTCCCATGAACAGCTGTGGGTGGTGATGGGGTGATGTATTGAGATAGCGCCTCAGCACTTGGAGCATCCCCTCTGAGCAGCTTTATAGAACATGGGGAAGTATAGTATAGCTCTGTGGCAGATGGACTTTCAAATAGCATTCACTGAGATCTTTCCCTTTCATATCAAGAAACACCAGCTATATACCCTACTTAGTATGCTGACATTTTACAGTTGATATCCTCATATATTTTCCCTTTCACTTGATGGGCAGGGATGGGAATTGAGGTGCCCTTTTCAAACAAAATATGCTTTCTTTTTTAGCATCTGTGAATGGTGACTACAACAAATCTATTTGGCTGAATGCTACTTGTTTTCTAAATTCCTGTGTTATATGCCTAGTGCAGTGATAACCAAGTGTTGGAAAAATGCTAAATAGTTCTCTAACAGTTCAGTGCCTTTTTGGCTCAGGAATTACTATACTTGAATATATAATTAGTTTAGAAATTAAGAAAGGAACTTTTATGCCATCTTTTATTCCTTTTCCCCTCCACTAGTTTGAGTACTTGTGTTTTATTGATTTAAAAATGTCGCAGAAATTGGTGCTTAAAGTGTTCTTGAACAGTTTGATGATATCAAATACAGTGTTTACAAAATCTTGACAGTGAAGGCCATTATCTGGTTTAATTTAGGTACTGTGTTTTGAACTTATTTTTCCGTTGCACTCTAGAACAATTAGATGGTGAAGCAATTTTCTCAAATGGAAAAAACGAATTTTGCCAAAGAGAGGGAATTACACTTATGCTTTAAAGCTTCTTTTTAAAAAGGCAGTTTGAAATATCAAAAACTTTCAGCAGAAATATCTCATGCTTGTTCTCAGCCCTGCAGTGAATTTGGTTATGGAAAATTTAATACAGTCTGTGTGGAGAGTCTGGAGATAAGTAAGTGTGTTGTTTCCTCTTGGGTAACTCCAAATTGTTTTCTTTAAACTTGAGATTTAGCAGGTAATCCTCCAGGTGAACCTTGACAATCTGGTTATACCGTAACGCCAGGACCTCTGAAAGCAGCAGGTGATTGGCCAGCTGCCTCACCACTTGCAGCCCTGGGCCTTGGAGAAAGAGACATGTGAGTGTTTGTGATGAAGTTCAGTGTGGGGTTTATTTAGATTGAAAAGTAACCATAAATGGTCATAAGAGAAGTTTTGCAGGGGGTTGGGACCTGTTAGTGAGTGGCAGTTTTGAAAATGTCATTTGTGCAGGTATAACCCCTGATGTCACCTCTTCTGTTTATTTGAAGGGGAGACAAATGCTTCTGAAAGGTTTAAGGTTAACCTACAAAAATAGGAAACTTTGTCCTCTGAGAAATATAGGGAAAAATCTGGAATAGAGGAGAGTTCAAAATCAATGACCCTGACCATTTTGTGGTCATAAGAAGTGGATTTTTCTAGAAATGAGTGTGGATAGCAGGGACTGGTTATTATTTATGACAGTAGCTAACATTTTTAAGGCCACAATTATATGTCAGATGCTAAGTCAACCACTTGGTGTGTGTACTCACATTTCAGCCTCCCAACCCTATAAAGCAGGAATTATTATTTCTCCTGTTTTACAGGTGCAAGAATTGAGACTCAGAAATATAACTGTGGAAAGCAGAACAGTGACCTCCCTAAAGATATCCATGTCCTAATCTCTGGAACTTGTGAATCTGTTGTCTTACCTGGCAAAGGAGACTTTGCAGATGTGATTAAGGTTAAGAACATTGTGATGGGGAGAGTATCCTAGTTTATTTGGATGGGTCTAATTGAATCACTTGGGTCCTTAAAAGAAGGGGAACCTTTCTTGTCTATAGTCAAACACACAGATGTGATGATGGAAGAAGGATCAGAAAGATACAGTGTTGCTGGCTTTGCAAATGGGGGAATGGGACCATGAGTTACAGAATGCAGGCGGTCTCCAGAAGCTGAAAAAGGTAAGGAAATAGATTCTATTTCAGAGCCTTCAGAAAGGAATACATCCCTAGAAACCACTTAATTTTTGTTCATTGAGGCTTGTGTCAGACTTCTGACCTCCAGAACCGTAAGATAATAAATTTGTGTTGTTTTCAGACACTACATTTATGGAAATTTGTTACGACAACAGTAGAAAATTAATGCAATAATGTTTTTTTTGTTTAAGGAAACAGCTGCCTAGTGATAGAGCTATGATTAAAGCTCAGGTTTATCTGACTTAGGAGCTAGAGCCCTTAATCTCCGTGCAATTTGCTTCTTGTGCAATTCTCTATGACTACTCCTTCTTTCAACCTCAGCTTAGAACCTAAAATAGCAGCAAAGGTCCCGGATCTCTTTAACCATGGCCAGTGTTAAGGTTTGGCTCTGGAAAATATTGCAAGTATTCTAAAGTAGACAGCACAGATGTGTATTGAGGCAAAACCCAAAACAAAACAGAAAATCAAATACTAAAACCAAAGAAACCGTTCAAAGGAACAAGTAAAAAGCAAACGGTCTGAAGGTTCCTTCTGCCTGAATTGAAAATAACTCATTGCGCTTTGGAGATAGAGAAGTCTGTGTATATCCTGACTATGGCACTTATTAACTGTCTTACTTGTGGAAAATTATTCATCCCATCTGATCCTAAGTCTCTGGTGTACAAAATGAAGTGAATGACACAGCTGTTACAATGTAGTTTTACGTAGTGAATAAGACACATGAGTGTTTTGCATACTTGGCTATATTTTCCTTTGTTTCAGCTTTCTCTCCTAAGGTAGGAGAATGCTTTTAAGATTGTCTCAAGCTTTAACAGTTTCATGCTTCTTTCAGTCTCCCAGATCCAATCCCAGCTGACCTATCCGTTTTGGAAGGGCAGTTCTCCCAAGAGGCTGCAGGCGCTCAGATGCGTCTCTAGATAGTTTCTGTATTCCCACAAGCAGGGGATACAAAAGCATAGGCTGGTGGTGTCATGAAGCTTGCCTTTTTTCTTTCCGCCTCCTAAGTGAGGCTTTAGTGAAGATAGTTGAGGAATATGCTCCCGAACACCCCCACTCCCAATTGTTTATCTTAATGGCTACGGGATTGAATTGGTTCCTCCCTCTCTTCTAACTGCTTTTCATTCTACATTTTTCTCTTGTTATTACTTTTAAATTCCTACTTTGTTCTGCTTTGTTTTCCATTTTATAATGTGAGTTGGTGGGAAATTAGCTTTGACAAGTAGAATACTTCTTTATTCTCACCTGTGGAACATGTATTCTATAGAATTAAGTGATACCTCTTATACTTAAAGCTTAGAGTAAACCAATGGGCTGATCTTTGAAATGTGGGGCAAAGGGAAGGAGAGGGGAGAAGAAACTCTAGGATTAGAAAATAAACGAACAAACAATACGCCCTCCCCCCAAAAACACACACAAATCTAAAACTACACAGACGATGCAGGAGTCAGTCTTTGTTTAGAATGAGACATGTCTGGCTAGAGGCATTGTTAATATTTCTTAGCTGATCAGAATACTACTGAATGGCTAGAGCTGTTGGTATTCACTACTACCTTATTACAATAATTTTATAACGCATGAGGTGCCTTTGTTACTAGCAACATGAAAGGAACCATTTAACACTTTGCATTCATACATTCTTTATTTATTTATGTATTGGTTCAAAAACATTTATAGAGTGCCTACTGATGCCAGGCATGGGCCTAGGTGCTGGGTTGCTGGTGGAATATATTGATACATGAGATAGTCAAGCCTCTTGCCTTTGGGGGGCATGCTCTTGTTGAAGACATTTTTAAAAAAGAAAATACGTAAATGTTCAACCAAATATAACAATTATGGTAAGGGTTATGGGTTATACAAATATATGATAAATTGTGATAAAATTATGATAGTAACCATGATGGGCTTTAAATGGTTAGGGAAGGCTTCCCTGAAGAGGAAATGTTTACACTGAGATGATGTTTAAATTGAGAAGCATAGAAAAAGCTGGCTTCTGGGAAGGTAGAAAGACTGTTAGGCATAGAAGAGGGCGTGTACTCATGCCCCAAGGAAGGAAAGAACTTGTTGCTATGTCCACAGAACTTAAAAAAGACCCTAGTAGCTGAAGGAGAGTAAGCTAGGAAGAAGACTCAAGATGAGGTTGGAATCAAGAGTCAGACAAGGTAGGGCCATACGTGAGAGCTCAGGCTATATTGTAGCCACAGTAAGAAGCCATAAAAGTGTTTGCAGAGCAAGAAAATGATGGAAATTAATTTATGTTTTCTGAAAATTTGTCATACAGAGAATGGATTGTGGAGGGCAGGAGTCGCGGCAGGAAGACTAAGGACTGTAATCCATGACACAAAAAGATTTCCATTTCCATCCTCCTCCCCCACTCTGCACTATAGTGTCTCTTTGTGAAACAGATTATGCAATATTATTATCTCTAGAAAAAGGCAGAGGGGCTACATTACATCTGAATTACCTTTCAGTCAAAATTTAAAATCGCAAAATATGATCTCCTTGCATGACTAGACATAAAAAACAAGGATTTCTGCAGCCTTGATGTCATACTAAAATTCATTGCCTCTGCATAGACATGTATATGTTTTTACCCAAAATTTTGCTAGTATGATTTGAGGGCAAGTATTAATGCAATCTGTGAGTTGGAAAGCTAAGATGTAAAGAAATAACTTCAGTATCACAATATATATGTGAGCTATTTTAAATGTCTTCTTCTGACTCAGTATAATTTATAAAATTCAGGATAAATAGCCAAGTTTATTGAGTATGAAATTGTCTCTGGTATGGATCTAATATCTCTACATATTCCTATTACCTTTGATGATGGGCTCACCTTTATATAAGAAGCTTTTTTTTTGCTCTGAAGACATTACATGGAATTTGAAAAATGCCAAAAATATAGTGAATGCAACCTCTGATTTCATTTTGAATTAAAAAACCATCAGTAGTGTAAAACTTGACAATAATGACAAGTTAAGGCTTCATACAGAAAAAAAATATTCTTCATGGAATTAAAAAGCTAATCATCTTACAATGATAAATACTTACCCACATTGTTTATAATGTAGTATTCTGCTTGCCAAAGAGGCTTTAAGAGCCTGCATTAGTGTGTGGAGTTAGTGCCATGTGGGTGAATTAGAGTTGCTAACTACTTGAATTGTCAACTGTGCACTTTGGTAGATTTTTGCCTTGAATGCTAATGTGGGCTTGTAAGTATCATTTTGATGAATTTTATCGTTACATTAGATACAGTCTGGTTTTTCCAATCAGTCATGTCTACTTCATCACTGTCAATGTGCTACCATAACATTAAATGTGACCAGAGGTAAACATTATTGAAAGCTGTGCCTGTACTGCTGTTTTACAGTAGCGTAATTTTGTTTTTATTTCCTTTGATTTTATGCTGTTATGGGTTTCAGCAGTATTTGCCTGCAGCCTCTTTCAACTTTTCCTTTTAATTAAAAAGCCTAATTGGGAGTAATAAAAACTTCCAATTAAGCCTTTTAAATAAAAACCGAAAGCTGAAAGTGGCTGTGGTTGCAGACAGAGGCTGGCGCTGATATGTTCACTATGGAGGATTCTATAACTGGAGTAAAATTTGTGGTTTACAGGTATAACTTGAGACCTAGGAACTAAAAGAAGCAGACCTTGGGAGAGAGACCCAAACAGATAATGATACAGTTAAATATCCATGTTTTCTGGGGGGAAGGAGAGGTTTGTGTTTATAGTAGGTGAAATACTGAAGGGGAGCTTAAATCAACTCTCTTCATAAAAATTTGACTAATATTGCACTTTTAACAATAAAAATAAAACAGTCAAGTATTTGAACAAAGAGATAAAATGTTGTAGCTTATTTATTTTCATTTATGTATAAAATAATTTAAAAGTTTTAAATTTGCTTTATTTTCCTTTATTTCTTACATTGGAGAAATATGTTAGAAAAAGCCATGGCACCTAGGGTTATACAATTTGTAACTGGACAGGTTGGTGCACAATTTGCTGATTCTTGTATACTAATTGAACAATAAAAGACTAAAACTTTTTGTACTATTTGAAATGTGTGAATATGTGACTATCTGGGATTTTCTTGTAAAAATAAGTATTATATATCCAACTTTAATCCCTATTAGCATATATGTTTGGGGGCATGGAAGAAAGAGGCAATAGGGAGTTGGACTGTGAGGAAGGGATATTTTAGATTTGCTTCATGATTGGCCCTTAGTTGATTTCATATATTTTCAGAAGATTAAAGGGAGGAAATTTCCTATGTCTGAATATCTCAGTTAAGTAAAATATTCTTTTAAACAACTTATCTTATGGTTACTAACTTAATTCATACTTATGTTAAAAATCAGCTTTATTGTTTATTTTATTATTATACATGTAATACCTGGCACAGAAAATTTGGAATGTATAAAAAATCAAAATTATACAAAATATTGCTTCTAAACCATGATTAACATTTTTTACATATTTCTGTCCATTTTTAAAGCACTCTCTATACACATATGCACACAGGCAAAATAGTAAAAGTAATAAAATTTGGATTATATTATTTTTGATGTTTTATTTATTCCTTTTAAACTTAATATATATCTAAGCATTTTTCATGTTCAAATAGATATATACACACACACTAATTTATTTGACTGGTCTCTAATTTTTAGATATTTGGAATTGAGACACTGAATATTATAGCAGCTAAGAGCTCAGGTTTTAGAGTCATGCTACCTGAATTTAACTCTTAGTTCCAAAATCTACTAGCTATATGATTTTGGACAATCTCCTTTTCTGAGCTTTTGTTTCCTCATGCATAAAATGCAGAAAAGCATAGTTTGTGCCTCATAGGATAAATATGAGGATTACATGGGTAACCTATATAAAGGTGCATGGCACATACTTAACACTATATAAATATTATCATTTTTAACTATTTTCTATTCTCAATAATTTAAGAATTTCATGTAATAATATTTCTACTTGGGTAGATTTGGCACAATTGAACTTACTACCTGTTGTTCTTCATCTCACCAAATGTCTTTAGTATGATTTCTTCGCACCTTTGATTATATGTCAGAAAGGTTTGGGAGTATGCTTTCTACAGGGCCATATATTTATTATTAAGATTATTCTTGGATATATTGTTTTGGTGGATATTATTGAAATATTTTTTCCACTGCATTTTCCAGTTGCTTGTTATTTGTATGCCAGTTATTTATTTGTAGATATACATTCTGTACATCAATTTGCTAAACTTTTGGTAATAATTGAAATTAAATATTACTTTAAAGATATAATGAGCATGTTAGTAAAATTGTCTGTTTCTGATCCTTTAAAAAATTAATATTTTCATAGATGTTAGCTTTTCTTACTTGAATATTGTTCTTTTTAGTTTTCTATTTTCCTTTGAGTCAATTTTGAGGTTTCACACATTTTTTTCCAGAATATTATCTATTCATCATTTTTTTCTAATATCTTAACATACAGTTTTGCATTTAATTCACTGGTAATTAAAAAAATTTTTCATTTGTTATCAGAACCACTTTTTAAATTTTTATTTATTTATTTGTTTATTTTTTATTTCAGAATATTGTGGGGGTACAAATGTTTAGGTTACATATATTGACTTTGCCCTACCTGAGTCAGAGCTACAAGCATGCCCATCCCCCAGACCGTACACACTTTTCATGTTTAATTTTATTTACTTATTATTTTATCATTTATTCTTGAAGATTTTCTAGAGGTTTATTAATGTTATTACTTTTAAAATTATAAGTTTCTGTATTTATTTTATTTTCTTTTTGTCTCAAATTTATTTTTACTCTTATTTTTTAAGCTTATTTATTTTTCTAATTTCTCCAGGTAAATAATTAGCTTATTAAAAAAAAAGTAAGAAAGACAAAGCTTTTGTCTCTGAGTATTGCTTTGCTTGCATTTAGTGCATTTTGTCATATGATTAATTTAATTGTTTTCTCTTCTTTTGGGGGGATATTCCTAAATTTTAGAAAAGTATTTTTTGACTCTAGTATTTTATATTGCTGTTTATAATTTTCTCATTATTTCTTGTCTTGGCTATTGGCTATCATGGCAGTTTTCTTCATCTGTGAGTTTCCCTGTCACACCGTGCTCCAGACTGCCACCAGGAGTATCTTTTAAAAAGCAATACACCCTTTTCTGCGATTAAGTGTATCCACTGACCCTCTATTTTATATGATGTAAAGTTGAAGACCTTAGAAGACATAGTAGGCCCCCTTTACTTTAGCCCTAACCTTCACCTATAATCCTCATCTGCCCGTTTGTCCCCATCACCTCCTGAAAATCTGCTCCTCATTCACATTACGTGACTCCCTTTATTTGGTTACTCTTGTGCTCTTTATTCTACTTCTCTGGTCATATCCTTTATTATGTGAAGTACCCTCTGTGTAACTTCTCCTTTATCCCCAGTAGTAATTCATTCATCCCTCCTAGGTACTCTTTTAGAGTTCTGAAATTATTCTGATACAGTAGTCACCATATCCTTTAGGTATTATTTGCCTCCATGCTCGTCTCCCATTGTTGACTGTTGATAAGAACAGGGAACAAGTTTTCTTGACTTTTATATCACTGTTACATTTAATCATAAAAATAATCATCCGTGAATTAGATGTTATTTATTTCTGAAAATGAAGAAATTGTGATTCAGAGAAGTTAATATTTTCAGTCATAGAATTGGTCAATAAAAGGATAGGATATTAATTCAAATTTATACTTACCGCTCTAATGTTCAAAAGCTTTGACGAAAGTATTTATTTATGGCCAAGGAAAATGGGTGGAGGGCAATGGCTACAGGCTTAGCCTAAAATAGCCCAATACAAGCACACTATTCATTTAATGTACTTTCTTTCATATTCCATATTAAGCATCATTAGCTTAGTTCTAATTGAATATGTAGTCATATACATTTAATATAAAGTAACATTTTATTATTCTCAACTAGGAAAAATAATAATCTTTTACCTGGATTTAATAGTTAATTATAGATACTATTCTATGATGAGTCTATCACATTATGGTTGTTAGGCTGAATTGCAGAGAGATGAAGCTCTATTTTAAATTCGGCATTAAGACAATTTATTTTTTATATTAATCCAGATTCCCACATAAGCATAAATACAAATAACAGCAACGTTCATTTCTTCAGTCACTAAACAGAGCTACCCAGAAAGCTACCAAAGAGGTGGTATGGTGCAAAGTTTTTAAGCTAATTTAGGTGGAAATTTCTAGATACTTATCTTATTGTGACAGCAAACCACCTTTTCATATGGTATATTGAAACATTATCTGAGCTGTTTTACTGTTCCAGAAAAATTGTCAAAGGACAATAAAATTCGTGTAGGAAAAAAATCTGTGTAGTGGAGCAATCCTTCACATTTACCTTTCATGTGATTATGGTTTGTATATAGATGAGCATTCACAGAGTATTTAAACCAGTTCTTTGCTCCCACATTTACCATCTAACACCTTATGAACACCCTGGATGATCTAGAAGCAAATCACTTGAGTTAAATGGTTCCTAGTTTTCAGTAAATGATCTCAGAACTGCTGAGTGCCTAATTAATTTGATGCAAACTAACTTTCCTGTGGTTGTGACTCAAAATTAGGCTCCATTCATATTTACCCATTCACTCCATTTTTTCCCCCCAGCTGATAGTCTTCTTTCTTTTAAAAACCCTCAGATGGTTGAAAACTTGTTGAGCAATTATGTTATCATTAATCACCTTAAAATCTTATGTGTTTTCATAGACATTATGAGAAATAGTATACCATTATCTATATAATTGGCTATTCATCATCTGAGATCTTTACCCCATTTGCTCCCACTATACAAGTTTTACTTTCCAAGATAATTTTGAAGGAAACTTTAAACAACTTTAATTTACTTACTTGATTGTAATTTTCATTATATTACCCCATCCCCCATTAGCTCTTATCCTATCAAGTCAGCACTCTGGTGATTTGATTTAAAAACATAGTAGATATTGGATTTTTAATGATGTTGTAAGGTGGTCTCTTGAAGTTATGGTGCAGGACTTTCATGTAAAAGATACAACAAGGTTTAGGATCATTTAACTTCTCCTGATAATAAAACCAATACTATTAATATAAATAAACATGTTAGGATATCCTACTGGGTTTAAATTTGCTTACTTCTAATTTAAAAATTGTGGTTGGGTGAGGACTATCATCCCTTTTGCTATTAAATTCATTTGATGGAGCTACAGGGATAAAGCCAGATAATGATTGAATTTCTTTCATCATCATGAATATATTCATTTTCCAAGATAGCTCTCTAACTTTGCTATTTCTAGCATTGCATCTTTCTATTTGAAAATAATTTACAAAGTTATTAACCTTTGAAAGGTAAAATAAAAAATGGCAGGAAAAACCCAAATAAGTTTTTGGTACTTAAATATTGGCAGGGAAGTAAAAGCAATAAAAGATAAAATTATATCTTTTTGTGTTTTATAAATCAAATTTTGATCTAGGTCAATTTCGTGAGAGTTGAAATGATTTCTAGAAGTCCGTGTGTGTGTGTGTGTTTGTATGTGTGTGTGTGTGTAAAATCAAACCGTTAAAAACTCGATAGTCTATAATGTGACAAACTCATTTAAAAAGGAAAAAGGAGAAAAGAATGTACAACTATGCATGTCTCCACAGACTTACTGAGTCATCATACAGTAAACTCATCTCTAGTGAACCAGTGGCATTCGAATAATGTATTCTCCAAATCATGGCTCTGTACCCTTTAAATGCACCGCAAATGTGCATACCTTTGATTTTTCTGGTAAATGAAATACACAAAAATTTATAGTCATACATTACACTTGAAAATATTCTGCTGTTAAGTATTTTCATGGAAAATCATGAATTATCCAGCATGGAAGAATAGAATTCTGCTAATATGTTTATGCGCAAATATGACAAAACCTATGTTATCCAATTGCCAGCCTTCTTATTCCATTCTCTCCTCCCTCCCCCAAACTTCTACAGGTCACTTTGCTTTAGGGTTTATTGGAAGATAAAGCATCTTGTTTTGTCTTCACTTGGGAGTCAATCCAACTGAAAGCTACTCCTCTGGAGTCCCCCAGCCCCGTTCACCTTTGTGCTATTCATTTCTTGGTATTCCTGGTGAGTAGTTCACACTCCCCTGTACTGCCTTCTTTTATTTCTCTCCATCACCGTCAATAAATTAATATATATTTATCAAACTTCATGGAAGTTTTAAAGCTTTCTAGAGGTTTGTTATAATGAGAAGGCAAATACTTTCCTAGGACTGCCTCCTTGATACAAGAGGAAACACCTTTCTAATGAGGTGCCCTGCATCTGGTCTGCAGGTCTTATCTTTGATCTCCAGACTTCAGGGAATCCTGACTGTTCTAAAACACCTCTTTAAACCTCATGGCATGAATCTTTATTATTTTAAAAGAAGACACATGAGAAAAATGCTCTAATGTAGAATATAACCCAAATGTTTTGTCAGTAAAATATTCCTTTTCCATAATTGTATCTATATGCCCCTGCATTGTGGTCTGACATCCAGAAAATTATTATAGCTGAGGAGCTCTGCCTATTGGTTTTTTAATCTTTGTTATTCTTTTAGGACGTAGGACCCCTGGGGAGAGGGTGGTGGTTTTCAGTATTCTTTAACAGTGAAATCCTTTGAAAGCATCATTTCCTGTTAAAAGCTCAGTTTTTCTCTCTTTCTCCCCCTGGACTCCTCTTGTTCCTTTCTTCCTTTTTCCTTATTAATATGTATTTAGGGTCTAATATATATAAGATAGAAAAATAATTTAAACAAAATGACCACTAAAAAGTTTCATGGAAGAGGTTATATAATTATCAGAAAGTAAATATGTGGAAAATGAAATCATTTATGGGGTGTATACACACTTCTATACTGATAATTTAGTTTTAAAATGTAATGATTAGTTAAAAAGGTTGCTGCTATACTTGGACTTGATTCAAAACTGCAGCTACTGACTGATAACCATCATTCCTGAAATTTCATCCTTAAGGTGTTATTCTTTTAACCAATTGATTTTTATCATTAATGAAATGTAAGTGGTACCAGTACTGGTACCACATTCCACCAAAGCTGAGCAAGCAATTTTTTTGTTGTTGTTCCTTTGGGTGCTAGATACCCAAGAGAGAATGGAATGGGGCATCCCACTGGGAGGAAAGTAGAGATAAATCACAAAACAGAAGCCCTGGGAATTGAAAAACATTTTTGCCTATTTCAAAATTTACTTTAAAGACAAAATTGTGCAGCCAGAGAAAATAAAGTTTTAATTTTGGAGAGGGAGGTTGAAGACAGATATCTTTGCTCTCTCCTGTCTCTTTCAACTGACTCCACATATTTTGCCTCTAGTCCTGGCAGACTCAAATGCTTGGATGAGCTACTAAGTGGAAATAAAAATGATAATTCTCTTTTATTTCTTCTTTTTCTATGCAGTCATAATAGGTGGATTTTCATTAAATATAGGAAGATAAAAAATGGGAAATGCACTTTCCCTGAACTCTCTCAATGTTCTATAAAATGTTCAATTAATTGTACTTACCACTGTCCATATTTCTTTCCATATTCTTTAGATTGCATGAGGTCTCTCCAGTGGCTCAGTTAACATTAAAAAAAGAGACTCAATTTATTATTTTTTACTGAACTGAGAATAGATAGTGAATAAATACTGCTACTAATCATTTCATTTGCTTCATGACCTGTTGTTTAAACTTTTGAGGAACCATAACACAGTGGGAACTAAAACTATCTTAAAAGTCAAGTCAGCTAGTAGATAATAGTAATAAAACTTGATTTTTTTCCCCCATGCCTTTGTGTATCACATCCAGCCACTTTCTTTCAAGTGGGCCATCAAACCATGTAACAACCAAGCAAGTAATTCCATTCCACATACCACATAGAGAATTGATTAGAATAAAAATTATGAAAGAGGATAGTTGGGTAAGGATATGAGGCATGACACATAAGAGAAATTTGGGTATGAATCCAGCTCTGTAATCTAATAGCTATGTGACCTGGGACAAGTTATTTACTCTTTCTAAGTATCAGTTTCCTCATTTGTAAAATGGGGACAATAGTACTTTACTCACAATTAATGTAAAAATTAAGTGAGACACTGAATGGAAAACATGACAATAATAAATGACACAGGATAATAGCTCACTAGCTCAGTAATGATATTGTCAATGGACACCAAGCAAGAATTTTTTCTGTCGTTAGTATAATTGAGGGTCTATTTTGCCATAAGAAAGCAAAGGTCAAAATAGTGATTTATCTTTTTATTTCAGGAAATGGGGGGTCTAGCTCTGTCAGTTTTTATTAATAGGAAGATAGGGGTGTGTGTGTGTGATTGAGATAGTGAAAGAGAGAGAGAGAGAGAGAGAGAGAGAGAGAGAGAACTGGCCCAGTGGGTAGTGATGTTCCTTCTTGGATAATTTAAATTGATTATTTTAAAACATTATTTAGTGGCAGTGTAGGGGAAAGAGCAATAGCCTTGGAGGAAGTAAACTTAGCATTACCAATTTTGATTCTATTACATACTTGTTTTTGTAGGTGCCCAACAAACGTTTGTTAGATTTAAAGACAAATGAGTCGTTAGTCCCTGAATATTGGGGTTGGATATATAATAACTTCAGTAGGCTACACTATTTGCTTCTTTTAGAAATCTTGGAAGAGTAATGAAAACTTGAACTCAAACTTAGGTTAAGTAGGTATCCATGTGAGTGGAATAGATTGAAACTACAGAAAATATCACATCCTCTAAAATGTTTTCTTTATTGACCTGGAGACATTAGTAGGACTTCATTTTTATTAAATAACTTATCTAGGTTAGTGATTCTCAAACTTTTTTTTGTCTCAGAACCCTTTTATTCTCTTAACAATAATTGGGGACCCCTAAGAGCGCTTATTTATTGGAGTTATATCTATTGACATTACTGTATTAAAATTTGAAACTGACAAATTTTAAAATATTATATTAGACCATTACACATAAGATAAATAATATTTTCATGAAAAAGAACTATATTTTCCATTTTCCTAAAAAAAAGTAAAAAGAGTGGTATTTTTTCCCCATTTTTGGAAATCCAATTGATGTCTGGCTTAAGAGAAGACAGCTCACAGTTTAATATCTGCTTCTGCATTCAATCTGTTGAGATATCACCTGTCACATAGCCTCTGGAAACTCCACTACATCCTTTGTAAAAGAATGGGAGTGAGAAAAGCAATTTATATCTTAGATTTGTTATGGAATAAACCTTTACATCAAAGCTCCTCTGAAAATATCTTGGGAACTCTGATGGGTTCCTGGTGCACATTTTGAGAACCACTGATACAGGTTAATCATTGTTTCTTCCACTTATCTTCTTTTAAATTTGAAGACTATTGGGGGAAAAAAAAGAACTACATTTACTCAACAACTTAGGGTGAATTTAGTAACTTTTTTGAGTCCTTCTGAGTGGGAGAGAGGGGAAGAATGAGAGCAACGTAGACTTGAAGGAAATGTGGCCTTGAAAACAGTGAGAAATGGGGGCAACTAATCAATGTCAATTACATTTTGCAGTTTGTAGATTGGCTCCATCACTTAATAGTGGCTTAAATATGGAAAATTTTCTTAATCTTTTGAACTCTCAGATTCCCCATTTGTAAAAAAGGGATAATAAATATTTAATTCATGGTGTTATTGTGATGATTAACTCAGGTAGTATTTGTAAACTGCTTAGCTTAATGTCTGACACATAGCAAGTGGTCCATTATTAAATCATTATTTTTATTGTTATTTTATCCAGCATTTGACCTGCTTATAAACACATGTAAACTCCCTCTTCAGGGTTACACTTTTCTGTAGCAATAAGTGTCTTTGTATATAAGCTTTCAATATTTAGAATAATGTCCTTAGGTTAGAATCCCCTTGAAATTACTGGCTCAATAAACATTTTTAAAGCTTTGAATTTATGTTAGGAAATTACTTTCCAAAGGGCTATATCATTACCACTTCTATCAGGAATGTATAAGAATGTTTGATAAGTTTATATAGATTCTGGCCCTGGGATACAGGGGTAAACAAAATAGAGGAGCTGCATCTTTAGCTGTATCAGGCAATAGAATTTGTTTCAATTTTCATAAATTTGATAGGTAAGAAATTAAATGTCTACTGAGTATAAAGTACCAACATAAGCACTTGGGAAAAATAGGTATGATCTTTGATATATATGAAAACTTTCTAGTGACTCAAGTAGCATTTAATAAAGGTAAATTTGTTATATATTTTCCTGAAACTCTAGTAATACAGATTTTGTTTTGTTTTGGCTAGTGGACTTTTAAAAGCTTTCATAGTGTACTTTATCAAACTATTTATTTTCCAGGCTGGAGGTTACCCTTGGGCAATATATTCTAAGGGTTCTAAGTTTTATCCAGTTTTAAAATCTAGTAGATATGAGGTGGGAGAGTGAAGGCAGTATACAGGAAAGAGTGGAGGTAGTTAGATTGGGGTTGAAATTCAAGACAAACATGAAGAGAGAGATTCTCCAGAGGACTATGTTAGTAGGAATGTGGAAGAGGGGCTTAGATGGTGTTATGGGCTGAATTGTATTTCTTCCCAAATTTATATGTTGAAGTCCTAAGCTCCAGTATTTTAGAATGTGACTGTATTTGAAGATAGGGTCTGTAAGGAGATAAAGTTAAATGGATCATTGAGGTTGATCCTAATCCCATGTGAATGGTGTCCACATAGGAAGAAGAAATTAGGACACAGACACACACAGAAGGTAGGCCATGTGAAGACACCAGGAGAAGACAGCCATCTACAGGTCAAGGAAAGAGGCCTCTGAACGAAACCACCTTGCTGACATCTTGATCTTGAACTTCTAGCCTCCAGAACTGTGAGGAAATAAATTTCTGGTGTTCAAGGCGCCCAGTCTCTGGAATTTTGTTAACCATTCTAGCAACTTAATACAGATGGGGTCTGGAGGAAAGGGAAAGTAAATCCATATTCCCTGAGTTTCTTGAGGCTGGGGATGCTATTGTTTTTCTATCTTTGTAAACCAACCCAGACCCAGCATAGTCTGTGTTCTTTTGAATGAACTATGACTTAGGTTTTTGGCAGACTTACGGGGTGGATGATAATACTGTCAAAAGTGTGACCAGCAGTGCCTCTCTTTAAGCATGTAGTTGTTAGCATAAAATATGAATTTACTCCATTTTGTTCATAACAATGTTTCATTCACTAGCTGTTTGTAACACTTGCTCATTCTCACAAGCATCCAAAAGTTTTATTTGGTCATTTATTTTCCGTGTGACATTTAATTTCCCTCTTTTAAAATTTTAAATTAACAACCAGAAGGTCTTCCTATAGTATAACTTTTGCCTTGTTAAGCTTTTTTTTTCCTACTAAACTCTTTTTTGTAAGTGTTTCAAACTGATTTGGAATAGATTTAAACTTCCTTAATTGAGTTAGATTTTATTAAAGTTATAGAACTATGGATAATTAAGTCATGAACAATAAACTACAGGAGATTCTATTGGGAAAAAATCGATGCATGCAAACCTGATGGTTGTTTTTCCTAGAGATACTAAATTAGAGACTGCAAAGGCTGCATTGTGTATACTAAATTTGGAGCTTCTCTTTTAGCTAGTCTGCATAAACAAAGGCATCATAAACCAATTTAACGGTGATAGCATCAGTATAACAACTTTTTTCTCTTGCTTTTCTGACTGTCTGCACACTGATACCATATTCTTAAGTATTTTTTTAAAAAATGGAGACTATCATTTACATTATTAGGTTTTATTCTTTTCCAAATCAAGCTAAGTAGAAAAATACTTAATGGTGATTTGGAATTTAGCAAAGAGACTAAATGGCAAATACTTCTGTTTTTGGAAAAGATTCTTTAAAAATGTTTTTTCCAAAATATTCGATTATATTGTTTGCCCTTTGATTTGTTAGTTAATTACTAAGAACTTATTTCTTTTTTTTTAAGGTATTTTAGAATTTAAGGTGTTAAAATATAGATTCCTTTGGTTATCTTTATTTCTATAGGAATTCCTAGAGAATGTGTAGGGAGATAGTTGTTTAAAAAGGAGCATAATTTTTTTTAAATAAGTAGATTTCTTCCTTTTTTATTTCCACTATCTGGGTCAGGCATGTAGGATATGATTTGTGTAAAGGTTAAAAAGAGAAATTTAAATGAAAGGATAGAGAATATAGTCTAAAAAAATACAATATTAGCCAATGGCAGCGGTGTAACTACAAACTCACATAAAGTCATGATATCTAAATTGTATGCATGTTATGTTCTAAATATATCTTAATTTCAGCTATTTACCTCTCTTTTTCTCTCTTTCTGTTCCTTCCTCCATCTCTCCTCTCTTTCCTCTTCCTTAGCCCATAGGTTTGTCTCTTTGTACCATTTCAGGTGTACTATTCATCCTGCAGTCTATGTGACCAGAGCCCCCGGAGTTATGCTGTGCTTAATGACTGTGACTCCACCTCACAGACTCATGAATCCAGGATTTGCCCACTTCTCACTTAATTTCTGTAATAGCTCCATAACTAGTTTCTTTGAATTCTCCCTACTTGTTTTTCTGGTTTGAACTCAAGTAAAGGAAACAATAATTTCAGTTACAGAATGGCACTTGCTTGATGTGGAGTGCTTTCAAACAATGAAATACCCCTTGGGGCATAGGTCCATCTGACACATTTGGGCTTCCTTATTAATTGCACTGACAGCGCATTTTGCTCATCTGTTTTTCTGAAGTGTTTAAAACTTTTCTAAAGAGATCTTTTAGTATTTTTTTTAAAATCCACGGAAACAATCTTCACTGGTTACTGGGTTTGGTATTAATGAATTTCTATGGATCTTTGCTTCCTCATCTGTAAAATGTAGGTTGTGGTACTATCTTGTAAGTTTTTAAACTCAGAATAGCACAGGACAGTTGTTAAAAATGTAGATTCAAGGTCTCCACTCCAAACCTTTCAAATCTCGGGGACTCAGACCTGAGTACATGTGTTCCTCAAATACTTCCCAGATTATTCAGATTTGGAAACCATTAGAACAGGGATTATATTTCTACACATACTACACACAACGACGGCCCATAATGACTTTTTTCTTTTTTGTTTATAGTTGAGAGTTTTTTTTGGTAATATCTTGCCTCCTTTTCCTCTCCCCTCCCTCATTATTTTGCACTCTTCTTGCTATTTGTTCTGTTTGCTAATGTATTTTAAGTCGAGAATGCAATATTGCTGCATTGATAGCATGTGTTGTGCCTAGAGCTTTTTTATCATATGTCTGCTTCCCATGCTCACAACTCTATTGTTGTTTTCAGTTATTGTTTATTAATTTCTGATATTGTTATTAGTTATATCATTATATCTACTTTAATCTCAATTTATTTTTTCATCAATTGTGGATGGCTTTTCCTTAACAAGAATCAAATAATACGTATTTTGAACAGATATAGAAGAGAAATTACCAAAATGCTAAAAAGGAATAAAACTATTGTAGGTTACCTGACTCTAACAGTGGGAGACACTGTGGTGGATAAAACATTTAAAGTTAAAAAGAACTGCCTTTTTGCATGCTTTCAGGGGACTATAGGATGAGAAGAAGAGAAGGTATTATTGCTGAAAGGTAACGAGGGTCATTGATTAATTCAACAATTATTTATGCGCTCTTGTTCTATACCAGACTGTCCTGGTGATACAGGGGTGAATAAAAGAGGCAGAGTCCTTGCTTGCCTGGATTAGACTCATGGTGGTGTGGAGACAGAGAAACAATTGATAATTCATTAAATAAATGCTAATATTAAGGTAGATTCTGATAAATGTTACAAAGAGAAATTTAATGGGATGATATGATAGAAAGTAACTGAGTGGTTTCTTTGTATTGGGAGGCTAAGAAAGACCCCTTTGAAAAGGTGACATTTAAGCATGGAATTAAATAAACAGAAGCAACAATGGAAAGATCAGGAGGAATAATATTCCAAGAGAAGGGAGCAGTTTAATACAAAGGCCCTAAGCCAGAGGATAAGCTTGGTGCATTTGAGGAGCCAAAAAATAGCCAGCGTGCCAGAGTAGCAGATAATAGACTGTTAGGAAGTAGTATAACAGGGGCTGAATCTTGTAAGGCTTTATAAGAGTTATTTACAAGCCAAAATAAGAAGTGATATTATTTTATTTAATTTACTTTTTTTGACTGCAATGTAAAGAATTTACAAGAAAGGACCAAAAATGAAGATAGGAAAGTCAGACAGGAATCTACTACATTGACCGAGCAAGACGTGGTTATACCTTGGACTAGAGTAATGGTGACGGAAGACAGAAAGAAGTACAGGAATTTGAAATATGATTTCAAGGTAGGGTACATAAAACTTGTTGATAGATTGGTAAGGGTATTGAGGAAAGAGAAGCATAAAAAAAATGTATGTCTTGAGCAACTGGGGGAATGGTGGCACTATTTACTCAGATGCAGAGGAGTGGGCAGCAGCCCCCTCCCCTTTTTAAACAATTCTCTCAGACATTTTGATGAGGACCCCACAATCAGTCTTGTGTGGTGAAAAGAGTTGTTGAAACATCTAAGCTCTGTCCTTTACCACCTTTGGGCTGTTGGGAAATTGATACAGATTTTGTGAACTCAAATTTCTAGTTTGTGATCTAAGCATTAGATGAGCTCATGAATTTGCACAGCAGGGGGCCCGAAGCTAATAAGAGCATAATTCTTTACATAGGAATCCAAACCTTCCCCAGTTATCTTCTATTCTCTCACTACAGACTATGATTCTTATGATTAAAGTGTCACTAATCAAGATTGTCACTTATGTTCATTTTAGTAGATTTTATCTGAAATGATGGAGGACTCTGATGTTTTCCCTACCTGTATTTATAGATAGGCTTGTCTCAAAATTACTATTTTAATTTAAGACTTCTTAAGACCAAGTATTTCTCTAGTTTATTAACTTATAACAACATAACCATACTGGAAAAACGATATTATTCTCTGACCTTGCAAGGTTATGTGTCTTCTTAATAGCCCCAAAACAAATCATCACATGTAGAGGCTAGGATAGCATCAGATAAGCTCAATAAAAATGAGACAGCTGGTCGGTTAGGTACACTGATGTAAACTCAACTGTGAGTCAACTGGGTGTACATGTATGTTTACAGACACATATTTGAGTCATATGTGAATATAAAGTAATAAATGAGAATGAGAGATATATAAAAATCTGAATGCTGCTAGGAATACAATTTCTTTTTTCCAATTTTTTTATTGTGTATTATTTATTAAAATATATGTATCATAAAATTTAGCATCTTAATCATTTTAAGTGTGCTATTTAGTGGTGTTAAATGCATTCATAATGTGCATTCATCACCATCATCCATCTCTAACTCATTTAAAAAAATTGCATATGTTTAAGGTATTCAATATGATGTTTTGATATACATATAAACAGAGAAACAATTACTGTAGTCAAGCAAATTAACATACCCATTATCTCACATAGTCACCTATTTTTTTGTGTGTCAAGAGCACCTAAAAATTTACTCTTTTAGCAAAAATTCTGAATAGAATATTATTAACTGTAGTGCTCATGTTGTGTATTAGATTGCTAGGCTTGTTCATTCTATTTTTTGACATATCTCTCCATTTTACCTCCCCCTCCATAATTGTTTTATTCTCTATCTCTGTGGATTTGAGTTTTTGTTGTTGTTGTTGGTTTACATTCCACATATACATGAAATCAAGCAGTGTTTTTCTTTCTATGTCTGGCTTATTTCACTTAGCATAATGTCCTCCAGACTCACCCATGGTATAGCAAATGGCAGGATCTCCTTTTTAAAGACTGATAATTCATCTTTTATGTGTGTTTTATATATATATATATAAATATATATATATATATATATAAAATCCTGCATCTGTGCCAGCATCTATTGTTTTTTTAACTTTTTAATAATGGCATTCTGACAGGGGTAATTTCTTTAGGAGACTCTATAATATTTTCCAGAATGACTGCACCAATCTACAGTCCCACCAACAGTGTATGAGGATTCCCTTTCTCCACATTCTTGCTAATATTTATCTTTTGTCTTTTCAATAATAGCCACTCTAACAGGTGTGAGGTGATATAGTTTTGATTTCCATTTCCCTGATGATTGGTGATTTCGAGCACCTTCTAATATACCTGTTGGCCATTTTTATGTCTTCTTTGAAGAAATGTCTATTCAGATCTTTTGCCCATTCTTTAATCTGTTTATTTGTTTTTCTGCTATTGAGTTGTGTGAGTTCTTTATAAATTGTGGACATTAACCCCTACCAGATATATGGTTTGCAAGTATTTTCTCCCATTCTATAAGCTGCCTTTTCATTATTTTTGATTGTTTCCTTTACTGTGTGGAAGCTTTTTAGTGTGATATAGTTCCATTTATTTATTTTTCTTTTATAGCTTGAGGTTTTCTTGTGCTATTCAAAATATTATTGCCAAAGGCCAATGTCGAGGAACTTTTCTCCTGCATTTTCTTCTTATGGTTTTGGGTCTTATATATAGGTCTTTCATATATTTTGAGTTGATTTTTGTGTATGGTATAAGGTCAAGGTCCAATTTCATTCTTTTGCATTTGGAAATCCAGTTTTCTCAGCACCATTTATTAAAGAGACAGGCTCTTCCTAATTGCATCCTCTTGGTGCCCTTGTCAGAAATTAGTTGACTGTATATGTTTAGAATTAAAATTACATAATATGTTCTCTTTAAAAATATAGAATAACCTACTCCTGTATATATTATGAGGACCTGATTTGTAATACCTGTGAAATATTACATCATATTGATGAGTCATATGTTATTTAATAATTTCTAATGACTAATAGAACCCTTATATGACTACAAGTATGAGAGTTTTCTGGTATTTAATAAAGTAGTCTTAGGAATTTAAGAAACTTGTAGACTCACTTGTTTCTGGGTTTACTTTGCTTTTGGCTGCTAGTACAGAGTTAGGATCAGCTATACCCTGGTGAATATACTCTAAATTTTGAGTATAGACTTTCTGGGATATGGTATTTTCATATGCTAAATCATATCTTTGGGCTTATAATATTTTTCATGTATGGTAGACAAATTGAATTATTTTAGAAAAGGAAGTAAATGGTATACTTTAAGAAATCTCTATAACTTACTTTTAGATCCTTTTCTTTATTTAAATATATTTTAGGGGGAAAAATCGCAGTACCTAATACTTTTAAAGCTAGAATTAAAGTGCATTAAGGCTTTCTTGAATCTTGTTATCTGTCATTCTAAATCCTCTTGAAGTTAGGTATAAAGAATAATAGATATGTATTCAGTCAGGATACTGAAGATTTTTACTGGCTTTTGGATTAGAAGATTTTCGACTATCAGTGTTTAAGCTTTAGCTTGCTGTCAGTTAGTCTTGACAAGGCCAAAATAAGATTCTAATAGTTGTGATTGTGGAGAGGGTGGTTTTTCATTAGGTGAGGCAAAGTGTCAATTAACAGGGTATTGAGATAAAGAAATAGAAACTAGATTAAGGTTATACTTTTTCATGGATGATAAGAAAATCCATTTCGAGTTACATTTCATTGAGGATATACTATCAGAGGCAAAGCTGGAATACCTTACACACTTAAAAGACTGCCTTTGCTCTTCAAAAGACTGATTAACTGCCTAATATTCATTTCAAAAAATTTTTGTGTATATGAAACAGGCATATGTTAAATAAAATGAAATGCCAAGGTCAAATAATGGCAGTAACTTTTAAAGAAGCTATAATCAGCAATCTTATTTCCTCCTCAGTCTTTCCTTATAGCTTCCTAGCATTTAAATGCCGAACATTTGCAGTCATTCAGTGGGATTTTACTCTTATAAGAAAGCCTGAGAACTATATTTGATGTATATCCACAAAAATAAATACTGTGCATGTTTCAGTGTGACTGTTTTTCTATCTTTTCTTTTCTTTTTTTTTTTGAAGCAATGCCTGGTAAGTCTAAGCTTAAGATTTTAGTGCAACAATGAAACTGAGCATGTCTATAAAATACATTGAATGCCAAGCTTGAATTTGCTATTTTGACTAATCTATATAAATAAAATTAAGTTTTTCTCTGATGGTTATTGCATATAGTAAAACTGGCTGGATAGATTTTCTAAAATTTAGAAAGCCTTCTTAGGATCATTTGGCTTAAAATATAGGCTATGTTTCAAATAAGGAATTCACTTAGAGAAGACCCAGAAAACTCCTCAAAGAGATGCCTCCAATGGATCTTAAGGCATTTATCTGCACAGAGCTGCTTCTCACACTGAAACTTGAGCTAGTTCGCTTATAGATAAGTAGCACCAGAGATTTATTTCTTTATTTGGTAATGGCTAATAGTTCTTTTGTTTATTGGAAAAAAATCATAATATTGAAATTTAGTTACTTCCTTCTGGCCTCTATGGTTTCCTATGAGAAATCCACTATCATGAGAATAGATATTCTCCTATAAGTGATACATTAATTTTCTCTGAAGGCTTTCAAGGCTTTTTTCTTTTCTTGGGTTTTCAGAAATTTAATTATGATGAACCTTGGCAAGGATTTTTTTTTTTAGGTTTATACTGTTTAAGGTGCATTTAGCTTCTGAATTTGTAGGTTTTTATGTCTTTTGCCAAATTTGGGAAGTGGTCAGCCAATATATCTTGGAAGGCCTTTTTAGCCTCACTCTCTTTCTTCTTGCCTTCTGGAACTCTTATGTTATGAATGTTGGATCTCTTTGTTGTCAGCTTACAGGTCTCTGAGTCTGTGTTCGTGGTTTTTTTTTCCTCTAGTCTATTTTCTCTCTCTTTTTTAGACTGAGTAAATTCTATGCATTGTTCCTCAGGTTTACTGAGTCAGTTCTCTGTTCTCTCTACCACTATTAAGACCATATAGCAAGTTCATTATTTCTATTATTGTGTTTTTCAGTTCTGTGAGTCCCATTGTTGTTATTTTTATTTCTTTGCTGAAATTTTCTGTTTTTTTCTTTCATTTGTTTCAAGAGAATTTGTAACTGATTGTTAAAACATTTTTATAATGGCTGCTTTAAAATCCTTGTCAAATAATTCCAATATCTGATTCATCTTATTGTTAGCATCAGTTGATTGAATTTCTCATCCAAGTTGTGATTTCTTGATTTTTGGCATGATGACTTATTTTTTTATCGTATCTTGGCCTGGACATTTCACCTATTATGATAAGGGACCCTGGATCCTATTTAAATCTTATACTTAGCAGCTAATTACCTGCTTAAGTTTAAAACACAGGGTCCACCCTATAGTTTTGGGTTGTAATTCCCAAAACAGCTAATTTTCAGAGCATTTGCAATGTTATTTTGATCTTGCTGCACTTTTATCAGGTGCTGATGTGGTCTTTACTGGTCCCTGCCAGTGTTGACATATGAGGTACAAGGGGTTCCCTGAAACTGGGGAGCCAGTGTCTCTGGGTAGAGGAGTCTCAGCCCACAGGAAACATGCAGCTTCCCAGGCCAGGTGGGTTTGTGGCGAGATCCCACTTGCCAATTTTACACAGCAACTCTGTACCTCTCACCCAGCAGCCCTGTATCTCTTGATGGAGATGGAGAATCTTGGGCTCTGAGTGAAACGAGAGCACTTTGCCTGGCTGCTTATTTTTATTGGGGTTCTCTACCCACCCCTTACCAGTGGTGCTGGGTTCACTTGGCATTGCCAGAGGGACTCCCCTTTTCCATCTGGGGGAAGTAATGAGCCTTTCTCGGCTGCTTCCTGTTACTAGGTTCAGGGTAAGGAAACCAGGATTGCCTTTTTCTGTCCATTGGGAAGGGAGGGCATGGAAAATGCCCTCTTGTGTAATTTTTTTAGTCATGGGGTCTCAAACCACTTTGCCTCCCTCTTATCACCTTTCAGAGTTTCTCTTTGGTCACCTTTTTTGTTAGTTCCAGGGTTTATAGTTATACTTAGGGGAGGAGCAGGGAGAAATGAGTCTCCAACATCTTGTCTGGACATTAAGTTGTCATCTGCTATGGCATATGAAAAACAGAATGGAATTTGCGAGTCCAACAGTTTGAACTTGGAATGCTGGTTCAGCCACTAGTATATATGACTTTGGATAGGATATTTATTTAACTTTTTTGAGCTTTGTTTTCCTCATCTGTAAAATGGGAATGACTTGTGTATACATTCGCTCTTTATTCATTCAACAAAATGTCTGTCACTGAGATCTTATTCAAAGCTGGGCACTGTTCCAGCACTGGGAACACAGTGGAACACAACACAGAGAAGATCCTTGTCTTCATGGCACTTTGTTCTTGTGTTTTACACAGATAGTCAACAGTTAATCCAAAAATATAATAAATAATGCCAAAGAGGGATAAGTTTTATGAAAAAAAATAAAACTGAATGATACTAGAGAATGACTGAATTAGGTACTTAGGTGTATGTGCTTCAAATACTTAGGGAAGTTCTCTCTGGGGAGCTGGCATTTCATTCATTCTTTCCATTGATTCAGTCCACATTGATGGACTCTTCCTTGTCCTGAGTATACATTTGAGCAAAGACCTGAATAATGAGAGAGATCCAATCATTTGAAAATATGAGGTGATAGCATTCTAGGAAAAGGAGACACTCTGTAAAAAAATCCCCGAGGTAGAAGAATCTCAAGAAGATCAAGGAACAGAGAAAAGTGTGCAGTAAGGTTGGAATGTCATAAATGAGTGAGAGCATATTCTCAAAAGTGATCAGAGGGGTAGGCAAGAAACTGTTATGCAGGGGCATTTGGGGCATGGTAATGAGTTCAGTTGTATTCTGTGCATAAAATGGGAAGCCCATAGAAAGTTTAAGCAGATCAGTGACACAATCCCTATATGTTTTATAAAAATTATTCTAGCTGTTTTGTAGGGAATGGAATGTAGGAGAGCAAGAACAGAAGCTGGGATGCCAGTTAAAAAACTATTTCTGCTGTTCAGGTAAGAAATAATGAAACCTGAACTTGATAGGCAGCAGTGGAAAAAGAAATTGTAGACTGGAGATGTATTTTGTAGTGTGAGTGGGTAAGATTTTCTGAGAGGTTGGCTTTGTGAAGTTAGGAAAAATGAGGAATTTACTTCTGACTTTGGCTGGATGATGGGAGCCATTTTAGAGATGAAGAAGATTGAGAGAAGAAATCGTGTTAGAGGTGGGGTCAGAAATCAATATATTTGTTTTGGATAAGTTTTGAGGTGTCTCTAAGTCATTTGTGGAGATGTACTGTAAGTAGGAAATATCCAAGTCTGGAGCTTATGGGGTTCAGGGCTGAGGCTACCATGTAAATCTGGGTGTTGTCAATATTTAGAGGGCATTAAAGGCAATGGAACTGTTGTGCTATGAGGGAAAAGCACAGAAAGAAGAGAAGACCATCAGTTGTTCTGTAATTTTCACATCAGGAAGAGGAACTGCATCCAGCAAAAAGGAGGCCAAGAAGGAGCAGTTATGGAGGGACAAGCAAAAATCAGCTAATCCAGTGTCAAAGAAGGTAAGTGAAGAAAGTATTTTAAGAAGGAAGAAGAGATCAACTTTGTCAAATGCTTTTGCAAAATAAAAACAAAGAATTGAATGCTGAATTTGGTAATTTGGAGTTATTAAGTGTCCTTGACAAGAATAATTTTAATGAGGTTGTCAGTGTTATTGTGAAAATTATTTATATCTGAAGTTAGGCATTCTATTAATTTTAATTACTTTTTCCTTCTTCAGTTTCTTTATGTGTAAAATAGTGATAATAATATTTTTATATCTGTATCACTCTTTTTGTGCTCATATAGATTTTTGTAAGGATCAAATGGCAAAACATGAGAAAAATTTCAAATGGCAAAACATGAGAAAAATTAAGCTATGTAAAGTTACACAAACACACACTTAATATTTATTTGTGTCATATATTTTCAGGTAGGCATGTTTTAAACAAATGCACATTCAATGTGTACATCTGATGAATGGGTGTTTATTCTTTTAAAAACTAAGTTTGGTCCAATAAGAATTGTCTCTGAGATCATAGATGTTTAAATAGTTGGACTTGTTTTTAAATACACATGGTGATATACAAAAAATACATTATTTTGAAACAAAATATTGAGCCATATTTTTCTAGGGTGACAGATATGAACATTTTAAAGGTGCTTCTAAAGTTTATTTTTGGATATTTCCTTTTTTATTTTTTAAATAATAACCACTACTACCAACATCACCATCTTTACAATCACAATGAAATTCACAGCAAAAATAGCTACCATTTTTAGGCCATTTTACATATCAGACACTTAACATGTATTCTCTCATTTAATCTTTATAACTACTCTGTGATATAGATATTATTATTATTTCCACTCTTCACATAAAAATTGAGGCTCAAGAAGGCTAAGCAATTTGTCTAAGAACAGCAGATAGTATCATAATCATTTTTAAAATCAAATCTTTCTAAATCTATTGTTCTCACTGTTAAGACAATTGTGTCTTTTCATGTTTGGGTGTGTTGATAGGTTAGATTTGGCAAGATGAGGGTTCTGGAATAACTATTAGATCATTAAATATGAAATGTCTGATTTTGAATCAAAATTTTAGTTTATTATGTCTCAAACAAGAAACAGTACAATTAATCAAAGTATGCGCCTAAACTATGGACACATTTTGCCATCTTAAGGGTAGCTTGTCTATGACAGCAGTGAAGAAGCCTAGAGGGCGAGTAGCATGAAATCACAAACGGCGTTTTCCACAGCTTGCTGAGAATTGAGTATTTTTCCTTGCAAGAAGTGGTCCAAAGCCTGGAAGAAGTGGTAGTCAGATGGTGCAAGGTCTGATGAATACGGTGGATGACAGAGAGTTCCAAGTCCAGCCTCTTTAGTTTGAGCAGTATTGTTTTTCGTGACATGTGGTCTTGCAAGTGGATTAGCTTGTCTCTATTGGCCAATTTCAGCTGCTTAATCACAAGCATCCGCATTGTTTCGGCCAGCTGGTTCCAGAAGTCATCCACTGTAATGGATTGACCAGGTTTCATGGAGCTGTAGTGGATAATACTAGCACTGGACCACCAAATAGACACCGTTAGCTTTTTTTTTTTTTTATGAATATTTGGTTTTGAACTGTGTTTTGACACTTCATCTTTATCCAACCATTGTGCTAAATTCTTGCAATTGTCAAAAAGAATCCATTTTTCATCACATGTAATAATACAGTATAGAAATGGTTCATGTTTATGTCACAACAACAAAGAAAGGCAAACTTCGAGATGATTACTCTTTTGATGCTTGTTTAATTCATGCAGTACCCATCTGTCCAGCTTCTTTACTTTGCCGATTTGTTTCAAATGGTCCAATAATTGTTGGAATAGTAACATCAAACCTTGCTGCTAATTCAGGCATATGATGAGAAGGATTCACTTCTACTTCAGGTTTCAGCTCATCATTATCCACCTTGGTTTCAGATCACTCATGTGGCTTACTTTCAAAATTAAAATCACCAGAATGGAACTTCTCAAATCACTGATGTACTGTGCATTCATTAGCCATATTTTTCCCAAACATTTTGATGGTATTTCAAGTTGTTTGCACTGCATTGATTCCATGCTGAAACTCATATTCAAAAATAACACGAATTTTTGACTTATCCATGGGTTCACAAAAATTGCTCTAAAAAAAAATCGACAGATAATCACAAGCCAAAACATACATTTGAAAGACTGAGAATGTACTTCACAATAGGGAACAAAACAAAACAAAACAAAAACTGAGCAGTGTCCAAGTGAAATGTCAGAGATATCAACTGTCAAACATAGTACTTAAGGAAATCTGACATTTCATATTTAATGATCTAATATCTAGAAGTTTCTAGATTTGAGAACAAAATCAAGTTTTACTCATTCCAGAACACACACACACACCCCCAAAAGCTAGAATGCAGGTTAGAATATTGGTCCAAAAAGAGAAAGGACTTGAGATATAACAAAACTATTTGCAAATATTAGCTTCCTGCAAGCCTGAATTTATACACTGAAAAAGGGGAAGGGCATAAATCCATGCCATAGCTAAATTAATATATCTTAGTTGTCATTTCACTAGGCAGGGAATAATTCCAGGAGTCATAATTGGAAATGCTTAAGTTTAAAGACAGATATCCATTCCTTGAGTAGGATCAGGAAACAGAAAGCTAATATTTATTTATCTGTTTTAAGGGCACCTAGGATTTGTTTTAATCAGGTATGGTAAGACATGCATTAACACTGCACTAAGTAATGACTTTACAGCACTGGACCAGGTCATTCTGATGTTGTTCAAGGGTATGTCTGTAGGTAGTAGAGAGAAATAGAACTAGATGATTACTAAGGTTTCTCACTGCCTGTATTTTTCAGTATAGCCTAACTAGATCTTTAGGAGAGGAGCGATATGAGGAAACTTGTTCTTGCAGTGTATGCAGGATGCACTGCTGAGAGGAAGCTCACCCAAGAGTGAGCAGTTAGCATAGGGAAGAATTGAACTAATAGTCAGAAGACCTGCATTCCTACTCTCCCACTCCACTCTATTGCTGAGTAATATTGAGTGACTTCTTGGACCAAGGATTAATTCCAAAGAGTTTAGGGATTCAAAGCTTGGTAGAATAGTTGACAGTGATGAAATGAAATAGGAATGGAAATCGTGTGGTAAAATAAGTTGTTAACTAGTTATATAGAAAGTATGCAGTCATATATATTCAGTTGTATATAATTTCATTTGATTGTAGGTTCTCTAAGGAAAGCAGGTTGTTAACCTGAAGAGAATCTCTGGATATTCTTATTAAACTTAAGTGTAGAGTTTTCCATTACTTATCTTTCCCTTTCCTCAGTTCCTGTAACACTGGTTAGCTGCCACACATTGCTTGGTAAACAACCTTCTAATTGTTTCTTAGTTGCCTGTTATTATGCTCTGAATGTTTTTTCAATGTCTTACAAAAATAGACTATAAGCTTGTCAAGTTAAGAGCTTTGTTTAGATTCCTTATAGCATCTAGTGACTTCTGGACATATGGACACTCAATAAATATTAAGAAATGATAAATCTGTTGCCTGGAAGAATCTTATAAAGCTTCTAAATTAGCTCTCTAGTCTTTGTGATGAACAAGCAAACTTGGGGAGGATGAGGTGCTCATCCGAGGCCAAAGTCGAGGTGGTGGTGGTGCCCTGACCCAGTCCCATGCCTGGTTCTCCTTACCATGCCTCTTGATTGGTAGACTGAGTGTTGGGTGCCCGCATAAGCCTTCTTGTGAGCTTACTGGTTTTTAAAAGAAAAGCTAAATTCATTTAAATGTTTTATAAATTCTAATTGCCCATAATTACATAAAATTTCTCAAATGATATAATTTTTAACTAGGCCTTTATTCTGTCATTTGTCATTGATATAGATGACAGGAATAGAATATGTATTAAAATGTCAAGTGTACTAGGATGATGACATTTTATGTAAGTGCATAATTAAATCACATTTTGGAAGAAATGATAATCCCTATTTCCAAAAAAAGTGAATTATATTTGAGAACATTTTCTTGAGATGTCTCCAATTGGTATTCTATAACTCAATACCAACCAGCTTTATATATTACCCCAGAGCTGCCAAAAGACAAGACAAGATGATGCTGTCCTTAGCAATGTGGTGAAGACTACATAGAATGTACACATGTCTAAATGCTTCCCGAAGGCAGAGTGGAAGATGCACATTTTATTTCTAACAGTGTGTCCTGGGGCCAAAAACAAACTGCTCACCTTAATTACAAACATTGACAGAGGTATGATCCAATATGGGATTAATTGAAAAATATTTGCTTACTAGAAAGTAATAGCACTCATAGGGCTGCAGGTGATATTAATAAAAAATGATGTTTTTACACCATAAATGTTTGGCAACACCTGTGTTTCTACTCCAATTGTTTGTGACTCTTAAATTTCCTAACTCTCCGCTCAATCTCTTGATAAAAGAGAAGAAGGATGATAATTTTAAAAAATTGATATATTATGATTCTACTTTAAAATTATCTGAGCATAATCCTACAGGATAGAGAATGTTAACAATGAAAAGAAATAAGTGTTATATTAGAATTTTAGTATCCTTTTATTTGCGTATCTGTATGTATGTATGTCTATAAATCATTCGGAAGAAAAGATTTAAAAAATCATGTTTCAGGATTATTTCAATAATTAGACCCTGAAAAATTATTTTAAATTTGTCATTTATATTTTAATTATGCATTCTTTATACTTTCTACTGTGGGCATGTGTTGTATGCTAATGTAGATTTTAATTTTTTTATTATACTAATGATGATTACAATGGTTTCTTAAGTGGAATTTGAAAAGTATTTGAAATGTCAAATGTTATTTCCTCCTAGATCTTGCATTCTTCTTATTTTTCAGTGACAAATGTGGTTCACTGCTTTAAGTTATAACCATTTAGATATTATATTTTTATTATGGGTAAAAAAAAATCACGTAAGACACTTTTAATTAATTACCTGAATGAGTCCTATCTCTTCTGCTCTGTATCCAAAATTGCAGATATAAAAAGAAACTCTCTTGCAAAGGGAAAAGAAATTTTCATACTAAACAGCAAACTGCTTTCATATATGCTCATTGACAAACAACAAAAAAAATTAGAACAAGGAATTGTGAATAGGTAATACAGATAATTTGTTGTTAGTGTTTTTACTAAAAAAGATTAGAGTAGCAATCTAAGGCTTTTCTTTTGATTAGTTTAAACAGCCAATTCAGGGATAATAGCCCATCATTTTTGAAAGAAAGGAAAAAAAATATGTGTATGTATCTACTTATCTATCATCCATCTATCTGTACCTATCATCTACCTATCTCCTGTATCAGTCAGGAAAACAGAAACCACATTTAGAATTTCAAAGAAAGAGGATTTAATTCAGGGAATTATGTACACACATTAGACTCGAAGAGTAAAAAAGGGAAGCGCTGGTACCTCAGAAATTTATAACTGTAGGAAGGAACAACTACGCTTAGAAAAGAGGGCATGTTACCAGAAATGGGGAGCTTGGAGGGCTGGTGCTCAGGCCTTTATAGGGGGAGACATGGCCTGGTGTGTACTTTGAGCTCCTAGGGCCTCTGCCCTGTGGCTTCTCAGACTGCTGAGAGGGGCAAGGCCTATTGGTGCTTAGGCTGTGTGTGTGTGTGAGAGAGAGAGAGAGAGAGAGAGAGACTGGCTCTCTGGATCTGGGAGGGTGAGGCTTTGGCTCTCTTGTACCTCTAAGAATGTGAGGCAGGTGAATGCTTCCACTGCAGAAGAAGTTTGAAGTTGAGGCCATGTCGGCTGCTGCTAGAATAACACTGAAATAAAACTTAAAAACATGAAGGAAGTCCTTTATCCCTTTCTCCTTCTTTTCAATATCCTTAAAATAAAACAAAAAATAATAAATAAAACCTAAACAGAAAGTCAGATGTAAGATGGTATGGAAAATATAATTTATAGAAAACTAGTCACAGCCTCGCAGAGTCAAGTGAGGTGGACTTGTAGCAGAGAGACAATAGCCACCTTGTCTTATTCTTAACTTTCTTCTTAGCTCAGATTTGTTTTCCCAATAGCTTCCACTGAGATGTCTATCAGATGTCTCAAATATAATGTTGAAAAACTGAACAATTGATTTTTGTCCCTCACCCCCAAATATGCTTTTCTCATATTAGTAAATGGCATTACTATCCATCTACCTGCTTGGATCAAAATCTAGTAGTCATTCTTGACAACTCTCATTCTCTCACATCCCAAATTTAATCCACCAGGGAGTGCTATCAGTTCTACTTCTAGAAGAGACCCTGAATCTAGTTACTTCCCCATATCTCCACGGCTGCCATCTGAGTCCCAGCCACCATCGTTTCTCATGGAATATTTGAGTGGTCTTCTAACTGGGCTCCCTGCTTTCCCATCCATCCAGTGTCCTACTACTTTCCTTCTCATATGCTGTGCTTCAATTGCCCTGGAACATGACAAGTTCGTTTCCTTTTCATCCTGAAAGCTTTCTTTCTGCCCTGACATCTATTCTTTTGTATGCTTGCATGGCTGTGTCCTCCACATTTAGATCCCAGCGTCAGTTTCAGCTCCTGAGAGAGACCTTTCCCCACCATCCAGGCCAAAGTCTTCCCACCTTGCTCCATTATAGAGCTTAGAGTAGACCCACAAGATATATTTATTGACAGATAAATATCTTTTAAAGAGACATAAAGCCATAGGATTCTGAAGCCAAGGTAACTATGTTAAAACTTAGGAGAGATCTTATTAAAAAGTTGGGATTCATGGTGAATAAGAAGGGAACATTTTTATTAATAAATTATTAAAGAAAAATACGTTGATAATTATTTTTAATAAATTGATATAGAAAATTAGTTAAGTATTAATCTATGATTCACATATTTTAGATTTTAATTTTATTATTTTTTCAAGTGTTCAAGGAACTCCCACTATTTCATTTTAGATCTTGGGGAAGTATGTTGAGCGATGACTAAATCACTTGAGAGTTGAATGTGCAAATATACGGAAGTGACAGCTCTGTCACATCTGTTTTATTAGCAAGACATTCATGTCAGCACTAACTGCTATTGTGGAAACAAATGTGAACTATGTAAGCAAGGAGAGTTAATGGAAGTAACAGAAATTGTACAGTAGAGAAGGGAGAAGCAGTATCCTCCATCGGCCACAATTTTCACAGACCAAGTTCAGTCAGGGTTTTTTCAAATCCAGTCCTTTTCTAGTAGATACTGAGATTCCAGGGGAATACAATAGGTGGGACAGGGGAGTGGTACAGTTTTATGAGGTGATGGAGGTTTAAATCTAGGAAAGTTTAATATGGTGGTGGGGTAATGGAATGTGACATTATTGGCTTTAGAAACTGGTAGGGACACAGAGCCATTGGATCATTCCAGCTCCAGGACTCTAAGGGTCAAAGAAAGAAAAAAAAAGGGTGAAAAAAGGAAAGTCTTGCATATTTAAGCATATTAAGAAGCACAGAAAGTAGGGATCAAGTAAGTGATACTTTTGTCATAGAAGACATACAAGTGGTTTTAGAAATTTAGGGGAATAGTGTCATGAAGGTACAAAAATTTTTCTAAAACTTGCTATTTGGTGGTGCAAGGGCCATTGTCTTAGTGGCATCTCTTTGATTTTGGCTGAAAAGCAAATGTACAGAATCACAACACAGGAATCTAGCAGTCCCTACTTCAGGCTCCTAAATTTCATTTGCCCTTTGGGGGTTTTAAAATCCTTAATTATCATCGCTTCTACCATTCCATGTAGAGGACTCAGGACACTTTTGTTTCTCATCGTCACACTGTAACATTCTGTCTAAGTGTGGTTCACTTTGGTACAGTGGATATAGGGTAAATAGGAAGATAAAAGATTTACAAACACATAGAGAAACATGTTTTTGCTTATGAACAAAAAGTGGTCTGAATTTAACATTGGTAATTTATTGCCAAGACCACAGCCCTGTTCTATTCTACATGAAAGCCCAGGGCAACAAGCCTTAGGGTCTCAAACATAGAATTATTATCTAATGTTTTAATATTTATTGAGTGTTTAATAAATATACAGGTGAGTTACGACCAAAAAAAAAAATCCCCAAAGTTGCAAGCTTAGAGATTCAAAAGTCAGAGAATGGACTTAAATGGCTGACCTATCTCCCTCCTAAATTGACTTTATAACATACTATTCTGCCAATTAGAGACCTAATCTCATTTAATCAAATTTAAATGTTCTGTATGAAAACTGTTTCATGTCATTAATAGTATTCTTCAGTCCTTTGTAAATCTGAGTTTTTATGGATATTTAATAAAAATCATAGAATTCTTAATATATTTTGATATTTTATATATAACCATCATAATATGTGTCTAAGAATAATGTAATTATTTTTTTCAACTATGTTTCATGTCTCTCTTTAAATTACATATAAGTTGGCAATATTGAAAACAAGAGAGCCATGGTATCCCCTATCATCTATAGACCTACCTTAGCAATAAACAAGAAAGAGATAGGTTGACATGGAAGTTTCTTCAAGAGTTTGTTAGCATTGCAAGTGAAAGATAAAACACTGGCTTTATTTACTGTTGTCTATATATGGTTGTGAACTTGGATGTTAAATATAGATATGAAACTAGATTGATATAGAGCTGCATCCAACAACATATGTGTGAATTTGAGGGAACTTGCCTCACAAGTGGCATGTTGTTGGTCTGAATCAGTGAAGGGGAGCTCTTTGGTGCACAGTTGAATTATTTACTTGTAAGTGATAGTGCTGGTGGTCAAATGAACAGTTTCACAATTTGTCAATTAATGTATTTAGTCTTGTTTTTCATATTTCATATATAATTTACATTTATAAATCATTCCTTATATTTCTATTGGATCACATTCTAGATACAATTCACATTGCATTAAAATATTTACTTTTTAAAAATTGAATATTTCATTATTAATTACTGATGACTTCTTCTTAAGTCAGCAGAAGAGGGAAAAAATGAAATTTTTGCTTGCCAGTGAAAAATCTAGGATTTTGTTTCCCAATGTAAAACTGTCAATATTTCTGAAGTAGGAGAGTTTTGCTAAAGAAATTGAAACCGCTTATATTAAAATAATGTAAGGCCATAATGCAGGAACTGTGATAAAAGTATGGTTTCTACAGAAGTATAGACAAAGCTAAAGGTTAACCATTGTTCCCTAACTTTTCGTCCTGTAATTGCTTACTGCTGTAACTACTTTGACAGAGGCAAGATTTGTGATTTCCGCAATTGCTTCTACAGATAGCATCACTATTGTAAAACCTAAGACTGGTCTTTGAGATATCTTCCAGAATCTGCATTTGGAGGGAACAAATGACGTGAACTGGACCAGTGGCCATGCATAGGAACTGATCCAGCAGGTCCTGTGACCCTCTATCCAGCCACTATCTCAGCCATAAAGACTATTTCTGTTTCCCAACTCTATGAGTTCATACCCAGCCAATCAGCAGAACCAATTCCCTACCCATTTGTTTGCCAAACCACCTTTAAAAATCTCAGCCCCCAAATTCTCAAGGAGATGGATTTGAGAAATTTCTCCCATTTCCTGACTCAGTGTCTTGCGATACGTAAAGTTTTCTGTCCTGCAACTCCTCCTGCCTCGGTATACTGAACTCGATCTGGGCAGCAGACAAGGGACATAGTAGGGAAGTAACAAATTCACTTTTTAATCAAAAAGGTGCAACCTGTCCCCTCCTGAAACAATAGAAAAGCACAAGTGAAAAAATAATTGAATAGAGTAGCATGAGCAATATATTTACATAGGATTTTACCCACAAGTCAGACAAAATCACAATCAGCTCCACTATTTAAACAGAACAATAGTTTCATGCAAACTGGGAAATTACTCAGGAAAGGATGAATAGAATGGAGGTTCCTCTCATCTGACCCACTGCCAGTTTTCATGTTTATTTTTACAGTCTTTATACTTGCACAATCTAACACATTTATCCTTCCCACTGGAGTTACTCTGATATGCATTATACATTAATATGCACATTTGAATGAGGAGTCAGTTCCAGGTTATGATAAAAACTACTCATAAAGGATTTCTTCCCGATTTCACATCTTTAAAACAGGTACAACAGATTATTTTTCAAGGAAGGTAAGTTGTGTTTTATTAATTCTTTTTAAATGTTCAAAATTTGCTTTATTAGTTATTTTATAGTGTATTCTTAATGAATACATTCACATTAGACCAAGAGGAATGAAACCCGTCACTGAGAAGGTTCTCTAATGAGCCATATAGAATTGAAATAACTACATATGCATTCCACAAATGGACCATTAATTGGAAAAGAAGCAAAGTGTGAAGATATAATCCTATAGGATGGAACATAAAATGGTGATATATTTAAAGGCTTTAGAACTTTCAATTCATATGTGTGGAAGAAAAGGTGAATGTGATATGTAATCTGTTTTTTCCTCTTTCTAAGGTAAAGATTTTTATTAAACCATGGTAGTAACCTAATGTTGAGAAAGAAATAATTCTTGAGAATTTTGTCAGTTTAAAAAAACTCTTCTCCTGATCTAATGCTTCCTTTTTGGTTATTCAAGTAGCACATATCCATTACACTGGTGGCTGTTCTCTTAGGTTGCTGTTGCTGTCAGGACTGATTAAGAGGAGAAACAAGGACATCTCAATACTGTTGTGCTCACAAACCTGGTGAGAACAAGGCCTTGTTTGGATAAACATATACTTTATCTTCCATAGTGGGATCCTTTTGAGAGTAAAAGGGAAAGCTTTTAATAATTATAGTTGGGCCACAGGCATTAACTCGGTCTGTCCTGGACACACTGGGCTATGTGGTCCTACAGCTTATTTCAAAGCAGCAGATCATTTGCTGTCTTAGGTTGAACCTCTGCCCACAGTGATTCAAACATTATTTTCTTTCACTTTACTTGAATAAACCCAGTATCTCCTTGTCCTATACCTGCTTTTAGCTGATGCACTTCCCTGATCCCAACCTAATCATTTTTGTTTACTTTTCTCTTTTATGTATATAATTGTATTGTGTCATTTCAAAACAGTGATTTACAAACTACTCGCTGTGGAGGGATACAACGTGGGGCTTGGTACACGGAGCGCTGGGTGCAAAGGGTGACTTTTCAGGCACCATCTTTTCTTCTTTGTTTTAACTACAAAAGCTGTATCTTTTTCCCCCTATTTTATTTGTTTATCTTCCCAGTAAGCTTTTATCTGAGGACAGATTAGTTGGCTAAAATATGTTTGAAAAATCACCACGTATTTTTCTTAATGTCTCTGTGAATTTGCTTCAGATGATCTATGGAACTGCTAAAATTGTATGTGATAATTTGTTTCTTCATGTAGATGTGTTTTTCTGAGGAGACCACACACAAACTTCTCGTTTATTTAAGGAGGTTTGTAACTCATAATGAATTAATCACCACTGGTCAAAGGGTATGCACAACATCTTGAATTTTCAAACGCAGATCTGATTTAGAAATGAGGTACAAGGACTTCAGATCTGATAAATCATCCCCTATGTTTCTACTGAATTACTAACAAAATAACACTGAAATGATGTGAAAATTCATTATCCCTTGGTAAAAAAAAAGAAAAATGCTATTTGTATCCACGTTTGGATGGAGCGATTGCTGCCTTCTTGGTGGAGTGGCTTATCTGATATATGGGAATGGGCAATTAATTATCTTTCTATTCAATAGCTTTCTGTACCCTTTAAGTCTATTTAAATAGAAAGATGAAAATCATTAGTAAGACTAAATTTAAACAGAAATTTTATTTTCTATTGTCACATAGCAAACATTCTCAACACTTAATGGCTTAAAATAACAGCATTTATTATTTTTCATGATTCTGTAGGTTAGTTGGGTGATTACTCTTAATGTCCATGTTGTGTCATCTGGGGTCACTCAGGTAGCTGCTTTAGGCTGGGAGCTTGGCCAGGGCACCTGCAACTACAAAAGCTGTGGGGTTTTTTTCCCCTGTTTTATTTGTTTATCTTCCCAGTCAGCTTTTACCTGGTTCTCCATGTGGCTTATCCTCCAGAATCTTTCTGTGTGCCCTTTCTCTTCAGGAGAAGAGCCTGCAATTCCATGTAGCATGGAGACTGGCTTCCAAGAAGTTAAGCCCCAGCGCACAAGTGTTTATCAACCCTCTGCTTACGTCATGCCTGCTAATGCACGGCCAAGGCAAGTCCCAGGTCCAAGCCCCAAATCAATATGGGAGAGAACTACTTATGGCATAAATATTGGAAGACATGGTTCATCGACCGTTACTACCAAGGTACTAGTAGACGTTACCACCCGTGTAATGTCTAGCACAGAAAGAAACTTGATAAAGTTGTTTACACCAAGTAGGTTGGTAGCTCATAGACAGAAATTAAATCTATCATTTTAAATTAAAAACTTGTCATTTTGAACACCCAACTTAAGGCGATAGATCCTTACATATAAGCATGGAAAAATCCATACCTTCAAAACCTTCCTTATTAAAGTAGGAAGAAATAAAATGAAATATTTAAGTGTTTTAAATATTTAATATTTAAAATATTTTTTTAAAAATCCAAAAATAAAAATTACGGAGAACATAGGCATAAATAGTAAGATAAAAAGAATTTAATAACTTGAGAAACATTCATATAAGTGACAGATTAATATCAAATATTGCTTTCTTGAAAAATCTAACAAAATACATAAAACTCTATAATTAAAAATCAAATAGAGAAAACATACATAAAATGAGGAGCAAAAGTAAGTCATAGGGATAAAGATAATTATGGTTAATTCTAGGCTTACTAATATGTACTTCTTTATAGATTAATGGAATTTATAACCAAGAATTATAAATAAACTCATTTGAATTAAAAGTACTGAAATAGATGGTGCAAAATTATTATTATTTGCAGATAATATTATTATGTATCCAGGTAAATAGGAACAACTAAAATGATTAGAATTAACAAGAAATTGAATATCTATAAAATAAATATAGAAAAGTAAGGAGTTATTTGCAATTATTATGTACACAACATTGTGGAGAACAGTTTTTATTCACGTTAGTATCAAAATTTTCAATTATCTAGGAATAAAGTAATACATTGCCTGTTCCATGGAAAGCTCTCAAAAATATTTCCTTGATGATCAAGAACTAATAAAAATGAATAAGAAATGCCTATAAACTATATAATGAAACTAGCATACTTTTCTTGAGACATAAGGCAAGGCTTGATTAAATAAACATATAGTATGTTCTAGGATAAGTAGTATGAATATTATAAAGATGTCAATTTTATTTTATTAATTTAGAGATTTAATTCAATTCCATTATGCATCTCCCAAGAATTTTTTGGAACTTAAAGTCATATAAAAGTTTAAAAGAACAATAAAAAAGGGGAGAATATTATACATACCTTTTTATGAAAGAAGAGTAAGGCATGACAGCATGATCAGATACTTAATATTAAAATAGTGCCATGATAATCAAAACAAGATGCCACTAGCACTAAATACCAACAGTCAGATTAATGGGACTCAATAAAAATGTCAAGAATTGGCTTCAGTGTAATGAGGATTTGATATATTGTGAAGTTTCAAACCACTAGAAAAATTACAATTTAATTAGCAATGCTGCAAACATTATTACCTATTAAAAATAGATTTTTACCTCAAATCATAATCCATAATAATCCAAAACAATGGCAATTGGTGTATTTTCCTACATAAAAACTAAAACTTTTGTACATTAATTTATCATAAATAAACCTAAAAGGTATGTTTTAGTTATGCAAGATGAATAAGTTCTAGAGATCTGCTATATAGCATCATATTTATAGTTAAAAATACTGTATTTTACACTTAAAAATTGTTAAAAGTGTATATCTCATGTTAAATATTCTTACTACAATAAAAAGCAAAATTACTACAGGTACTTTTTTCTAAAACCCCCAAAGTGAATATCCTCATTAAATAAAGAGCTTTCACAAAAAATAATAAAATAATGAGTAATAAAAGCATGAATAGCAAAAATGTGGTTAAGACATAAACCAATAAAATAATACAAAATGAAAAAAAAAGAACAGGTTGTTTAATCTCACAATTGATTAAAGAAATTAAAAGTCAAAATATCTACATTTTGCATTGTAAAATGTGAAATATTATGATATTTAAAATGATAGTGTTGGCAATAGTTAGGTAAACAGGGCTTCTTAAAAATTAAAGAGGAGAGTAAAACGATACAACATATGTGTAGAACAATTTGGTAATGTATCAAAATATTTTAAATGATAATATCTTTTGATGTAGTAATTATTTTCCTAAAATTGACCCTAAGAAAATAACTTAGAGATGTTATGTGAATTAGAGAATTAATATTTAAAAGAAAGCATAAAACAAAATATAAGTAACTCATATTTACAACCATAGAATATTATTAAAGAACCTTACCATATATATGATGAGAATACTTGTAGGCATTAATAACTTATGACAAAAGAAAATATATGCTTCCTGGCATGCAGTAATATTCAGAGCATATTAATGTTATGTGAATAAAAAGTTTATAAAATATTATGCATAGTATAATACCAACAGAGCAAGCCTTTGAAGATAATATACCAAAATACTAATAGTACTTATTTCTTGCTTGTGTTATTATAAGTGATTTCATTTCTTTTTTTAGTGTGATTTTGCATATTTTTCAAAATTTCAAAATTAAGAATTGTTTTATTTTTATAATCAGAAGAAAGCTATCCAAAGTTACTAAATATCGTACACAAAAGACGAAAATACAAGACTGATCCTTCTGCTTGTATACACTACGTGAGCACATATTGGTGTATGTGCACACACATGTTCCAGAGTACACAGGTCTTTGCTTTGTGGCATTGGCTCTCACAACATTCACTGTGAATTAATGAGGCTCCCAGAGCCACAGTGTGTGTAGCACATGCTGAATATTTGAGTTGTTCTCAGTGTTCATTCCTCAACTACTATGAGGCATCGAAGGCCCCTGTGAGTACTTCATGATGAGAGATTTGGTCAGCCATAGTCTAATCTACAGCTATCTGAGGAATTTTCTTCAGGCTCAGATCTGACCCTTCTTAAATATTCCGAATACTTGTGGCTTCAAAGTTGTTTATTTTGTTTCACTTTTCCTTCAGTTACTCCCTGAGGAGTAAGTGATTGATTATGATTTCCTATGTCATATCAGTCAAAGAAAGGGCACTGCTATGTCTGTCTAATGCCTGCTTGCTCATCCTCCCTCTCTGTTCCTTTGTTCTCTCCTTCTTTCTCTCTCCTTTCCCCAACCCTAACACTAAGAGTTGGCCAAGATAACCAAACCTCTTTACCTGCCTTCAATGAGCTCAGAGTTACTTGGGGGAATGCATAGTACATAAAGTAAAATGTACCATTAAAGTATTTCATGTTTTCAGAAATTTTATGAAAAAATACTTTGTAAGGGCTAACTTGAATAATTCTCACAAGGATTTACTGAGAAAGTTGGTGAGAAGCTTAAATATTTTGACAAGATACTTCAACAGAAGCTTGGAAACTTGCTTTTCTATATGACAACCCTGTTACTATGGAGCAAAGCCTCTTAGCATAATGCTCAATTTGCAAATCCCGTCCTAGCAAATTGGATCTCTTTTCTCCACATATTCCCTGAAAGTATTTTCCAGTATGCCCTGACCAGGAATAAAAGTTCTTTTTCCCATGTACTATTCACTGTATATAGGAGCATCTAGGATCCCTAATCCCCAGCATCTGCAAATTGTTATTTCATTCTCACTGTGGTCTCCAATGTCATCCCTCACAGAACATCTGGTTCTTCCAGGATGGTTAGAAAAGTAGACTTGAACTTTGCCTTCTTTTCCTTTGCTTTTACCATTCATCTCTTTACCATCTTTTAATTTCTAAAGACTCTGGATGTGAATATATCAATTTGGGAGTTGGGATGAAAAAGGAGAAATAAATTTTTAATTTGTGTGTGGGAATTTTCCCCCAGAGATTAAATTTAAAAAGAGGCAACGCCATGCTACTGTTCATAGTTCAGATAGTACATACACTCATGAATTAAAGATAACCTAGTACTGGTAGATGGAATTCAAACTATTCAGAAATTCAGAATATTCTGATTTATTAAACTTGTCTTTCTAAGTAAGATAGAGTAGCTGAGCTAATAGACAGCTCATGTGTCTTCTTACTGAGTCTCATAAGGAAATAATAATACTGTAAGAGCTTTGAGAGAAAGAGAACTATAAAAACTGGTTCCGCTCTGATGGACAGACATTGGGAAAGGAACTATAAAATTTTGTACATTGACTGATGCTAATTCAAATAGTGTTAATTGCTCCCCTGCTTCCAGTCAAGGTGATGCCTTGAGACTCAACACAATTCCACTGAGTCTTGCCCTCCCAATCCCAGAATGGAGAGTGTCGGAAGACGAACTGTGGTTCAGAGTGGAATGCGGGGGTGGCGGGGGACAATGATCTTTGCTTTAGCTGTGCACTGCAGCCATCTCAGCATGCGTTGAAGTTAGGGGTAGGAAAATAGAGAAGGAGGCAGGCATGGGTATTATTTCTACCTATTATTTTTTGTCAGTGTTTCCTATAAATTTTGTTGTTAAGAAGTGCTTAATTGATTTATCCAGGGGGACAAGGGAGAGTTGACATAGGATATAGAACAACGTTGATAGATTAATCTTTAAAGTATGATTCCAGTTTTGACCTTCTGAGTCTTTCCTCACTCTTGTCCACCTAGGGGTACATGAATCCAGAAAGAGATTTCAGGTTCTGAAAGTCAAAAGGAGGGTTTCTGCATCTATCCTTTACCTTTACAAGCTGGGCTCTTGTTTGATGAATTATTGTTGAAAGTTTCTGCCTCTTCAGAGAAATCTCACTTGCCAGACTAGATCGCTGAATTTTAAATAAGGGAAGCTAGAGAAGTAGAGAGGAAGAGGAAAAGGGGAAGGCTTCCCTTTCCAGTCTTGAGGGATTGTGGAAAGGAGAAAGACAAAGTGGTATGTGAAGTGATCAAATGCAGGAGTCCCAACTTCTATTCTTCAGACTTCAGCCTGGAGGGGTAGTGTGTCTGATAAACAAGAGTATCATGTGGTACAGAGGGGTGTCTTCTTCACACCTCTGTTACAGACCTTGGGCAGAAGCTACATTGGTATCTTGCAGAAACATACACATACTAACATAGGACATTACTACATCACTGAAAATATAGCTGGGAGAACTTGACAGGCTAGCAATGTGGCCCTTTAACAATGGTCACAGGTGCATTGTCTGTGCCCTATGCCGGGAAGTTGTAGGATCAAAGCCAGACCTTAAAACAATCTGTAGAACCAGTGGGAGACTTCTGGGCCTGGACCCTGAGCAGAAACATTGGGTTCATCCCAAGAAGAATGGACCAAAAGTTTACTAAGATTGGACTTATGTACTACAGCCCCGGAGAGCCCAACAATAGGTTGGTAAGGAATTTATATTCAAGAACTCTAAATTGTTCCCTGTCTTTTAGCCCAGAGCATGTGAGCAGCACCACTGTTTCTGTCTTGAGGAGAGAAGCAGTTGGAGGGAAGTTATCTGTGAGACTGAGAATTTTTATCTAAGAGACCAAACATATCTCAAAGAGCTCTTTTTTGTATCAGACAAAACTTTAGATTACATTGGATATTTACTTATGCAAATAATGGGGGCACAATAGAAAGAATAGATTACTAACAAAATGACAAACTACATATATGAAAAAGGTTGTTATAGCACAAACTTTCACTTCTTTGGGTTGCAGTATGACTAAAAAATGGCAACTGTTCTTCAAATGTAAATGCTTGTAGTCCACAGATGTCATTCTGCAAAAGTCTGTTTTAGCTTTTTAAAAAAATTAAGTTCTGATTAAAGCTGAGAAAGTTCAAGAAATTGAACTGTCTTTTCCTTTGCTTCTCCATTTTTCTCCCTCTTGCTTTCTCTCACATATATATTCTCTTTCCAACATTTTTAGTACCAAATTAAGGGACACCAGGCTTCCAAGATGACAATATTTGACTTGATGACATTGTATTTACAGAATGTCACCTGTTGCGTACTATGTTCATAGCTCCTGTAATTGTTAAGGCATGGATGCAGGTATTCATATCTGCATTTTTGCATCTGGATCCTGAAATTCACCTTTTTTTTTTTTTTAAATAACCTTTTAAGATAAGTGGTGAGAAATGTTACTTCCTACTTCTGTCTGAACTTGTAAAGACTTTCCTGATTTTAAAATTTGTTTGTAGCAACTATCTTGAAAGGACACAAGAAAGATTTGTGATTTGTCATATAGACAATCTGCATCTGGGTGTTATTTCTCCTTATTTTTGTGTTTAACTCTATGTGGTTCTCAGGTCTTTAGTCTCTCTAGGTCACGTTTTTTTTGTTTGTTTGTTTGTTTTTTTCCTTTTGTTCTCAGAGGATTCTTTGCTTGACCAAACTTTAGTCAGGCTTGTAAACCTTCTCCTAGGCCCATCTGTTCACTTCCTTATAAAATACAGTTTTAGCAAGAACCTTGCTAAGTCTGGTTAGCAAGAACCTCCCACCCTCAATATTTGATCACCCTCGATATCTGATTGGGTTTCTTCCTCCACCATCCCTCAGGTGATGTTTGATCACTCTGGCCTGCCTTCAGCAAGAATCTTGTTTCTTTTTAGTAATTTTCCATCGGCTGACCCTGATCCTACTTCTTGGCTATAAATCCCAATTGCTCATGCTGTATATGGAGTGAAACCCAATCTCTGTCCCCTGTGCAAAATCCCATTTCAGTGGTCCCTATATTCCCTATTCCAGCGGCCCTGCATAAAGTCTTCCTTACTATGACACTTGATAAAGTGTAATTGAACAATTTTTTTCCTTAACAGTATGCATGTGTTTCATGGAATCTATGAACTCATTAAAGTTGTTAGAATATGCTGTATGAATAAACATTTTCTTTTCTGGTGAAGATCCATATTTTTTGTTAGATTTTCAAAGAGAATTGAGACTGAATAAATTTGAGAGCACTTGTTTCAATTTTATATGTCAGCCTTATTTTTGTCTCATCAACTCTTCATTTTTGCCTTTCTCTTCACTTTCTTCTTTCTCCTCCATAATATGAATAGGAAGTAAATCTTTATGAATGTAGAAAAACTTTGCTTTCTGGTTATGTCATCAAGGAAAAAGAATGAGAATTTTTTAGTTTTCTTTAAAATATAAAGTTGTTTAGTTATATGTTCCTTGGCTTATTATAAAGAGGTCATTATCTCTTCTAAGGCAAAGAATAAATAAATATAAATCAACAAAAATGTTAACAAAACACCCTCTGAATTTCTTTTGGTTTTGAAAAGAAATATTAAAAATGAATTAATTGATATTTTGAGGAAAATGTTTTTCAAATGAAAATATCGTATTTTGAATATTAAAATAGTAAGTTATTTTAAAAGCATTTAAATCATACTTAAAACAGAATATGTATATTTCCTAAAATCTTACCACTCAGAATTAATCACCATGAACCTTTTAGAAAATATTCTTTAAGGTATCTCTTGTATTAACACATAATTTAACATAAATGAAATCATAATATAATTTGTATTTTGCAACCTGCTTTTTTTTCCCTGATGAATATTATATCATGGTTAATTTTCCATGAATGAGAAGATCTAAACAATCATTTTCAATGCTTATGTAGACTTCAATTTATATTCAGACTACAATTTATTTTACCCATGGCGTACTGAAATATACATTAGTTTTTTCTAATTGTTCACTATTACAAATAATATTTGCATGTGTGGCTTTGTTCACATATTTCTAAATTTTTATTTTAATTTTTAAAATTCATTAGTATATATTTCAGGTATACAAAAATGTGTAAAAGAGCACGTAGTAAACACCCATGTGCCCAAAACCATGCTCCAAAGTTAAGACATCATAGAGTTAAGTCCCCTATATGTACTGACATTTTCATATAGTTGTCTAATTGACTACTTCAGATAAATTCCTGGAGCCTGATTTACTGGATCAAAGCACAGTGAAATCATTATTTTAAATACATTTTATTTATTCATGCTTACTTATTCAATAATGACTTATTCAGTACCTGTTGAGTGCTGGGGACTACGTCTAGGTCAGGCCCAGAGGGATGAAAGACACAATCCCTCTCTTCAAAGAGTATATGTAGCCTTCAGTCAAGTAATATGACAAATAAAATATGACATGAAAAGTGATAAAACGGAAAGAAAAATAAAGTACAATAGGGGCATATAGATACTAATCAGATGATCACCTAATCGGATCATCTAATCAGATGATCATAATAAGTCTGGAAGAGGAAGAATCAGGTAAGAAATGACTGTGAACATGGCAGACTTTTCAAGTGAAGGGCAGCTTTTGCAAAGGCCAGGAAGGAAAGAATAGATCCCACTGGGAAACTGACCTGAGTCTAGGATGACTGGAGCATGGAGTTCCAAGAATGAACAGTGAAGGATGAAGGCAGAAAGAAGGTAGAATTTGAGTGTTAGAAACAGAGAAAAATGGTTTGTACTACTGGTAGCGTGAGTTGAAATTGTTTTTTTAAAATAAAGTTGTAATTAACACATTTGAAGGCAGAAAGGGAGAAGAAATTATAGAGGGAGGGACAGAGGATATTGGAAAACCATTAAATTATTAATATGTGTTGGGTTTTAGTATATTCACAGCTCTATTTCTGTCATTATTTCTTAAATTTTAAATGGTTCCTTTTGAAAATTAGAGTAACAAATATACACTCCTCTGGCTCATATTTAAGATGAATCTTGCAAAGAGAAGTTTATGGTCTCTCTTTTGTATCCCGTTCCTTCTGACTGTATACATTAGTATACAATTACCAGGTGCTGTGCTTCTTCTTGACTGGGGATTCTTTCTCTTGGATTTGATTGTGCAGAGATCAGAGTGCAGGGATATAAAGATTGGGACTGGTAAAATTGTTAGATCTTTTTTCACTAAAAATAGGGCATTAATGGTCATCCAAAGGGAGTAAATTGGCATGCAATCACAAGTTATTCATGGTATGGGCAATTCACTTTTAAATTTTATCTAAAGGAATCATGCTTCCTGTGGCAAGTTCTGTATAAAATTTATAGCATTTCAGGTTAATACTATTGACCACCAGGAAGATGGTGAAATTGAAAGTATGTGCCAAATAATCTCCATAATAGTAGGCTTGTGTTCTCTTTCTTTGACCTTTGATTGCCTAGACATTATGGGCTGTAGTATACTGGAACAGTGTTCAATGCCCTAGACCTTCCGAGTTTTAGCATCTGCTTGAAGCTTAACGACTCACATCACTCTCGGCAACTGTGCTTTGGACTTACAGCAGTAATGCTGGTTTATGTGGATAATGGAACCAGTTTTCTGCTCCTGTGGTAGAATATGGTCATAAATGAACTTTTTGCAAAGAACTTTTCCTTATAGAACCATTTACACTGTTTTGACCTTGTACAAACTAATTCTCCTCTGCAAAAATGGTCTTTGTTGGTTTAGAGAGATAAAATTACATAACTATCATACATGATTGCCATAACTTGAACCATAAAAATCGAAGAAAAGGGATTTAAAAAAATCTGTTTTTATCCTTGATATGTGGTATTATTGTTTCCTCTACTTATGCTTGAGACTAGCCTTTTTTTTTTTCTTGCAGTAGGGATTAATATTACTCAAGTAATTGGCTTCCTAATTTCCTATGGGAATTATTAAACTGCCTAATAGACTAAATGGTTTAGAGTCATTTCTCTATGGTTTGACTTTAAGGTATTTAGAATTCTAAGGAAGGATTTCAGTTGTTCTAATTTACCCCCAAAATAAATAAAGCTACTCAAGGAGGTTCTGCTCTTTGAATTTTAAGGAATATCTATCTTAAGAAATAGAATATTGCAATGAGCATAAAGCTTTGCTTTTATGCTTTAAAAATTAATTCATTTATTAAATGTATGCATGTGTGCATACATGGATGTATATACGTGTGTGTGTTTATATTTAACAAAGGCTATGACAGTGACATACTTGAAATATTACAGAAAAAAAAATCAGGAGTTTGGAGGAGACATTTGAATCTATAGGGAGCTTCACTTTGTGAAAAAACTTAGATGACACTAAATAAACCATAAATTAACTGAAAATGATAGAATTAGAATTTAAGTTGCTGATATTGTTTGTCTACCCACTGTTTGCCTTTATCCTTCCTGGGAGGCTTCAACTCTGCAGGTTTCATCTTGCTTGCTCCTATATAGACACTTCCCAACTCTGGCCCAGACTGCCAGGGTCCTGTGGATCCTGGGTAATCTGTGTGACTCCAGTGCCTGGACATTCTGGGCAAGTGGCCTCCCAGAACGAGGGACAAATATTACCAGAGTTCTAGCTTTCCTCCATTCAGACTCTTTTCCTCCCTTTCCCCTCACACATCCACAGCTGCCAAGAGAGAGAGTTGAGCCAATATACCCAGCCTTCCACAGAGAGTGGGACTCAGATGTTTTCTCTTGGGGTTCTGTAGTGGACTGAGGGGTGCTCAGACTATGAGCTCCCTACCAGCCAGCCCTCTCTGGTGCTGCTTGCTGGGTGACTCAATCAAAGCAGAGTTCACCCTGAGGCAAAGGGACATTGAACCTACTTGGGCACCTCATGGGCAACTCTAGACCAGTGTGCTTCTTCCAGGCATAGTCAGGGATTGATCTTTGGGGACCAAGGACAGACCCTCAGGCTAGATCCCATACCCCCAGGTCTTGACCACATTGCTCGGGGGCATGGAGGGGAGATTTATGAATTAGTCTTGGGAGGCAAGGAAGTCTACATTTGCAGATTATGAGGGAGAGTACAATGTGGGTCCTAGCTGAAGCATGTTCATGGGGCACCCCTCTCCCCACAGGAGGGCCATGATATCAGCTCAGGGTGGAATCCTGGGCAGGGAACCTCCCAGACTGCAGCACAGTTATGAGGGAGGTCTGCTGGCTTGAGCTCCTGCCTGTCAGCAGATGCCGGTGGGAAACCTCAGAGCTGGGGAGGGCAGAGAGGAGCAAGGCCCATTCCAGACTGCCAGATTGTGAATCTCAGAAGGCCACACCTCCACAAAAAGACTTGCTGGTTGGGTGGGAACACTTCAGCCCCTCCCTGGTGGCTTTGCCCAGAAGCTGGAAGCAGACTGTTGACCCCTGTTGAAACAGATATCTTGCCAGCTTTTGTGGAGCCTGAGGGTAGGCCCACCCAGCCTAGCCCCACACAGTAGCACACCCTTACTTGCCTATACTGTGGCAAAGTATTAACACTAACTTGAAGTTCCAGGTCCCCATCCAATACCTGGAGCATTAGAGTGCTTCTCCTGAGGGGCTATAGCTGGTAACAGGACCCAAAAATAACATTTCAGCTTGTTTCTTCTAGCAAGCACCACCTACTGACAAGGAGGTCAATTTTCATGCTCTTTACAGCATTTATTGACTAAATCATAAAGGGTGTGGTTGATTCAAGCACTACCTTCTGTCTCAGAGATTAGACTGGGTGTGTCATTACAGCTAATACTGTTAAGAAAACCATAGGGCTAGGGAAAGAGATAGGATTTCAAAGATCTCCATCCTCCCTCATCAAAGAGACCCAGAGAATCTGCCTACTCACATAGCTCACCACACTTACAGCCTACAAACAACTAGCAATTAAGAAAACCACCAAACCAAGGATATCTATAACCAAGGCATCCATCCAGAACCTAGATCTTCATCAAAGCACCTATAAGCAAAGCCAAAGTTTCTTACCCAACATATGCTATAAACACACCCATGTGAGTGAGGTGAGGGGAAAAAGCACTTTACAAACAAAAGAAAATAAAAAAATAAGCAACAAGTGCTCCACATGAGAAGAAATCAGTGAAAGAACTCTCAAAGTATGAAGGATCAGAGTGAAAAGTCATCTCCCAGAAGGGAACACTAGCTTTCTAGCAATGGATACCAACCAAAATCATAATATTAAAATGATAGATTAAGAATTCCAAACATGGATGGTAAGAATGCTCAACAAAATCAAAAAGAAAATGGAAAACCAACTCAAAGAAACCAGAAAAACAATTCAGGAAATGAATGAAAAATTCACTAAAGATATCAACTTATTAAAAAAAAAAACAAATGGAACTTCTGGAAATGAAAAATTCATTTAAGGAAATACAAAACACAGTGGAAAGTCTTAAGAATAGACTAGATCAGGCACAATAAAGAATCTCAGAGCTTGAAAACAACGCCTTTGAATTAAACAAGTCAGTAAAAGATAAAGAACAGAGAATTAAGAGGAAGGAACAAAGCCTATAAGAAATATGGGATCATGTAAAGAGGCCAAACATAAGAATTATAGACATCCCTGAGGGTGAATATGAAAACACTCAAGGGTTAGAAAACCTCTTAGAGGGAATAATTTTGGAAAAATTCCCTGGTCTTGCTAGAAATTTATATGTCCAGGTACAAGAAGCTCAATGAACACCGGAAAGATTCATCATAAAGAAGCAGTCACCAGTACACATGGTCATCAGACTAGCCAAAGTTAACACAAAGGAGGAACTCCTGCAGACTATGAGGCAAAGACATCAGGTAAATTACAAAGGAAAATCCATCAGGCTAACTGAAGATATCTTCACTGAGACCTTACAAGCCAGAAGATATTAGGGCCCCATCTTCAGTCTTCTTAAACAGAATAATGTCCAGTTTAGAATTTTGTATCCTAAAAAACTAAGTTTCTTATGTGAGGGAGGAATAAAGACTTTTTCAAGACCATTTGTGCCCTGCAGGAAGTACTGAGATCTGCACTGTACACTGATCATCACAATAGAAATCCACCAGTGTAAAATCACCTAAAAGATAAAGCTCTGAACCCATATAAAATAATTGCTCAAGAGGTAAAATAAAACAATAAGGTTGTACCCAAGAGGATGAATGCAAATGCATCCTACTTATCAATTCTTTCAATAAACATGATTGGTTTGAATTCCCCACTCAAGAGACATAGGCTGGCTGAATGGATAAAAAAATACAAGCCAAGTATCTACTATCTCCAGGAAGCACATCTAACCCACAAGAACTTATTGAGCCTCAAGGTGAGGGGATGGAAGAAAATATTCCATGCAAATGTAAATCAAAAGAAAGCAGGTGTAGCCATTCTCATACCACATAATATAGACTTCAATCAACAAAAGTAAAGAAAGACAAAGACGGTCATTATATAATGGTAAATGGAGCAATGGTAAAGGGAGCAATTCATCAAGAAGACATAACAATCCTACATAGTTATGCACTCAACACAGGTGCTACCAGATTCATAAAGCAAACCCTACTAGATCGAAACAAAGTAATAAGCAGCAACATCATAATTCCTGTGGACTTCAGCACCCCACTGACAGATACTCCGAGCAGTAAATAAATAACAAAACACTGGTCTTGAACAAGACTCTAGAGCAAATAGGCCTAACAGACCTTTGCAGAACATCCCACCCCAAAACTGCTAAATATACATTCTTCTCATCAGCACATGGAACATTCTCTAAGATTGATCACTATCAAAAAGTCCCAAAACAACAAATGTTGACATGGATGCAGAGAGATAGAAGCACTGATACACTGCCAGTGGGACTGGAAACTAGTACACCTCCACAGACAGTAGTATTGAGATACCTCAAACAACTAAAAGTACACCTACAATTTGATCCAGCAATTCCACTAATGGGTATTTACACAAAAAAAGAAAAGTCATTTTATCAAAAAGACACTTGCACCAGAATGTTTATTTCAGTACAATTCACAACTGCAAAGATGAGGAATCAACCCAAGTGCCCATCAATTCATGAGTGGGTTAATGAAATGTTGGATATGTATACCATAGAGTGCTACTCAGCCATAAAAATATGAATGAATACCTTTTGCAACAATCTGGGTGGAACTGGAGACCATTCTCCTAGGTGAAGTATGGCAGGGATGGAAAAACAAACACCCCATGTACTCACTGTTAAATTAGATCAGCACTCATGTGCACAGATTGAAGTAAAACTCAATGGAAATCATGCTTACATTGTGGGAGGTGGGAGGAGAGAGGAAGGTATAAGTGAAATAATATTTAACGTGTAAACTGTACTCTGGGTGATGGGTATACTTATAACTTTGACTCAGGCAGTATAAAAGCAATCCATGTAATCAAAACATTTGTTACCCTGATAATATTCTGAAATAAACATTTCTCCAAAGAAGACATAAACATGGCCAATAGGTACATGAAAAAGTGCTCCATATCACTATTTATCAGGGGAATGCAAATCAAAATCACAATGAGCTATCATATCACACCTGTTGAAGTGGCTATTATTAAAAAAAAAAAGATAAATGTTGGTGAGGATATGGAGAAAAGGGAACCCTGCACAATGATGGTGGGAATGTAAATCGACATAGCGCTTTGGAAAACAGTATGGAAATTCCTCAAAAATTAAATACATTGTTGAAAGATTCAATCAAGCTAATTGCATATCCATCACCCCACCTACCAAAAAATCGTAGCTTAAGAACAAGAGTTTGATTATATTTTGCCTTGTAGATCCTAGAAAGTACACGTCTCTCTCCTTTCTTTTTTTTTAATTTCAAAATATTACAGGGGTACAAATGTTTCGGGTTACATATATCAATTTAGTTATGCTTGAGTCAGGGTTATAAGTGTGTCCATCACCCAGATAGTGTTCACTGTACCATTAGGTAAATTTTTGCCCATCCCCTCTGCACCCTCCCCCATGCTTAATTTCCAATGGGTTTTACTTCCCTCTGTGCACATGAGTGCTCATTGGTTAGTTCCAATTTAATAGCGAGTACATGTAGTGTTTGGTTTTCCATTCTTTAGATACTTCAGTTAGGATAATGATTGAATCTTTCTACAATGTATACATAGATCAAAACATTACGTGGTACCCCATAAGTATACATGATTATTATATGTCAATGAAAAATAAATTTTTTAAAAAAGGAAAAAAAAATTAAAATAGAGCTACCATCTGATACAGCAATCCTACTTCTTGGTATTTATCTAAAGAAACTGAAATCAGCATCTTGAAGAGATACAAACACTCCCGTATTCATTGCAGCATTATTCACAATAGCTGGGATGTGGAAACAACCTAAATGTCCTTCAATGGATGTATGGATAAAGAAAATTTGATATATACATACAACAGAATATTGCTTAGGGTTAAAAAAAGAAGTAAATTCTGCCATTTGTGAATATGTTATGTTATATGGCAAACGGGAATTGTGATGAGAGATAGCATTATGGTTGCAGATTGCAGATGGAATTAAGGTTGATAATCTGCTGGATGTAAATTGGGAGATTATTCTGCTGAGCCCAATCACAGGTGCTTAAAAGCAAATGAGGATGTCAGAAGAGTCTGTGAGAGAGATGCAGTGTGAGAAGAAGTTGACTGGCTATTGTTGGCTTTGAAGATAGAGGCAGGAAGAAGCTAGCCAAGGAAATGTGGTAGCCTCTAGAAGCTGATAAGAGCTCTCAGCTGACTGCCAACAAGAAAACAAGAATCTCAGTCCTATAACTATAGTGAACTAAATTTTGCCAGCAACTTGAATGATCAAAAAACCAGATTTTCCCCAAGAGCCTCAATAAAGGAATATAGCCCTATCATCACCTTCTTTTTCACCCTTGCAAGATTCTATTAATAAGTAGAAATTAAGCTGAATTTCCCAAATTGTGGCATAAAATAGTGTGAGATAATAATTTTGTGTTACTTTAAGTGGCTACTTTTGTGGTAATTTGTTATGACACTAATGAAAAAAAAAATATAGATAGATTCCAATTTTGAACAGTTATGAAAAAAACATGCTATAAAGCATAAATATAAATGTTTTTATTTAAATATGTTTTCATTTATCTCGGGTAAATATCTAGAAGTGGTACAGTCAATTCTCATTATTTGTGGTAGTTATGTTTTGTGAAGCCTCCTTGAAGACTGAATTAGTGACTATTGAGACATTGCTCCTAGGGGACATAGGGGGTCAAGTTCCTGTGAGCCTCTGGTCACAGTGTTTTTGTCAACTGCTAAATACATAACCTTGTTTTATGTGTGTTTCTGTTTAACGACATCTTATTTATTGTATATTGTTGATTAATTAACACTAACCTCACAGTCAACAGCACTATAACTCTTGTCTGAACAAAGCTTTTCCAACACACATTTTCTCTGTAAGGCACAGCACAGCCTTCTTGTGCTAAGAAACACTAGAAAGCATTTCGGCACTATAAACTTGGGGCCCATTTTAAACAGAAAAATCACCAACAAAAATCACAGAGATACAAAAAACTAAACAGACTACAAAAGGACACTTACTTACAATATGAGAACTAAAACAAGAAGCCAGAGCATCGCCTTGTTCAGTTTCAGCTGGGAATGTGTAAATTTGCAATTAAAATTTTTTGCTGTTCTGCACATGTCAGTGAGTAACTACAAAATTGCTGGTGAATATTGATTTGGGGGTTACAAATAAATTTTAGTAAGTAGGCAAATTCACAAATACAAAATCTGTGAATAGTGAAGATTGATTGCATTATTGGATAATATGGTGAGTGGACATTTAACTTTATAAGAAAATGCCAAGCTGTTCTCCAAAGTAGCTATACCACAGTAATTAGTATTATCAGCTTTTCTGACTTCAGCTATTCTAAAAGATATGCAGTGGTACCTCATTATGATTGTAATTTACATTTCCCTAATGACTAATAATGCTGAACATCTTTTTTTACTTAATTGCTATCCCTATATCTTCTTTAGTAAAGATATTTCTGTTCAAATATTTTGCTCATGTTATAAAAATTGGGTGGTTTGATTTCTTATTGTTGAGTTTAGAAAGTTCTTTCTATATTCTGGATATAAACCCTTTGTCGGATATGTCATTTGCAAATGTTTTGTCCCAGGGTGTGCCTTGTTTTTTTTTTATTTTTATTTTTATTTCAG
>VBSM01001124.1:29077924-29136540 GCA_008086735.1 Cheirogaleus medius
ATATTTTCTACCATTCTGTAGGTTTCCTGTTTACTCTGTTGATTATTTCCTTTGCTATGCAGAAGATTTTTAATTTAATTAAGTCTCATTTATTTATTTTTTCATTACTGTATTTGACTTTGCGGTTCTTAATCATAAATTCTTTGTCTAGCCCTATTATGAAAAATGAATGTTCAAATTTGAGCCATCCCAAATGGAATAGAAGTTTCCTATTTTAGAGAAAACATAATTTATCACCCCCTAAACCTATAAGTCAAAGGTAAAAAAGAAAAATAATATCTAAGAGTTTATTAACCAGGTGAAAGATTTTAGGGAAAGATATTTATGATTGTGTTTGGTGGTTGTTAGTTTAATTATAGGCAGAGTAATCTAAAAATAGGCATTCCAATTAGCAATAATATTTAGTTTACGTAGCTAGAAATTTGACTCACACCTATAATTGTGTGCGACAGAGTGTGTGAGCAATGCTGATTTAGGAATTACTAAATGACTACTGGAGGAGATAAAAGATTTATTTGTACTTATGAGCAATAGGAGATGTTAGGTATTTATATAACTCACTAACAATTTCCACAGTTCTACTTTAATACCAAAAAATATTCGCACGCATTTAAACTGAGTTCCACAATACTGTAGAAATAACAAACCCACAATTAAAATGCAGAGAGATAATAGATTCATGTGCTTTCTGTGTGATGGAAGATTGTTTAGATTTCAAGGTTTATTTTGTCCTGCCAACAGCGTTATTAATCATCCTTCCTCATTTCCTTTCACTGCTGCGATATGACAAGGATTTTCTTTCACCTTGAAAAACTGCACATAGTGGAGAGTTTCTTTGCTTTATTCCTGCAGTCTTAACATATCCTACTGAGTAAAGGTAAATTGTTTTTTACTCTGTACTCTGTTATATTTTTGAAAAATGGTTTTCAAATCACAGATTTGATTCCTCTCTTGGTATTGAAAGATCATAAACAAATGCATTTTTATGTTATTTTTCTCCAGAAAGCTTTATGATTTTATCCTCGGCAACTGGACTAATTCAATAAGCAGCAGACCATAAGGCAGTAAATGGATACGCTATTAATTTTTATTGCCAAAGTTTCTTTTATGTACTATTTGATCTAAAGATGTTATTCACATTTTTATGATGACACTGGCAGATTTGAAAAAAATCTAGCTCTATAATTCTTATTGATAAAGCCTGGATATTTTCAACTCTGCAGCCCAAGGAAAAGCAGCAATTCAAATCCCACAAACCAGTCCATTAAGTGAAAAGTCTTGGGTAAGAAAGAGAAAGCAAAGCAGGTAGCTTATAGTTTAGTTGCCCAATCAATAGCACACAATTGGGAAGGTTTAACTACTATAGCAATACCAGTTCACTAAAAGAACTTGGTGGATATTTTATTCTTTTCTTTGTTCACCTTCAAAATGAGAAGTACAAGCCTGAATTACCTCAAGGATAGCTTCTAAAAATTGCTTTGATTCTGTGATTGCACCAAATTGGCACTGAAGCAGTTGACCATTAAAAAAGAATGGCCAAATTAAAAAAAAAATGGAGAGAAAAAAAGAATATATGGACGTGCCTCAGATGTCCTGGCGTTCTGCAGGCCCTCAACACCTAGACTATTTTGCTGTTAGCTTTGCAGTTGTATAATACTAAGGGGTAAGGACAGTGGAATCTCACATCCCAAACTCATGTTGACAAATCCAGTGCTCCCAATTCATATTCCCTCACCTTTGAAAAAGAGTTCTGTTCTATAGAGATCCAAAAGAAGAAGTGGTGGCTGGCTATAACTTAAAACACTGGTGTAATGACAGTAGTACGGCCTTCAGTGATATATTACATCAATTTCACCAATATGTATTGAGGACTTATGTGTAAAACTTCATGGAAATACACATAAACATACTCTATGCCCACTGGGAGCTTAATCAGAGAAATAAGATCCAGTCACAAAATATACATAAAATACAAGTTGATAATCATGAAAATGCTGTTTTACAGCTGTTAATATTCATGCAAAACTTACATGCTAAATGACTGGTTTGGGAATTTCCATGCTGGTGTGGTCTAGGAAGGTTTATGGGCATTCGGTTTACTCTTAGAGGGTTGTTTAGGGTTAAGTAATGCTAGAAAGATTATTTTTACATTGGTGAGGCAGACAATAAACACTAAAGGCACTCAAAGAGGAAGACATGATTCAAAGCTGAGTGCTATGAAAATTCTTTAGGGAAGAGGTAATATATGAGTTAGAAATCTTCTAAAGTCTATGGCAGATATAATACTTAACGGGGAAGTGTTAGAAACTTTCTTATAAAGTGAGGAATGAGACAAGTACATCCATCATGATACTATTTAACATCAGGCTAGTGATCTTAGCAAACATAGTAAGATAAAAAGTAATAAAAGGAATGAGAATTAGAAATCCACATACAAAACAGCCAGGTTGCTGGACATAAATCTGTAGTATATACCTTTTGAAATAACTTTACTAAGATATAATTTACAGATCATACAGTTCACCCATTTAAAATGTACAAATCAATAAATTTTAGTATATTCGCAGTTGTGCAACAATGATCATAATCTAATTTTAGAACATTTTTATTAATCTATAAACCAACTCTGTACCATTGTCTCCCTCATCCCACATACCCTTAGCCTTAGGCACCCAAGAATTTATCTCTGTCTCTAAAATTTGCCTAATGTGGACATTTCATATAAGTAGAATCATACAATATGTTATCTGTTGTGACTGATGTCTTTCACTGAAGATAATGATTTTGAGCTTCATCTATGTTGTAGTATATATCACCATTTCATTGTTTCTTATTGTCAAATAATATCCATTATATAGAGAAACCAAATTTCATTATCTATTCATTAGTCAATGGACATTTAGGTTGTTTCAACATTTTGGCTATTATGAATAATCCTGCTATGAACATTCATATACAAGGTTTTTATTGTGGATGTATACTTTTATTTTTCTTGGCTAATTGTGTAATTACTTGGTCATAAGTTCACTTTAACCATTTAGTAACTCTACGGTTACTCTAACTCAAATAGTCTAATCATTTGAAGAACTGCCAGACTGTTTTCTAGAGTGGCTATAGTGTTTTACATACTCACCAGCAATATATGAGGTTTCCAACTTCTCTACATCCTCATCAACACTTGTTATTATCTGTCTTTTTTTACTATACCCAATATAGATGTGAAATGTTGCCTCATTGTGGGTTTTTAATTTTAATTTTAATTTCAAGGTATTATGGGGGTACAAATGTTTTTGGTTACATGGATCAGTTTTGTAATGTTCGAGTTATGGTTAAAAGTGTGCCTGTCACCCAGATAGTGTTCATTGTACCTTTAAAATAAAGGTAAAATGTACCATTGTACATTTTAAAATATATTACATTTATATGTGTTATAGACTCTATGGTACAATTATATACATATTATATAATGCAATTTCTTTTTAAATAAATCAGATAAAGAAAGAAGAAAAATGTGCATTTATATTATCTTTAAGATTACATAATAACCTTACTGGAATTTTTTGTTTCTTCATGTGAGTTTACATTACTGTCTAAGGTCACTTGCTTTAATTAGTATTCTCTCTCTCAGCACATTCTCTCTTATGTGCCCTAAGAAAACCCCAATATATTTTCCTTCATTGCACACACTCATAGTACTTAAACTTCCATAGTTATTTGTCGAATACATGTACAAACCTCTGCACTTAAGTTCCACGGCAGTTGGGATGAAGCCTATTGTCTGGTACAATGGCTGGCACATAATAAATACTTAATAGATGGATGAGTAAATGAATAAATAAATGGACAAATGAAAGAATAAAAATCTCTCCATGAAATCAAAATTTTTTTCCAATTTGCTCTTTCTAATCTTTGAAGGCTCAACATTCTAGGGTCCTATTTTAAATTTGTGGGCAATGCAGGGTGACTTTCCTGAGTTTGGAATTTGGAGAGTAGGCAATTTGCTGTTTTTGAAGATGCAATTCTGTAGTCAGCTGAACAATGCCCCACCCCAAATATATCCACACCCTAATCCCCTAAACCTACGAATACGTTACCTGACATGGCAAAAGGTACTTTGCAGATGTGATTAAGGTCATGGACCTTGAGATAGGGAGAATTATCCTCTATTATCTATGGGGGCCCAGTATTACCACAACTCCTTAAAATGAGAGAAACTTTTCTGACTGTGTAAGAGAAAGATGGCAGTGTGAGGATTTGATGCTCCACTGTTGGTTTTGAGATGTAGGAGCCTATGTTTAAGGTTTGGAGAGAGGCTTCTAGGAGGTAAGAGTGGCCCCAGATGTAGGAAGCCAGCAAGGAAATGAAGACCTCAGTTCTACAACCGCATGGAACTGAATTCTGATAACACTAAATGAGCAGGAAATAGATTCTCCTCCAGAGCCTACAGAAAGGCAGCCCTGTGGACACCTTGATTTTAACCCTAGGAGATCTGTGTCAGTCGTCCTACACACAGAACTGTGAAATAATAAATTTGTATTATTTTAAGCCACTCTATTTGTGGTTGCTGTAACACAGAAAACTAGTACAAATTCGTATCCAGTTCTGAATTGTAATGGTATCTTAAAGTTGAAGTCTTTTCTTTTAATCATAGGAGAATGCTCTTTACTGTCATAATATTTGGGAACACTCATTCAATGTTTTGTTTCATGTCCTTAATCTCAAGCTTATTTATTTATATATACTTTTCGAGTCCCACACTACTAATGGAAGGGTTGGCAGAAATTTCTTCCACATTTCTGAAGAAATCTCCTTACAACACACTGAAATTAAAATTAAAAAAATGTAATTTCTGATAGAATGTACATTTTCTGGTTATCACTAACTTTTGCTTTTCATTTAACATATATTCTAGACATTTGAACAATTAAAGTTTGCATCTTTTAACAAAAGAAAAATAAACACTTTTAGAACAAGATCTCAAATGATAATAATAATTTTGATATGCATAAAGCTGGCAATCCATAACTAGAACTCCACTAATATGTTTTCCAATGAAAGTCAGTAGTTATTATTTCCTTCTTTAAGAAAGAGGATAGAATGTATATATACATATATACACACATATACTGTACATATATACACACGTATAGAGTGTGGGTATATATTAATGTGTGTGTATATATATGTATATAAAATCTTTCTTTCACTAAACTTTTGGGCTTATGGGATCCAGTTTAAACCTAAATTATAATGTAAAATTTAGTAGTAGTTTTATTACATTGTGGCTCAGAGTTTATTTTTTTATAAGGGCATATAACTTTAAAAGACATGTTGAAAATGGCAAATGTTAATAATTGTTAAGATAAGTAGTAGATAAAATGGATATTCATTATAATATTTTGTCTGCATTTGTATATGTTTGAAAATTTCCATTAAAAAAGAATACACTCTAGTTCACAAGGTTAAACTGTCAAGAGTCACAGCAAAATTCCATGGAGTTTTAAATTATCAGAAGGATATTAAGCTTTGTTTGATTTTATCATGTCAAGTTTTTTGACATCTCTTTTCTTTTTATGGGTGTGTGCTCTGCATGTTATTCAGTCAAGACACAGTATCAAGAGACCTTTTCTACAAATACAGGAAAATCTAGGCATTTGAATTAACCGATGGGGGAAGGAACATGGAAAGCATTAAAAGAAGGGAGAGCTATGGTGAATATCAATTCATTATATAAAATTTATGCAGCTCTGGATATTCACAAATGTAGATAGATATGGCTGCTTAAATTCTATTCTCTATTTTAAATAACTTTCTCCTTTGTGTTTCTTTAAAGAAAACAACTATAGCAACCTTGAAAAAAAATCGATGTTTTATTTTTGCATTTTAAAAAGTACAGTAAGTATTCAGTAAAATTATAAATTTAAGGATAGCTAAATTAGACCCCTATACACTTAAAAGTAATTAATGGAATAATGAAAGAGTATATTGCAATTTAATAGTATCACCATTAATGACCTTCTTTTCTTCAACTAAAGTGTCTGGGGGAGCAGATTGCTGTTGTGGCTATGATTTTTATATTCACTAACAAGTCAATAGAGAGAACCAGCTCAAACTAGTCCTGTGTTTTGCTTCTCTTTTAACATTGTGTTCCAGCTCTCTGTACTGTCAAAAGTCAAGCAAAATTTCTTTTCTCATCCTTTGATCTATCAATTTCTATTGCTTAAAATTAAATCCCAGTGGCAATCTTATTTTGACTAGAATAGGAGACATGCAGTTTAGTGTTATAATTTATTTTCCCCCAAACAAAAGAATAATGACTTATTAAACTGCCTGTGGTGTCCCAATTACCCTTTCAAAGACACACCCTGACAAAAATTCCAGGCATGTATGTCTAACATTAATGAGAAATGCTATTTATCTCTTTCTGTGGGCCTAATGTTCAATACCACTTCTGTATAGATCTATTGTGGAAGTGGTCTTGGCCTCTACTTTTGTGCCATGGGACATCTTTAAAAAATCCTGTAACATTAAATGGAATTGGAATAATGTCTTCTCTTAAAAGGTCCTATCACAAAACAGTGGATCTCAAGATTGAGTTTTTTTTAATCTTCTTATGGAACAAAAATTGGCCCTTGTGACCCTTTGATTTGGTCTGTTTTCCCAGAATCCTGGAATTATAGCTTTGTGGTTTATTCCTGTATGAGTGTAAAACAAGACCTGGCCTTTCCCTAATATATGTATGTGTATGTATGTGTATATATATATATATATTTTTTTTAGACCAAGTTTATTAACAATTTAGTCTTTAATGAGACTAAACATAAGCATGTTTACATATCATGTTTCAAAAGAAAACCAGATAATTTAAAAAATATATGGAATATTTTGTTGAAAGGTTCAGTATTTCATGATATTAACAATATTTTACTCTCTTAGGAAGTGGCTACCTAGGAATGTGACTCCTAGGTACTTTCCTTCTGTAGACCCTGGTTTGCTGAAAAATGATGACTTTTGTTCAGGTGTGGTGGCTCGTGCCTGTAATCCTAGCATTCTGGTAGGCCAAGGTGGGAAGATAGCTTGAGGCTACGAGTTCAAGACCAGCCTGAGCAAGAGCGAGACCCTGCCTCTACCAAAAATAGAAAAATCAGCCGGGCATGGTGGCCCATGCCTCTAGTCCCAGCTACTTGGAAGACTGAGGCAGGAGGATGCCTCAAGCCCAAGAGTTTTAGATCACACCACTGCACTCTAGCCCAAGTGACAGAGCAAGAGCCTGTCTCAAAAAAAAAAAAAAAGAAAGAAAGAAAGATGACTTTCCATGTTCCTATTTGTATCAGTGCATTTGCTCTCTGTTCAAAACAGTAACATTCATTTTTCATTACTGAAAATTCCTCTTTGGTTCTTAATTTAGATATCTATAGACTGTATCATTGACCGTGCCCTTTTTTGTTTTCCTTTATTTATCACACCATCAGTTCTGAAATACTTGCCTTCTTTTTTAAAAAATCAAACTTTCACTTTAATTCCAAAACCTTTTTTGTTTTTTTATGTTTTCCCCAGTAGCATAATTTTGAACTGCCTTAGGACCAGAGTCACTTCTGCTTTCATGAAGCCATAGGAACCAGGTAAAAGCAGCAAGGTTTGGGGAAAGCATGAGGATTTAGTGGCCAAACAGATCTGTCTTTGAATCCCAGTTCCACCTGACAATGTTAAACTTAGTAATATATGCAAAGATTCTGGCACAATATTAGTGTTCAACAAATGTTATTTCCTTTCTCTTTATTTCTGAACACTATTTCTTCTGTAATACATGTATTATTATTCAAATTTTTGGTTTTAACTAGCAAAGAAAGTATTTGGCAGAGTGACTGTCATATACAGTCACTCAACAAATATTAGTTATTCTCAAAATTATTACCTTTACATTTCCATCCAACTTTTCCTTAGTCCATTTCCCATCAAGTTCTTTGTGCTTTCAATAGCAACTATATTTATTGTTTTCTTCTAAATATTTGCTGAGAGTGTTCTTGTCTAGCAACTGGCTTTTTTGATGTCCCTTTCAGGACACCAAGTTCCTAAAGGTGAAAAGTGAAAAATGGGTAAAGTGGAAGAAAAAAATACAGCATTAAATAGGAAGGAAAAATTGGAAAGGACGAAAATGAAGTTATATTTGTCTTATTCGGAAAAAGTTTAAAAAAGACGGTTTTGAAGAGCAATGTGCACTCTCTAATGAATTGTTATGATACTGATATTTTTAGATTCATTATTTGGCTTTTTGACTAATCCATTGTATTATAATAATAGTGCATACTGGTGTTTGACCAATTTAACAGTAATTGAACATAACCTGATGCATGAAATCTTCTGTATAATTACCCAAAAAGTACATTTTTTTCCCATGAATAATATGAAGTTTTTTGAAATGGGAGCTTTAGATTTCACCTGGAGTTAAAAGTCGTGGTGACATTTAAACTACAGATATGGAGAACTGAACTTATTATTTTTCCTCCACACAGATATTAATGAAAGAAGGCGCCACAACTCATATAGATGCTTATTTTCTTACTGGGAATCTTCCAAACGCCTGCTCCAAAAGCAGCCCTCCCACCCAATCACTACATCTTCTGAATTCTACCTCCCTTACTGAATCCATTTCCTGGTCTCCATCCCACAGTTCTACCACCTTTTAGGCTATCAGCCTCATTTACCCAGCCTACTGCAACATCCTCCTATTTGGTTTGCCTGGCTCTCGTATAGATACAAATGCAGGGAGAGCTATTTATAATATATCATGTCACTCTCCTGGTTAAAACAGGGCAGGCTTTCCTCTGCCCTAAATTAAAATTAAAACAGTTACCGTCATGATCTGCTTTCAACTGCCTGCTCCAGTCCCATCTCTCTGTTCTTCCCTCCCAGCATTTTCTGCTATAGCCCCACTGAACCTCTTCCAGTTCCTGGAATTGCTAATTCACTGTCCTGCTTCAGAGATTTTGCCCCACCATTTTTTTTTTTCCGGAGACACTTCCGTATCTGCTCCATCTTTATTATGCACCCTTATGTATATGTGTGTATGTATATTTTTTATTTAATATGTATACTATAATATCATCATATATAAAATATATATTATAAGGAATTGGCATATATAGGTTTATTATAAGGAATGGGCTTACATGATTATGAAGGCTGAGAAGTCCCAGGATCTGTAGTGGGCAAGCTGGAGACCCAGAGAGCTGATGGTACAGTTTTATTCCTACTCCAAAGGCCTGAAGCAAGAGAGAGTGAATTCTTCCTTACTTCACCTTTTTGCCCTATTCAGGCCTTCAGTGGGTTGGATGAGATCCCCCCATAATGGAGAGGATAATCTATTTTAGTCGGTCTACAGATTCAAGTGTTCATCTCATCCAGTACTCTCATAGACACACCCTGAATAACGTTTAACCAAATATCTGAGCACCCTATGGTCCAGTGCAGTTGACACTCAAAACTAACTGTCACACCCTTCTAGTCTCAGTATGGACACACCCCTTTCTCCAGGGAAATTTCCATGACTCCCAAGTCCTGGTGAGATTGCATTCTTACGATCTTGTCTGCTCTCACAATATACTGTTTATCCCCATCATGGCATATACTGTTCATCCCCTCATTGTATCCTCATTGCCTGCTTACGCATATCCCACAAAAGACTCTACACTTTAGTTTCACATTTGTCTTGCTTATCCTTACCTCTGTAATTCCTAACTTAGGAATTGTACTTTGGCACTTAGGAGGTGTTCAATAAATGTTTGTTGAATGTGTGAGATATTCTATTAACCTTTAACTTGAATCCTTACTAACATTAAAACAATATAATTATTTTAGCTTGATTGCTAAAAACCAACACTTACTCCTGGCCAATTATGGCTGAATATATATGTAACAATATTCAAGATTCTGGTTTCGTTAACTTTCCTCCGAGATTCGTACACTAAACCCACTCAATCTGTGGTTTAGATATTTTATGCTGATTAAAGCTGTGGCTACCTTGTTAGAATTCTCTTTGTTGCTCACCACCAGGGAAAAGGGCATTCCATTTAGCTGTTTCAAATTAGAAATAGCATATGAAAGGAAAAGAAGCTTTGGAATGAAAAACAGCTCAGGGTAGAAGACTAGTGCTGACTGCCTTCATTCTGTCTTAGTTATTGACTCCTGTCTATTGAACATCTAGAAAACTACCTGGCACAAATTAGGTTCTAAAAATTGTTAGGTGAGTGAACTTTGATAAGTTACAAAAATTATTTAAGTCACAGTCTTCATTTAGTAAGTGATAGTAATTGTCTTTACTTCACAAAGGTTTTTGAGAATATAGACAAATTAACATGCTCAAACTGAATACAGTAGATAAATGAAAGTCTCATATTTCTTATTTTCATAGCATCAGAATATATGTGAATGTGTTTATAATTATAAAATATTTGTTCCATCCTGCAGCCCCTAATCACACACTTTTCCTTCTATTTTTAAGTACTTTTTATATGCCAAGCACTATGCTAAGGGTTTTATGTACATAATTTTATTTTATTTGAATAAAGTATTGTTCCCCTCAGTTGGTAAGTAAAATCTAGTCTCATAAAGATCTGATAACTTGCCCAAGGTCACACAGGTGTGGAGTTGCAAACCCTAAACTGGTACCTGGGTTTATCTGATACCAAAATTGAATGGTCATAACCTTGTACAATTTTAAAACATCTGGAATGAAGCCTGTGTCAATTAAAAGTTAATTTCTTTCCCCTTCTTATCCTCCGGGATCATCATTCTATTGTTTGTGTCCTTTGGATTTGCACAAGCACATAGTAGGTGATGTTTATGAAAGAATGGCAGGGACAACTTAAGGGTGAGGGTGTAGGAAGATACTTGCGCCAACTGCTCTTGGCTCCCTTCCCAGCTATAATGATTGCCTCTCCCACTCACAGGTGGGCCTTCTGGAACACAGTGCTGGCTGCCACAGAGAAAGTCTTCCCTGGATAGACTTTGGACTTTCCTGGACTGCTATGGATAACTGGTAATGAGGAGGTTGTCTGTCCTTCATCTTTGTAAAAAAGATAAGGAAAGACCCAGCTGGCTACATCCAGTTAAAGGGAAAGTGCAAAGATGAACTTATCTTATGTAGTATGTCTATACCCATCCCTGCCAATATGCATCTCAATACATATTAAGTTTTACTCCTTAATCCTAATGCCTGATGATGTCCTTCCACTTGTATTGTATTTATTCATTTATTTATGAGATGGGGTCTCACTATATTGCCCAGGCTGGTCTTGAACTCCTGAGCCTGAGTGATCCTCTGCCTCCTGTGCCCAGCTTCCACCTATATTTTAGAATCTTTCCCTTCCTCCTTCTCATATTTACTTCCACAATTATCATCTCCCCATTATATCAACAGTGCCTTTTGCTTCATTACATTACTACCCTTTTCTTCCTCTACACCCTCAAGAATATTTTCCTCCTATGACAATAACAACAAACATTTTGATAACTATAATTTTCTTTTAGTCATCTTTTTTCCATATGATGCAAAAAACTCGTAGAACAGATGACTAACTTAATTTTTCTCCTATTACCTCCCAAGTTCTACAATTTAAATTTTGTTAAAAGAACTCTATAATCATCTTTGAGTTAAAAAACCATCCATTGAATTACATTTACAACCTTATAAATTAACTGAATGGTAAAATGTGATTCCATTGTTTTTAAATGGATACTTCATATATTAAAAAATATTTTTAATCAACTGTGTTATATTTTATCTCTGAAAAATTGAAGTTTTTCCTTTGCAATTAGCAGGGACTTTCTTTCAATATTGCACATACTTAGCCTATTTACAAGTAAATCTGATTTTTCACTCGGGGTTTAATAAATTGATCTTTATAATAAATGTATTCAATTATAGTTGGAAGATATTCTTAATGAAAAATGTTGATAATTAAAAAATTCAAATCATGGGTATCTAGTTAGTGTTTTTCTAATTACTTGTCCTTAATTACTATACACACCCACACATACACATTTTCTACTTTAACCCGTATCAAATTTATTAATAGCTTGACTACTAAGATGAGGAAAATTATTCTATTTATAATTACTTTAGTTTTTTAAAAGAATTTTAAACACTTGGTAGAAATTAATATTTTGTAAAGACACATGTCAGAGAGTGCAGCAAAGTATTTTATTACTTTTTAGCCTCAAAAAGTGGAAACATTTTATTTCCTTAAATGTTACTATTTTGCAAAGACTTTTAGTTTCTCTCTCTGTGTCTCTTTATCCCTCATTTGTGAATGCTTGCATAATATATCCAGTAAGTATATTTTTTGGAAGTATAACTGTTTTCAACAGATGCTATCCTTAATTTTATTGCTCCATATTTACATTAGAGCTTAACATGTTTGCTTGAATGCTTGGCAGATTAACATCTCTTTGTTTAGTTTTATGATTTTTGTTTTAAGCACTGGACAAGTCTATCATTGACAAAACTGAGTTAATGTCAGTGATCTTATTTTTCAGAATTTTTTGTGACATTGAAATTTTGACAAAATATACATGAATATAAATTAGATGTTAAAGGTAGAAACTGAAGCTTCAGTTGCAAGAATTACTCAGTGTACTTTTTTCTTAAGCCTAAAACACAGTGTACTTTTCTTAAGACTAGTACATGAGAAAATTCTAGCCATTATTCCATTTTTTATAATTTATTGCTATTTTTAAGACTCTTGACCATGTTTATTCCCAATTATTCAATTCCTTTAATAAGAAAATTGATCTATTTAAAGAATTCAAGGTTAAAATTAAGTTCCACTTCAATATTCTTTTGCCTAGAAACCCTAAGCATTTCTAAGTGTTTAATTAACTCAGTTGTATAAGGGTTAATAGTCAGATATATAACCAGGTCATCGAAGGCATACAATTGTCAGATGGTTGCTAGGCAACAGATACCAGGTTTGGCGAATGTGTGTTTCTAGGCAAAGCTTATAGTGTGAAAAGAAGAACAAATTACATGACACCTGCATTTTTGTTGTTATGGTTTTTGAAAATAAAGTTGTATTTGGATGGAAAAAAGCCTTGACATTTATTATGCACATCATCTTTCTCCTAAATGTCAGAACTATATCATTTGATAGTTAAGTGATAAGGGACAATAAATTAAAATGACAGATGACATTTTATTTCTTATGTGGTCTTAGATATGAGCCGTTCACATAATCCGGTTTTTGTACCTTATCATCAAGTTAATTAATTTTCTAAATTCACTGTGATTGAAAAGAAGCCACAAATTAAAATTAATTGAAATATAATTAATTTAAAACATACACATTTCAATGCTGCTGACGACTAGAAATGAAAATTACATATTACATGACTCTGGCACACCACCAAAATGTGTCATCAGTGATAGAAATGATGTTGAGAGACTGCATTTTAGAAATCTAGGGTGAGACTCTTTAATTCTTTGCAAATGACTTTAAAAATACTATTGTTATTGTTAAAAGACAAAATTACAACAAATTTAATTTAAAGGGTTTTGGTTAATTTTCTTAATTGGTTTTTGTTCAAGATTCTAGAGTCAGGCAGCCCTCAGAACCAGAACAGGTTCAAAGAACTCTGGTCTACCATGTGGTCAGACAACATTTATGGACAGAAAACAGAAATGAGGTACAGAAGACAGAAGGGAGGTGCAGAGATAGCTAGATTGGCTACAGCTCAGCTTTTCTCTTATTTGAACATGGTTTGCACAGTTGGCAATTTGCAATTGACTGAAGCTTGGCTCCTATGATTGGCTGAGACTCAGCTATTTGTTACAAATGTATACTCTTAAGGTAGCTTTCAGTTAGTCTGTGTACTAAATTCAGCTGCACTTGGTTAAGGACTCGTGTTTGGAAATATCCTCAGGCCAAATTTAGTTTAATTTAACATTTCATATTACTAGATTAATATTTTTTGTCTATTATAATACAAGAGCATTAATATGATAAGAAATATAAAGTGTCTAACATAATGCCCATCCCATACTTATTAAAACTGGATATTAGTTCTTTTCTCCCTCTTTTTAATAGTTTCTAATGATTGATATATATTAATAGAATGTAGGTAAGGATTTTGGTTTTGGTCAGAGATAGTATAAGGCATATTAAACCAAGAGAAGATAGCTGAAGTTTTGTATCGGATGGCTAGAAAACAAAAATATTGCTTGATGATTTGTTTTCAAATTATATTTTTTTAAAGCAGAAATTTCAGATATCTGATTTTTATTCCCCAAATGAGGGGTTGTGGCAAAGTTCATTAAAAAATTTTACTTTTCATTAGGTTCATTTTTCATAGGGAACATTTAATTCAAAATTTAGCAAAACTAATATTTTATTGTTGTTGTAATTGGATGTAGTCTCTCACAAATTGAAAGACTTCCCAGTGAATATTCAGTATTTAAAATTATGTAAAAAATGTAGAAAATATACATGTAAATTCAACATTTAAAAAAAGGGGAATTTGATCAAATTTCTACCTGGAATTATGCTTCTGGTGCCTTTCTATGATATTTGTTGTTATACAATATGATCTGTCAAGGGAAAAAGTTTCTATTTAAAGATCTCAATTAGCTTTATTTGCTATTCTAGAGTTGGGCAACATTTCATTCCATAAAATAGAATAAGTGTTCCAATGAGCCAAACCTAGGAATTTGGTTTTATAGATCAAACTTTTATAAAGAATGGATGAAGAAAGCAGAAACAAGGAACAAAAAGCAGATTGGTCATTTCAAAGTTACTTTCCTTATAAGGCTGGAACTGGGAAATAGGACAATAGAGAAATGACTGATTTGTTAATATCAGCTTACCTTTTTGGGTAAGGATTAAAGCAGAGGGAACTTCATTTTTCCATGATGATTGAAACTGGCCTGTTTTGAAAACTGGCTGTCATCTCTCTCTCCTGATTTCTCAGGAGGTCAGACAAAAACTTAGTTTCTTTTTGTTTGATTTTTAGTTTGGTTTGTTGGAGCCTACTGCAGGAGCTTAGTCCAAAACAATGGTCTCCTATAATTTTTATTTAACAAACCTAAGAGAACTCAACTGACATAAAATATGTAAAGAAGATGAGCTAGGTGAGGGTGTACAGTGACAATAATTTAACAAGACAACTAAAAAACAATACCACAATTTTTTTTCCCTAATTCAAACCAAACTTCTTTGTAGACTTAACAAATTGAGACCAGGTTTTATTTTATTTCTTGGGGAAATCATTCAAGTAATGTTGCTTTATATTCTTCATGTATTAAGTGAGGATGCCAGACTTCGCATGAATTTGTGATAACATTACTAAAATGATAGTAAAGTAAAAAGAATTTAAGTTATGAAGCATTAAGCTATTTATGACTATGTCCAATATTGAAATTGTGGTTATACTTATTATGTATCCTCTGTAGAGCAGCTTTTAAAATACACGGCCTTGTTCAAGAGTAAACTTTCTGCCTAACACTTTCTAAAATAAAGAATATACTTAAATAAATATTGTTATCAAATTTTAGAAATATGTGAACATATTATGAAATAAGCATATATTTACAAAATCAGGGTTGTTATAAATTGAGAACTAGATTGTTTAAAAAGCGATGCTGCTTTCAATGTTATATCTTTTAAAACTATTATGCTCAATTTTCTTTTTCATTTTGGCATCCAGAAACAGAGGAAGGTCTGGATGAAAACAGTTTTACTTAAAAGGCAGGAAATAAAACTTTAAAGAATTATTAATAGAATAGATACTTGATACTTTAATATGAATCTCTGGGACTATCTGTGGAATTAATTGTGGTTAATTAACCTGTTCATTTCTTCCTGAGGTCTTCCACACCAAGGGACATATGAAATCAATGGAACCAGATATGCAGCAGAGAATCAAGTTGAATAAATCCCACCCATCCTCCATTTATTTGGTGCTAGCTATAGTTACCTGTATTTTAATAGTGAGACTTTTATTGGTATTGGAAATACTTCTTGTCTTACAATTTTCATTGATTGAGTTCTTGAATCCCTAATTATTTTCTTCTTCTCATCTCCTTTCTTTAATAGAACATCCATGAAATTCTATAAGATAATAGAAGAAATGATAATGACTCTGTAGTCCTGAATTGAGTGGAGTAAAATAGTACATTTTTGTTATGTCAATCAAATCATGATTTAATTTCAGTTATTTCATAAGACTTATTTTGATGGGGCCATAATAGGATCTTCCTGTAAGCCATATTTCACTTTCAATCTACCTATGGACATAATCTGCCAGAAGCTGACAGTATACCTATATTGGGTAGCAAACAATTCCATTTATACAGAAGAGAGTCCAGATTTCCAAACCTGACTTGGAATATTTGTGTGTGAATCCTGGCATTACAGAGGGAGATTAACCCAAACTTGTGGCTCGACTTTAAGTATAAGAACTGAATAAAAAATGCTAAGAAGAAAAAATTAACAAAACATTATTATGCCACTAGTTTGGCTTATATTATGGTTGAAATTAATTTAGTTGCACTATGATTACATTAGATAATGAGTGTGAAATATGATCATATATTATATGTTAGAAAAATCTTTGTCAGGAGGCAAAGTCCTGAGTCTCAGGATGCTTATTGTACTTGGAAAAAAGACCTATATCTGGGGATTGGAGAAGAAAAAGAAATAGAGAAGAAGAAGGGGTCAACATTTATTAAGCGTCTGCCACTTGATAGACTCTGTACTAAGCACATGTTATCCCATTTAATATGAATAACCCAGTAAGATAGGGTGTGTCATCTCCAACAGATAGATGAGAAAAAATAAACTTCCAAGGAGTTATATAATTTGAAAAAGTCTTGCACTGGTAGCCAACAGAGAAGGGATTGGAACTCAGCCATGTCTGCCTCTATTAGTAGTGGTTGCTGAGCCTGTTGTTGGCAAAGGAAGCAACATCTGTAGCAAAAGATCTGTTATCATGTTCCTCATTTTATAGCTTCATAGTAGGTGCTGAAAAAAAGGATTGTTGGTGATGCAGGCCCCAATTTAGAAAATACTCTAATATTTAATGGAGGTTATGTTTTGACACATACTCAGCTCGCTTTATTTCCTAAATCTTGTGTAAGACAAGTAATTCTGAAGCAGAGATTCAGAAATAATCTGAGGATATTCATTTTATTAAAAGACATGCTGGTGTTGTGAAAGCACACAAATGGTGAACATCACTGAAACTGTGGTTTTCAAACTTGTGCTTTGAAACATTTTTTAATGAGACTCACAGTGAGAAAAATGTAGTTTCTTTCATCACCAACACACACACAAACACACATACATACACATATATAAAATAGTACTAAATCTTACCTATATTATGGCATTCTATTCTATTCTATCTCATCCCATCCCATCCCATTCCATTCCAATTTGTGCATAACTTTCTACTGAATTCTTTTAAAGTACTGGTTATAGACACAATGTATTGATTTCATAACTCATGATGGGCCATAACTTATGGTTTGAAAATTACTGATTGAAAGGTATCAGGTAAAGCTTCCTGGAAATATAAACTTTAAGCTATAAACTTATAATAAGAAAATAAGTAGACTGTAGCCAGGCAAAAAGTGGGGGATGGAATGTGTTATGCACTTGTATTACAGGCAGAGAAAACAAGATGTAGAGGCCCAGAGTTGGAGGAAAAATATTTTGAGTTCAGAAAACCAAGAGAGGGGTCCCCGCAAGTAGAGTATACTAACAGACAGTGGTATGAGTGAATCTATATGCATGACTTCAAGCCACGCAGGCCATATTAAGGATGAATATTTTTCAGGATGTCATTGGAGGAGAGAGTAGTGTTGACATGGTAAGACTGGCTTCATGAAGAGGTCATCCTGAAGGCTAAGTGGAGAAAGATTTGAGGAAGGGCAAGAGTAGATATTATGAGAACAGTTAGGAGGCTGTTATGTGGGCTAGGCAAGAGACACAGTAATCTAGAACAGCCTGATACAGCAGGATTGAAGAAGAATTAATGGGATAAAGATATATTTAGGAAATAATGGAAGGATTTGCTGGTGTGTTGGTTGAGAAGAAGCAGTGGAGGAGAATGATGGTTAAAGACAGTAGTTATAATAATTGCTAATATTTTAGAATAGTTACTGTGTGTCCTACTCTTTCTAACAACAATTTGTTGTTTTCACAAACAAGTTTTGTGTTAAATTGGGCTTTCAAACATTTTTCTGAGTGTAACCCACACTAAGAAACATATTTTATGTTATCATATACACATGCCTTTATAAAATTGCACCTCTCAGATTTCTGATTTAACAATTGAGTAAAGGACAGTACTATGAACTGAAATAAAGAATAATGGAAAAGTCTGTTTTGGCAAGGAAAATGAAGGATGATGAGTTTGATTTTGAATATAATGAAATGTGAATGTCTTGATGTGGTCTGAACTCAGAAGAATTATCTAGGCTATAAATAAGACATTTGGGAGTGAACAATGCACAGATAAAATGAAAGCTGATGGACTGAATGATATCACCTGGGCAGAGAAGGTAGCATGAAAACAAAACAAGGCTTAGTTTGGAGGCTTGTGCAATTCTAATACTTAGAAGTTAAATTGAGGAGGAAGATCTTGGAAAGCAGTCTGGAAAAAGTGGGCTGAGACAAACAATGAGTGTATAAGGATGAGTAATAAACTGTATCAAATACCACTGTAAAGTTAAGTAAAGTACTACTAATAAAAGTTCCTTCTGGACTTAGGTACATGCTCATTACTCATGACCCTACAAGAGGTGGACGGAATGTGCGTGGATGGTAAATATGTGACTTAAACTGTATTTAGTCTACAGTTAGGTAAAATTCGCAAGCTAACATGTTTTTAAGGCAATGTTCCCATTTTTGGATAAAGGACTGGCCAAAATTACAGTGTGACTCATTAAGTCTAAGATTAGAAGTCTGTCAAACTGTGAAGATTCACTATTTCAGCACTGTAAGGAAATGCAAATATTCACGCCTAATGGGTGTGATGCGCACCATCTGGGCAATAGACATGTTTGAAGTTCTGACTTGGGCGGGGCAAAGGCAATATATGTAACCTAAACATTTGTACCTCTGTAATAGCTGAAATAAAGAAAAAAGCCACAGTAGGCCAGGTGCAGTGCCTCACACCTAAAATCCCATCCATGTGGTAGGCTAAGGCAGGTGGATCTCTTGAGGCCAGAAGTTTGGGGACAGCCTGGGCAATATAGCAAGATCCCATCTCTACAGAAAATTTAAAAAAATTAGCCAGGTGTGGTGGTATGTGCCTGTAATCCCAGCTAGTTGGGAGTCTGAGGCAGGAGGATACCACAAGCCCAGGAATTTGAGGTTACAGTGAATTATGATCATGCCGCTGCACTCTAGCCTGGGCAACAGAGTGAGACTCTGTCTCAAAAAGAAAACAAAACAAAACAAAAAAGTCACAGCACAATGAAGATAGCAGTAAAGTAAGGAGGGTCTTCTAACAGTACTATGAAAATTTTCTGGGAGCTGGAGGATGAAGAGGAGTCGAAGGCATGAAGAGAGGAGGAGTGAGGAGAGGAGAAGCCGTCCTTGCACAGCATGGTTGTGTATTTGGCCACCCTGCTGTGCTCTCTAGGCTGCAGGGTTTCTCTTGGATGGTATGGCAGCTATAGGAGAATGAAATAGAAGTTAATACTTTCCTCAGTTGCCTTAGACCTTGTCTCCAATGTTCAGGAGCACAGGGATAGCGTCACCTGTATGATGGCACCGATTTTCAGGTTAGAACACGTTCGGGAGAGAAACACAGGTAAAGACATGAAGACTATCATGTGCAGCTAGGTCAATATTTGGGGGGCTTCTTTGAAGTCAAAGAAGTATTTTCTTTATTAAGGAATGGAGATGCCTCATCCACTGTAATGGGGAGAAAGAAAAAGAAGAAGTCATTTCAAGTAGGCACTTAGATGTGGTGGTGCAAAGCTGAGAGGGTTGTCTCCTGAAGACTTTTATGTTCTCTGAGAAATATGTAGAGAAATATAGGCAGTCAGATAATTTCTTGGGAGAGAGAGAGAAATGGCAGGAGAGGAGAGAACAAGAGAAACCTATCAGGATTCCTGGGCAGGGTTAAGGAGTGAGTTTAGCTTGTAATGGTTTTAATCTTCTCAGGTGTGTCAATTTTCCCAGTAGCTCCACAGGGTGTTCCCAAGGGTGGCACTAAAGGGAAATGGGGAAAATTGTGTTCAGCATATTACCAAGAGAATGACTAATGACCCATGGACTCTAATTGGTAGACTGGAATTACACACAATGAATTCATAGTTTAAAAATGAATCTGAATTTTTTTTTTTATCATGAGCTGGACCTTTCGTCTCCACAGAGTAGAAAAACAGACTTGCATATTGAAGATAACTCAAGCTTATATTTTATCATAGTTCCACTGGGAACAAATATTCCATTAATTCAAAGTTGAAGATTCTTTTCATGAATGTTGCTCCTCAACTTAAGAGATCTCATCTTCATTTCTTCTTTTCCAGAAGGCCTGTTAGTAGAGGAGTTCAATACCAACTGGGTGGAAGACAAGGACAATTTTTAAAAACCCACCTTTTTTTCTTCATTCTTCTCATTTTCCTTCTCTCTTTAGCTTCTCTCAATAGTTGGAAATGCTTATGTCAGTGTCTTGTATGAACAGAATCTAATACCATATCACATCATATTTTTCTCCAGGAATAATAATATGTGAATGGGAGCTGATATACAAGAAAAAAGCAGAAAGGTTGGTGGAACTGTGGTACCAATGAGGTAGAACAGAGGTAGCACAAGTGGTTCAGGAAACAAGATAGAAGGAAAGGATGAGAATGAGGTCTGAATTTAGTATTCCTAATCTGGGGAAGTTTTGGTAGATGGCAATGTCCAGAGTATGCCAAATGAAGTTGTTAGATGTGGTAAAATGGAGATCTTTGAAGATAACAAGGTGGTGATGCAAGACTGCTATGTGATTTGAGTTATCAACACTAAGTCGAAATCATCTAAGATGCGCATAAGAGTCAGAGTGAAGATTGAGACCATGATCCAAAGCCTTCAGTTAATGAGTCAAGTATTCCAGGTGGCAGTGGCAAATGGATTTTAAATACGATTTTTCAGTAGAGACCCTCAGTAGAGTTGAAGGGAGTAAATATGTCGTAGACACATTTTAGAGGTAGGATACAAGGGAAAATTTATAGGTAGAATGTGATCAAAGAGAATGATTTTAGAATTTTCATGTGAAGACTTGCTAAGGAAGATATAACTTCCAATGTGTTCTGGAAGTTTTGTCATTGATCCCCAAACGTTACTGTGACACAGAGCAACTTTTTTCCCACTTCTCAATAGATAAGTGGGAAAAATATACAATGAGCAGTTGGGAAAAAGGTACCAAGATGCCCTTTCCTCCTCTGCCTTTTTGCTCTTCATCTGGTAGCATGGCAAGATTTAGAGTCGCTAAGGTTATTGCCAATAGCCATGTCTGCTCTTTGATGGCATTTTACAAAGAACATGAAAGCAAGTTATGAATAACAGTCACTGTCATTATTTTCTTGTATTTAAATTAAAAAAAGAGATACTGAAATATTTTTGAGCAAATGGACCTTGCTGAAAGTGGTTTCTAGATGTCTCACCCTGATGTTTTGGATGTAAAATTCAGGACTTGAAAAGAGAGAAATAGGTAATTCCTGGCTAAATGTCAACTCGGAGATGCTTTGATATTTACTGTTTTATTGGGATTAACTAGTTAAGCATTTGATTTAATTTGTGGTTCCTTCAATTACTGAGGAGAATTAGGTGGGTAATTTTTGAAATTTCCAAGGCTTCATTTAGTGGGTAGATTTTATCTATTATAAAATGAATTTACATGTGAGACTGATTTCTTTAATTTCTTTTTCATAAAGAATTCTGGAATTGACACTTTGAATAGAGTTCCTTATTATGCAAACCCATCTTTTTAAAAAAAATATATAAACCAAACTGTTCTGATGAATTCAGAGTTATCATGTGGTCTCTTTATTTACAATCATTAGAATTTATGCTGTTCTCAGAAATTATACCTTATTACATGGCTTATTTTTCTGTAATGCTAAAGGTGTTCCCTAATTACAGTATAATTAAATGTAATTTATCAAATAGAAATAAAGACAAAACCGGTAATCAGAGATTCTTCCTCCATTCATAGATATTCAGTGAAGGTGTATCATGTAATTAGTTTACCAATGTTTACTGTAGAACAAGTAGAATAAAATTGTCATCATTTTTCCTTTCATCATCTGACAGCACACTTGGAATTCATTTGCATAGCTTTACAATGGAAGTCATTACCCTCGTCACAGATCCACTGTTGTATAATCAGCAATGAAAAGTGAAGTTTATGAATAGTGTAGAGACTCAAGAAAATGGATTTATTGTTGAATGAAAAAGTTCAAAGTTTCTATTCTTTTGTGGGGGGGACAACAAATGTTAACATGGAACTCTTGTGATCTCAAATTTAGGCAAATCCCCAAGAAGACAGATTCTATTTACTCGCACAAATAAAAAAGTGAGATAGCGTCCTGAGACATGACTTACAAAGGACATGGCCAAAAGCTGGTGTTGGGAACTTGTTCCCTCACCCATCCAAAGCAATAAAGGGATTAGGATTAAAGAGGCTGGGCAGTGGGAGATAGATTTATTCACAGTCATTTTGCTCTGTGTTCCTCCTCTTGCACAAGGTGATGTGTGTTGGGGTGGTTGTTGCTGTCTTCTCGTATCAAATATACCTCTTCATTAAAACTTCCTGGAGATCCAGATAAGAGTATCTGTGGTTTGGAGAACACAGAACCCAGGACAGCAGCTGCTTATCAAGCAACTGGATGAAAAGAAAGATGTATTGGGAAGTAAGGGAGGTAAATACATTCACATCATTATTGTCAAAGGTGTATGCGTCCAGTCTCTTTCAACAATACTGTTACATTCATCTGTACCATAGACATTTTTTTTGAGACAATGTCTCACTCTGTTGCCTGGGCTAGAGTGCCATGGTGTCAGCCTAGCTCACAGCAACCTCAAACTCCTGGGCTCAAGCAATCCTTCTGCCTCAGCCTCCCAAGTAGCTGGGATTACAGGCATGTGCCACCATGCCCGGCTAATTTTTTGTTTGTATTTTTAGTTGGCCAATTAATTTCTTTCTATTTTTAGTAGAGACAGGGTCTCGCTCTTGCTAGGCTGGTTTCAAACTCCTGACCTTGAGTGATCCGCCAGCCTGGGCCTCCCAAAGTGCTAGGATTACAGGTGTGAGCCACCGCGCCCGGCCATGTGCCATAGACATTTAATGTAAGTAAATTTGCTTCCCAATTAGCAACTATGTAACTCGACTGGACTTCATGATAGGGAAGCATCACTTCCTCACTTACCCATCTCTCCATAATAACTCCTTCTCCACTCTTGGTCTTCCTGGAATAATGTTCCCTTTTAATCCACTTATAGTTAAAAATATGGATATTGGGATCAGATGCGTCAGGAATACACACGCACACACACACATACACGCTTATACACATGCAGAGAAAGAGAGAGAGATTTATTATGAGAAATTTGCTCATGTGATTATGGAGGCTGAGAAGTCCCACAATCTGCTGTCTGTAAGCTAGTGATGCGGGAAACTGGCGGTGTAATTCACCCTGATTCCAAACGCCAGAGGACACCACACGGGAGTCAGTGGTGTAACTCTCAGTCTGAAGGCAGAAGAGGAATGAGATGAGATGTTCAGATTATGTAGTGAGGCAGAAAAAAAGGGACAATTTCTTCTTTCAGCTGCCTTTTGCTTTTCAGCTGGATTTGATGAGGCACACCCACATTGGAGAGAACCGTCTGTTTACTCAGGTCACCAGTTCAAATGCTAATCTCTTCCAGAAACACCTTCACAGACACACTCAGAAATATAACGTTTACCTGGCCATCCTATGGCCCGGTCAAGTTGGCGCTTAAAGTTAACCATCACAGCCCGTCAGTCTCAAAAGGCTCTGTTAATGCATTTCACTGGCAGCTGTCACCCACAGTGTGTTAGGCCCTGTGCTAAGTGCTTTTTTCCCAAGTTAATCTTTCCTGTGATCCTAAAAGAACGGTGTTATGATCTGGGAAATTGCGGTTCAGAGGAGTTATGTGCCTTGCTTAAGTTTGCATAGCTAGTAAAAGGCAGAAACACACGCCTGACTCCAAACCTGTGCTTTTTGCAATATACCGTGATATCTATGATTACTCAGGTTAAGTTCATTTTCATCCTCTAAACAGAGATGACAGAAACATGAGCATTCCTCTGGAAGACATAACATATTGATTTCATACTGGTGCTCATAGCTTTTCCTGAAATGAATTTTCCAAAGCAAAAGGGGAGAGTATACAGCAAACCTATGATAAATGCAAATTCAGTTCCTATCATATTATGGCCTAGAAGTTACATTGGTATATGTGTTTAATATTTAAACCTGTGGAACACAGATAAACACACACACATGATATATAGAAACCCCAATAGTTCCAAAAACTTGGAAAAATAAATAATATTTCTATCATTGATCTGCTGTGTTATATTAGGCAGAGAAGTCATCTCATATCAAATAAATAGTTGACCCAATGAAGTGTATACATTTAACTCCCAATCAGTTTTTGTTTTTATTTTTTCCCTAAGAAGATAGTGTGCCCAAAGTTTCCATGTACTAAAATATTTCAAAATCTTACTTTTGGTCTACTCTTTCTTAAATCATGAAATATAAGTTATTCCTTACTCCTTCATCATTGCTGTGTAAGTACTGAGCAGAAATTTCAAATGCAAAGGAACATTTAAAATAATATTTAAAAATCAAGCAGGCCATATGTTTTTGCACTGGTTATATACTCAGGGCAGAAAAATTAACATTTTTGTCTGTGATTATCAGATATTTTTTTCCCAGAGGGAACATGAATTAATGGATTCTTATCTTACTTTTCAAAACCACAATTAAATAAGCAGTTGTTGGGTTTGAGGATTGAGTAATCTAAGTAATATTTCCCTGCCCCTCAGAAAGCTATCAGTTGCCTATACTTATATAGATGGAGCTAAGTTTTTTTCTTAGTTTATATAAATATCAGAAATATACAGTACAAAATGTAATAAAAACCTGTATATATAAATTATATTGTTATTTCTAATCTGTATTTTTCTGATACCTAAATTATACATACATTTAAAACTAGTCTATTGAAATGTTCATGGAATAAATCCAAGGTAATATCTAGATTATCTACCTTGATATGCATATTGCAATATATTATGTTAGACTAATATCTATAACATCCATCCTTATCTTTTAAAATTTAAACTTCTTTGAGATATCACTATTGAAATTTTGAAAATACTGTTTATTTCTCATTCTTTGTTAAAATTTGCTGTGATTATTACATGTTTGGTATCAACAAGAAAGAATATAAAAGAAAAAACTTATAATAGTATTCTTATTGTTATCTGTATGGGCTTATGTCTAGTGCAATTCATTTCTCTTGATTTATATCTGCTTTATATATTATTTTTTTGTTTGTTTGTTTTTGAGACAGGGTCTCACTTTTTCACCCTGGCTAGAGTGCAGTGGTGTCATTGTAACTCATTGCAACCTCCAACTCTTGGGCTCAAGCAATCCTCCTGCTTCAGCCTCCTGTGTAGAGTAGCTGGGACTACAGGTGCACACACCACACTGCCCGGCTAATTTTTCTGTTTTTAGTAGAGATGGGGTCTCTCTCTTGTTCAGGCTGGTCTCAAACTTCTGAGCTCAAGTGATCCTCTGGCCTTGGCCTCCCAGAGTGCTAGGATTACAGCCATGAGCCACCTCACCCATCCTATATCTTCTTTTTTTTTTCTCTTTTCTTTTGCTACTACTAAACAATCTAAACAATTTTTGTGTACTTTGCACTTAATTTTATAATTCTTTCCCCATTTTTGCTGACAAGAGCAGTTTAGGAACACATAAGGACGGGAAGACTATGGAAGTACTAGAATTCTGGGTTAGGATCACAGTATTGTATAAAAAATCATTGAGGAATAACATTTCTATGTGAATGTTTTCTAGGATTTGAGGGAAATATATGGGTACTGCTATGAAGAGAAGGAAATTTCCACAAAGTTGCTTAAAACTGGTGTTCTATTTAGGAGTCTGTTCTTTACATATTTAAATTTAAGTTAATGTGTTTACATTTAGGAATTCTTGGCTTCCACTATGCATGTTTTGGTTTTAGTACCTTTTCCTCAGAAAAAGTCAAAGGAGATTGCTGTGTTCCATTTTCAGTTTCCCTTAGGATTTAGGAATACTGTACCCCGAAAACTTAAATCCCCAAGTGTTACTGATTAAGCTCAACACCATCTGAGTAAAGAAAGCTGTGAGCAAGTGAAAACCAATGAGAGGAATGTCATGCAGTGTGCTGTGTCTCTTTAGAATCTGCTATTGTTCCACTTGCTCTAGGAGAATACAGTACACTATTTTTACAAAACTCAGTACTAACAAAATTGGTTAGAATGGGCATTGGAAGCCTGGCTCACTCCTTATGATTCCTGTCTTCCAAATTGGAGGCAAGGTTAAAATAACCCAGTGGGGAACATCATATCAACCAAGGCTGTCTATACAAGGTGGAAATGTTCTCATAAGCAGTTTTGCAGACAGGAAAAATACAGGCTTGTGTAAATTGCTGGCTCAACCCCTTTGTGACATGATTACAAAATGAGAACTCTGATTTTATGCCCCTAGTCCTCTATTTCTAGGATGAAAGTAAGAAAAAAAAAATACACATGCTTAATTTTGACTTTAGTGTCTAAGTTCACTCTTACTTCTAGCCATCTTTCATCTACTTGTTAACTTACCTTTCTTTTATGAACTCCTCTGCTTTGAGCTCTTTTTCTTTTCTCTCTTTTTAAAAATTGTATATATTTAAGGTGTACAACCTGACGTTTTGAGATGTAGATATATATAGTGAAATGATTACTCTAGTTAAGCAAATTATCCCACCTAACACCTTCCATAGTTACCTGTGTGTGTGTCTGTGTGTGTCTGTGTGTGTCTGTGTGTGTGTACCTGTGTGTGGTAAGAGCTCTAAAAATAAACTCCATTAGCAAATTTTCCATATATAATACAGTGTTATTAACTACAGTTCTCAGGCTATACATTAGCTCTATAGGCTTCTTCATCCTAAATAACTGCAAATTTGTGTCCTTTGACTTTCTCATGTCCATTTTCTTCCCTCTCCCTGTCTCTGATAACAATCAATCTTTGTTTCTACATATATGATGTTTTTCAAATTCCACATATAAGTGAGATCAAGCAGTATTTTTCTTTCTGTGTCTGGCTTACTTCATTTAGCATAATGTCCTCCAGGTTCATCCATGTTGTGTCAAATGGCAATATCTCCTTTTTAATAAGGCTGAGTAATATTCCATTATACACAATTTCTTTATTTATTCATCCATCTGTGGACGCTTAGGTTGTTTACATATCTTGGCTATTGTGAAAAGTGCTATAATGAACATGGCAGTGCAGCTATATTTATGAGGCTCTGATTTAATTTCCTTTGAATATATACCCAGCAGTGGGATTGCTCAGCACAAACAACTGGAAAGGATTATGGATTAGAAGAATGAATATTGTTAAAATGTCTATACTACCCAAAGCAATACACAAATTCAACAATATCCCTATCAAAATTTCAATGACATTGTTCACAGAGATAGAAAAAAGAATTCTAAAATTTGTGTGGGAGCACAAAAAGACCCTGAATAGTCACAATAGTCTTGAGAAAGAAAAAGGCATTTTACTTCCTGATTTCAAATTATATCACAAAGCTACAGTAATCAACACATACAGTAACGACTTGAAAACAGACACATAGGCCAATAGAACAGATTAAAGAGCCCAGAAATAAATCTAAGCAATTAATTTTTGAAAAGGCCACCAAGAAGACATAATGCAAAAAGGATAGCCTCCTCAGTAAATGATGTTGGGGAAACTGGATATCTACATGCAAAAGAATAAAACTGGTCCCTTATCTTATAACATACACAAAAATTAACTCAAAATGCTTTAAAGCTTTACACATAAGACCTAAAACTGTAAAACTCCTAGAAGAAAACCTACAAGAAAAACTCCTTAATATTGATCTTAGTGTCTCTGTTAGTTTGTCCCACTGTAATAAAATGTCCTAGACTAGGTAATTTATAAACAACATAAATTTATTTCTCACAATTCTGGATACTGAAAAGTCCAGGATCATGGTGCCAGCAGATTTGGTGTCTACTGAGGGCCTGTCCCACCAATAGCACCTACTTGCAGTGCCTTCACATGGTTGAAAAGGCAAAAAGAAAAAAGGCAACAAACATCGTGTCCTCACATAGTGAAAGGGATGGAAAAATAAGGCAGATTTCTGAAGCCTCTTTTATAAGGGCATTGATTCCATTCATGAGGGAGCTCTCCTAGTCTAATCACCTCCCAAAGGCCCTACCTCTTATACCATCACCTTGGGGTTTAAATTCCAATATATGAATTTTGGAGCCACGCATACATTCAAATCCTAGCATTCTACCCTCTCGCATGCAAAATACATTCATGCTATTCAAAAAGTCTTAACTTTTTGAGCACCAACTCAAAAGGCTAGAATCCAGAGTCTCATCTAAATGTCATCTAAATCAAATATGGGTAAGACTCAAAGATGTGTTTTATCCTGAGGAAATTGCTCTCCAGCAGTGAATCTATGAACTCCGACAAGCTATGTGCTTCCAAAATACAATGGCAGGAAAAGCATAGGACAGACATTTCCATTTCAAAAAAGAGAAACACAAAAGAAGAAATGGGTAATAGATCCCAAGTAAGTCCAAAAAATCAATAAAATGAACAATATTAAATCTTGAGGTTTAAGAATGATCATTGAGTCCATTTCGTGCCTTCAAGGGGTTAGGTGGCCCCATTTCCATAGCTTTGCTGGGTGCAGCCCACCTGGAAACCTCCAGTTTCCAATACCTAGCTTCTCATTTCCACCTAAGACCTCTTCAGAATGGCCTTTACTATTCATGTTTCTACCAACATTATGATCCCAAGCACTTAAGTATCTCTAAGAAGATTGAAGCCTCACCCTCTTCTGAGCCCTCACCAGAATAGTGCTTTATGACTCAGCCTCTATCCATTACTCAGTTCCAAAGCTTCTTCCACATTTTTAGATATTTGTTACAGAAGCACCTCACTTCTTGGTACTAATTTTTGTCTTAGCCTGTTCCTACTGCTATCACAAAATACCACAGATGAGGTAGTTTAGAAATAATAGAAACTTATTTGTCACAGTTCTAGAGGTTGGGAAGTCCCAGATCAAGGTGCTAGCAGTCTCTGGTGTCTGGTAAGGTTCTTCTTGCTGCATCCTCATGTGGCAGAAGGGCAGAGTGGCAAAAGCAATGAACTAGCTCCCTAAAGCCCTTTTATAAGGGCATTAATCCCATATGAGTCAAAGTCTTGGTGACCTAATCCCCTCTAAAACCCTGCCTCTTATACTATCACCTTGGAGTTTAAGTTCCAACATACATTAGTAAATTTTGGAGGGACACATACATTTACATTCAAACCATAGAACTTGGCAATGGTTTTTTGTGTATCACACCAAAAGCTCAGGCTACAAAAGCAAAAATAAACAAGCAGGACTGTATCAAACTAAAAAGTTTCTGCACAGGAAAGGAAACAATCAAAAAAAATTAAAAAGGCAGCCCGTAAATTGAAAGAAAATATTTGTAAACTACATATTTGATAAGAAGTTTAATATTCAAAATATATAAGGAACTCACACAACTTAATAGCAAACAAATGAATAAATAAATAACCTGATATAAAAATGGGCAAAGGACTTGAAAGGACATTTTTCCAAAGAAGACACAAAAATGGCCTACAGGTATATGAAAATGTGCTCAACTAATCATCAGGGAAATGCAAATCAAAATCACAATATTACCTCATGCCTGTTGAGATGGCTATTATCAAAAACATAAGAGATAAGTGTTGGTGAGGGCATAGAGAAAAATGAACCCTTATACACCGTTGGTGGGAATGTAAATTGGCATATCCATTATGAAAAACAGTGTAGAGTTTCCTAAAAAAATAAAAATAGAACTATCATATGAGCTCTTCCTAAATAAAGGGACTTACAAATTTGTTTTTTTTCAGGGACTGGGAAAATCCTTTGTCTAAATTTTCAGCTGATCCCTAGCAAAACTTTCTTCTTTTTTTTTTTTATTACTGTTCCTTTCCTTCTATATGTTAGTAGCTCTTTGACATAGATCCTGCCCTGGATCTTTTTAAATTATTACTTATTTTGAAAAGACATGAAATCTTCCCAACTCAAAAATGTGTAGGATGTGTGTGTGAGTGTGTGCATGTGCCCGTGTACATGTTTGATTAAGGCAAAATGGGAATCTCTCTGTTTCTAAATCATGGCTTTGAGTTAAGTAATCCTTTCCTGCACTTCAGCTGACCGAGAGGAGCCGTATGGAGTCCTCACTTGCAACTTGGTTGGTTGCGAAGACACGTGGCCTGTGCAATAATACCTCATTCAGGACATTTTCTGATCCAGGTTTCTGTCCACACGTTATCCATTTGCTAATATTGATTGTTATTTATTGTTATTACACAGTTATGTGTTTGCATTATAAAGGATAATTTTAAAAATGTACTGATTATAAGATGTCACTGGGAACCACATAAGTTTAAAATGTTGAGGTTGCCATTTTGTGTTGGCCCTCCATGGCAACAAGTTAGGTCCCAAAATAGTGTTTTCCTGAGTAAAAGTTTCCAACCATAACAGAAATCTATACAGTATAAATTAAAAATACCAATGATTGGCTTTTAAAAGATAGCTCATAGGTCCTTGTATGAAAATATGAAGCTTCTGTAGCTAACAAACAACAGAAAGTGAATGCTGTTATAAATTAAAAATTATTTTCTCAAATCGTATGTACATGTATTAACCAAACAAATAGATCAGAGAGTGTTTTTGGTGAAAAGTAAAAACCATTAGCCTCTTCTCTCCTAACCCCTGACCCATTACCCAGAATAATTGTTTGGAATTGTTTTGCTTCTGATATTCTTAGCTAACTAATATGATCATACCTCTATTGTTTTGCTTTACCAACTTAATACATTATCGCTTGAATACTTAATATAAAATGTCATTTCTATTGTACCTGTTATTTCTCAGATATTAGGAAAAGCTACATTGGAGTGTGGGGTAGAGGAGATAGAGACAACGAATCTAGTCAATTCTGAGGCATTTTGTTCTAGAGGAGACTGGAAAAATGGGGCTGTAGTTGAAATATTAATAGGATGTGTGGTCAAGAAAGGATTTTGTTTTCATTTGTTTTGTTAGGACAAAAGAACGTACATATGCGTAAGTCAATGGGAAGGATCCAGGAAAGAAGGAAAAAATGATTATGCAGGATGTAAAAGGAGGAACTCAGAGCAATCTCCTCCTTGAGTAGAAAAGGGGTTGGGATCGAGTGCAGTAGTAGAGAGGCTGGCTCCGGCAGTGTGGCAGTTATCCAAAGCATCAAGAGAAAAATAACAGTGTTTGAGGGTAGTTCACTTACATCTCTTCCTTTCACCATTGTTTATTTTTATTATAAACCTTTTCTTCTATCGGCTGCCTTTTTAACTTTAAATAATACATTTACTATTCCAGCTATTTCCCCCACTTTTTTTTGCCTCTACTTCCCACTTTACTTTCATGTTATCAAGCTGGTAATTTTGATATTTTGTCCTCAAGTCATTATTAAGTCTTCCATAGGTTGGATATAGGTTGAAATCAAAAGTTCAAAACAATACTCATAGTATTCATTATTACAACTAATATTGTCCCCTTGCTCCAATATGGATAGGTTATAATTTTTAGAAAACACAGTTATCCAGATGTTTTCCTTTATTACCTTTTAATAATTACCATCCAGATCCACCGCCTGGATCTAAAGCCGTCTTTCTTGCTTTCTTTCCTCATTTTCTTGTAGTATATCCTCAAAAAATTTCCTATTTTTATATTATACAAACATGTCTGAAAATGCCTTGTTTTCATACCTGCTTAGTAGCTTTACAGTACTTGAAATTACAATTTTGAAATATATTTTTCCTTTGAGCATCTAGTGCTGCTGATGAAATATCTGAAAATAAGAACTGAAGTGTATCGCGTGCTTAATTTGTGCCAGAAATTATTCTTAGCACCGTATCTATATCTATGTCTATATTTATATCCAAATCATATCGATACATATATAATCATTGAATTCTTACACAGCCCTAGATGGTAATATTATTATATCCATTCTACAAATAAGAAACTTGGGCACTGACAGGTTAAGTAACATACCTAAGATCACAAAGCCACAAAATGGACATGTCAGGAGGACTCAAATTAGAATGTCTGGATTAAAAACTGGACACTTAATCACTTGTGGTCTACTGCCTCTGATACTAGTTCATTTTTAATTTTTCTGTAAGTAGCTTTTATTCTCCCATCCCCTCACTTGGAAGATTTTAAAATATTCTCTTTATAACTGAAGTTGTGCAATGCTTTATTCAGGTGTGGGTCTTTTTTGTTGAACATTAGGAAGACCATTTAAATCTAGACATTTACAGCCCTATCAGATCTATGGAATTTTCCATCATCATCATCATTCTCATCATCATCTCCCTAATATTAGTTTTCTATTGTTATGTGCCAAATTACTGCAAACTTAATGACTTAAAGCAATTGTCTATTTATTATCCCACAGTTCTTTAAGTCAGAAGTTCAGGTAGTTTTTGGTGGGTTCTTTGAATAGGGTCTCACAAGGCTGGAATCAAAATGTTAGTGGGGCTATGTTCCTTTCTGGGGGCTCTAGGGGAGAATCCCTTTCCTTGCTTATTGACATTGTTGGCAAAATTCAGTTGCTTGCAACTGCAGAAATGAGATTGCCGATTCTTTGATGGCTGTCATTTGGATGCCACTCTTAGGTCCTAACAGCTACCTGTGTCCCTTGGCACATGGCCTCAGACCATCTTGAAAGGCAGCAATGACAGGTCAAATCCCCTTAACGTTTCGAATCTCTCACTTCCTCTTCAGTTACCAGCTATAGAACATCCCATGCTTTTAAAAAGCTCATATCATTAGCTTGAGCCCACCTAGACAAATCTGCAAAATCCCTTTGCCACATAATGTAATACAGTCCTGGGAGTGATGATGTCTCATCCTACCTCATCATATTCACTCTCTTAGAGTCATACTTGGAATTTTGCCTATCATGCCACTCTTCTTTTATTTTATCTGTTCCCTTCTACTCTCATATGTTGGATTTCCTAGAATGGGCCTCTATTTTGTTTATTCTTTTTTCATATTTTCTGTCTTTCTGACTTTTTTCCCTATATTTTAGAAAATATCTTCTATTCTATTTTCCAGTTATATTCATTCTCTTTTGGATAATTTTTTCTCTAAGAGCTTTAGAAATGAGAACATTTTATTTTGAAACAGTCACAACTTTCTCTCATCATATTTACCACCAAATCATATTGATTTTGTATTGAAAATATTTCTTGAATATTACCTTATTCTATGCCATTTTGACCTCCTCTTTTCAAGTATTTATTAACTCTGTCATTCCTTGTTGTGTTTCTTTTTATCCATTTTTTTTATTCTGCAAATCATCATAGAGAGCCTATCATGAGCCTGCCACAGTGCCAGGGGCCAATGTTAGACAGTAGTCAGAGAAGCTCTCTCAGATAGTGACATTTAGGCTAGTGATAACGGGAAGATGAGCAGGAGCCAAAGCTATTCTCACAGCTTCTCTAGCCTTCAACGCTATTTCCTCATCCATTCTCCACAGACTTCAGATTATCCTTTTCCAACACAGGTCCTAAAACACAAATATTGTAAATATACTAAAATTTATTGAAGGAAGCCAATTACCTCTGGTGTGAAATCCAAATTTTTTCAAGACAAAGATCTCTGCCTTCTTTGCCAGCATAGATTTTCTAGTTTTTTCTATATTACAGAAGAACAAAGCACTTGTATTCTCCAAAAATAAATCTGAAAAAAAAACCCACACAAAATGAAAATTTTAAAAATGTATGCTATTTATTATTGTCTTTGCAACATCCCTGAAATGCCCACCTTAACTTTCTGTCTGCCTAACTTATCCTTCAAGGCTTATCTCAAATATCACCTCCTCAATGAAGTTTTCTTGAGAGAATTAGCTTCTCTATGCTTCCACATTCCCTTAGCCTCTAGAAAATACATCTATTAAAACATCTGTCACATTGGAATTCAACCATTTTTTACATGTTTGTTTACCCAACTAGATTGAGGTTTTTCAAAATAGGGTCTGAGATATTTATTTCTGCTATTTCCAGCACCTTGCTCAGTGCCTGGCTTATTAGATACTTTATATAAGTTTGACGAATGGGTAGAAAGATGAATAAAAAATTTGCCTTTAAAAAAATCATTACTTTGAATACACCATTAATCTTTTTGTTTTTCATTTTAATGCCAACAGTTTAAAGAGATTTCAATGACATGACTTTTCTGACCCTGGAAACAAATTTTTATATTTTACAACTTCAACACAAAGAGCTTAAAAAAAAGTCTTAAGTTGTGCATTAGATTTTTTTTTACATTTCTAAGATTTGAGGAGTATAGAGAGAATTTAATGGAAATTCAAAGTGGATTTGAAGGACATTTCAGTAGTTACTTATAAATAAGAATATTCTGGTTTATATTCTAGCTCACTAAGGGAAAAAAACCTGACAATAACACTGAGGAAAATAGATCCTGCATTTTAAGTCACAACAAACAAAACTAATAAACAGCAAACCACAGAGACCTGTCAGCTAAAAGGAAGATACAGCATTCATTTTATAAACAATTCACTAGTATGTCAACAGCCAGTCTGACAGGGAAAGAAAGTGAACAGTATTTTTCAAGAAATATCTATTTTGTTGAATAAATCTTAAGCAAAATGTTGTGTGAGCTGTACTGATTAGAAGTAATGGCCATTAAAATATGGAAAGGTCATATTTCCAACATTAAACAATTTTTGTTGAGATACATTTCTTTTTAAAATTGAAGATTATTCTAGTGTTGTCAATATTAACTCCTTTCTACAACAGAACATTTGAATATATGTCATGAAAGATTATTCTCTTTCTAATGAAGAAAAGAATAAGATGTGGTGCTAGAAATAGTAAGATACATGCTAGTGGCATGCTAGTGGCATGATTGTGGTTATAAGTAAAGGAAGTCGTGAATCGGAAAACAGATTAGACCTATTGACATGTAGAATGGCCAATTGATGTGCTTACCTACTCAGTTTATTAAAAATGCTGTTGAACTTATGGGATCCTTGCATAGGTTGGGTTCTCCCAAAAGCAAATCTTTATGTTTTGATTTAGAAACAGATAGTTTATTTGGGTGGTGATCCCAGAATGCTGGAGTGAAGAAGTGGGGAGAATCAGACGGGATAGATAAAAAACTAATTTAAATTGGGTTATTGAGCTGGTCGTTACTCTAGATGTCTGTGCTCAGTCCTGCTGGGGACCCTCTGGGAAACCATGTAGAGGGAACCACAGAATTTTCCCAACAAAGAATGTGAATCTGAAACATCCATCCACTGAGACCTCTTCCTCACTGACTAAAGTTGCTTATGAAGTTGTTTATCTATTATATTTTAATTTATAATTTCTCTAGCAACTACTTTAAATATGAAGATGGATGTTTTTGTAACTTAATTGCTCTAAGAGCAATTAAGAGAGGAAATCATGAGAAGAAAATAACCTAGTGTTAAAGAATTTGTGAAATTTAAAACAAATTTGAAAAAGTCATACTGTACTAGTAATGATGCATATGTAGTAAGTCCATTCTATCATCTACTTATTATTGCTGTTACTAACAGACTGGAGATAATTGCCCTTTAGGTAACTATGAAAATATTATTCCACAGAAGATCTCTTCTTTTCATTCTTCAAGACTTATTTTGAACTAATAAAATGGAAAAAACATTGTGACATTTCAAAGAGTAATATCTCATCCTTTTGATATGGAATAGAGCAGAAGTCCTCTTGGGAATTGGAACAGTAACTAATTTTTCTTTTCCTTTCCTTTCCTGTCTTGATTTTTCTTTCCTTTGCAATTCCAAGCAATGTCTTAAATTTTCTATAAACATTATGTTACCCAACATTTAACTCATAATAATTGTACAATTTTTCAAGGAATATCTACTTCACTGTGAATTAATCTTGAGCAAGATATATGTAAGCAGAAGGTGCTTACCTTGTTCCAGGCACTGTTCTAAGGAAATTATCTATATTAATATATTTAACATTAATTAAAGGACTGTGAAGTAAGGAGTGTTATTTCTTTATTATATAGGTAATGAAACTGGGTCACAGTGAGGTTAAGTATCCTCCCAAAGTCATAGAGATAATAAGTATCAGAACTAGGTGTCAGACTGAGCAGCCCAACTCTAGAGTTTGCTTGTAAGAGAGCTGGTAAGTAGCAATGTTAGGATTTAAACCGGACTGAGATTTAACACATGAACTGCCATATGAGTTGTATTTAACTCATGCTAATTTTGAGCCTCATGTAGCATATATAACTCACTAGTCTCTTCACCTTGGGAGCTGTGTGAACTATTTTCAAGTTGCATATAACTCACGCACAGAAAACAATAAAAAATAAAAAATTTTTCATTAAATTAAAAAGGGTTGTTTTTTTTTTCAAAGTTTTAGTTATATTTTTGTAATAAAACTCCATGGACCCAAGGAAAATTTTTTTTCTTGTGTGGCAGTCATTGTTTTAAACCTGGATTGGTCTGATTCTCTGTTTTAGTGGTTATTTGGCATCATGTTGCTTCAAAATCATTAAAATCCAGTGTTTGTCCAACAGTATGTTTTTTCCAAGTTCATATAGGGTCATGTCTCCACCATCTGTCTACTTGAAAGCCCTCAGTAACTCCCTATTACTTAAAGGATTAGGCTTAAGCCCCATTTATTGTAGTTCCTTTTTACTTGCCAATTTCACATCCTTGCCAATCTTTGCATGCCATATTCTAGTCATATTGATTTCTTTTTTTGCAATTACTCTTTTTACATTTTCTTACCTCTGTGATTTGCACATTATATACTCTGTTTGAAATGCCCTTCACTGACTTCTTCATTTGATTTCACTCTATTTTTCCTTATAATATTAATTAAGATATGACCTTCTATGAATATCACTTACCATCTGAGCCAGGGCATGCTTTAAAGTGAAATAAGACACTATTAAAAAATTACATTAGTAAAAAATTGTAAACAAGGACTATTCATGGTGTGAACTGGTACTCAAGGTCAACCCGTGATGAAGGTTTTCCAATCTCATCTCTGCTAATTTGAGTAAGGTACTCCTTTCTGTCCCTTCTATTTCATAAATGTTGTTTTCTTTAAATGGTCTATTGCAATTAACCATTTGTGGGTGTCTATTGCAATAGAATATAAAATCAAGGATAGGAGCTTTATTTTGTTCACCTTCATACCACTTTCCTAGCATAACTCATTGTAGGCACTCCACAAGTATTTGTTAATGAATAAGCTCAACATGCATTTTCAATAAACTTACTGTATAGCAGGAGAGGACAGATTAAAGGGATTGTGGTTTAGTATATACCAGTGGTAGTGCTGGGGACTGGTGTGACATATAAAAGGGATAGTTAAATTAATGGAGGTTAAATTGTTAATTTACTGGCAAGGCTGTGGATTAGGGTTTGGTCTCAGGTGGAAGATTACTTGGTTTGAGGTATAATCTTATACCTGTATCAAAACTGAATTAATGGGAAAGACTTACTTAAGTCTTTCTTAAGTAAGACTTAAGTACTGTAACCTTAAAGAGGTTACAGTGAGGAGCAAAGGAGCAAATAAGAGAGACATGCAGCCCTTTAGTTTTGGCCAGGATCTGAGCTAGTATCAGGTCCATCTTACAGTAAATTTAAACATTTCAAAATAATAGTATCTTTAAGAAACAATCATTTCCTCCTCTGTATTCTGCTGGCTTTTATATACATACATATAGTAGAAATATGTACAAAGGGCTATCTCTGTGGAACTGGAGACCATTCTTCTAAGCAAAGTATCACAAGAATGGGAAAACAAATACCACATGTACTCTCTATTAAATTAGATCTATTATATATCTTTACTATCACATCATATCATGTGTGTTGGGGGGTCACCTGCGATGGTCATATTTATTGATTTTTTTTATCCCCAGCAACAATTAAATAGGCTGGCATATAGATATTCAAATAATCTTATTTGAATTAAATCATCTGAATATTAATAAACAGTATTGGTCTTGGATTTTTGGAGTATATGTCTGGGACTCTTGGTAGACAACCTGGATTTAGCTCTTCATATGGGACAAAATCAGCTTCCCTGGGCCAGGATGATGGTGAAGAAGGCAGTTCAGAATTGAAAAAAGAATAAAACAAAACAAACAGACTAAGCTCTGAGATGTTAGAGGAATATTTATATAATATGATGTGTTTTTTTTCTATCAACTGTGTTGTCTCCTGACTGAATATATTTTCATTCTGAGGCTTTAAATTTTGTTTTTTACATAAAACAACCTCTGATCATCTTTTATTTGTTCATTTTTTAGTACATTGAAATTCAAAGTTGAGAGTATAATCAGGTCTATTTGAATAACCAAGAGTTGAGGTTAAAAAAAAGAAAAATCAGACTCTTGTTTATAATTTTCTTCCCTATTTCCTGTTGCTATGGTTGATGCAGTGTTCATTTTTAATTACTAAGCCTACCTTCTTCCATTTTTTTTAATGTCACTAAGACATGTATCCCTAGGTAGTATAGGAAAACATGACATTCTCTATCCTACTACTCACTCTCCTGGGGAAAGAATAATTTTGGAATTTATTTTGTAGTAACATCTGTCACAGCTTCCAGTTCAGCTCTTAGAATTCTTGTTATCCAAAGAGTTATGTAACTTTTAAATGCTCTTTTGATGTAAAACTGAAAAGTCACACCTGTTTTTATATGTTACTTCCTACTGTGTGTGTCTTTTATTTTCAATTTTTTCTTCTTTGTAAGGATTTGCCTCATTAAATTTCTTTTTTTTTTTTTTTTAGACATTCTTCAGGAATCTGCCAGAGTGTTTATCCTATTTTTTATTCAATGGCTCCCTGCTGCCTATTTTTGATACCAGAAATAATTCAATGGTTACCATCATACCATCAAATTTATTTTTCATAAATTTATTTTTATATTATTTATTGATCAGATAATTATAAAGCAGGGAACCTTGGCTTAGTGACTGATCAGTTTTTGTTCAAGTATTTTGGCTTTTGATTAGTCTGGAAATAAAAATGCACATAATCAAGTTACCCTGAAAACCTCATGTCATTAATTATATGTTGTATTAAATGTATTGTGTATATTTCTAGAGGGAAATACAAGAACCAATTTGTAAATGTTATATATAGAAAGAGTAGAGTTTATTGTGGGAATTAACTCTATACAGTTATAGCTGACAGAATTGTAAATGATAATCAATTCTACATGTTTATGGATATTTAAGAAGAGATTTAATAATCTCTTGCCTGAGATGTGACAGAGGAAGTTTATATACACATACAATAAGCAAAGTTGAGTTAAATAATTTAGGATGTTTTCTCTGGCTAGAAATATGTAAATGCACTCATGATGATGTACCTACTTGTATGTATACATATTTCTCTAAATTGTGTGTGTGTATATATATATGTACATATAGAAAGAGTTAGATATAAAATGCTGAGCAGAAAGAAAAACTATACCACTCCAATAAAAAATAAAACCCAACTGTTTGAGAAATTTCTCTCTGGTCAATGTTGGGAAGTCCACAGATACAGAGGGAAAACACCATACCACCACTGACACATGACAACCATTGCCGAGACCCAATTACAAACTCATGTGCTGGTGAAAAATAAGCCAGGCAGGCAACAGACTCATCCTAATTTGTGGATTCCTAGAATGTAGGATGTGATGATATGGCAACCCAAACACTGAGAGGGCAGGGATGGAAAATAGGGTTCTTCAACTGGAATAGATCAGAAGAAATTTTCTGATTGCTTCTAAAGTAATAAATGTGAGGTTTAGATTGAGGTTTAAATTTAGATTTAAATTTAGGTTGAAGTTTAAATGTGAGGTTTAGATTGAGAAGGAAATCATTCCCTAGGAAAAATTTTTCCACAATGATTTTAGCAAAAATAGAAGTTAGTGTATATCTTTAGAAAACTGGGAGATCAGACACAAATCTCATATGCCTACCTAGTGATGATAATGAGAAATGCCTGGGATGAGCTGGTTTTGTACTTTAAATCTATTACAAAACAAATGTGATGCTGGACTAGTGATATAGTCCAATATGTTCCACAAACAGCGTTTGGGTGTTTTTGAGAGTCCTGCCTCTGTATGCTTGTGAGTGAAAATCCAGGAAGTATTACAGCTTCAGAATATGTTAACTTTTATTTTTAAAAAATATTTGAATTCTAGTTTCAAACACAGAACTCTTGAATTAATAGGGATAAAATAGAGAAACCTCCTTAAGTACACAGATGCTTCTGGTTAAATCACATAACAGTCTGCAAAGAATCATTTAGAATGCTGCTATAGTATACCAATTTATTTTTAAATGTGGACTCTAAAAATACCCACATTTTCTGATCACTTTTTTCATGAAAAAATTTTGGAAGCAAATTACGGATAAAATTGGTAAGTTCTAAGGTACAATGTTGTTCTACCTCCCTTGGTTGCAATTGACAGATGGATCAATAATTTTTACTAGAATAAAAAAAAATGAAGGTGACTGAATTAGGTGAGTGAGGCAAAAATATCTGATTTCGACATGAAAAATATACAGACTGAACAAGTGACAAAATAACTAAATTTGAAAGCAGCAGCAACTGAAGAGGTTAATAGTCTTCGTTTAGTTGGAGCTGTGCTACTGACTTTTGTACTAGATTCACCGTGGAAACACTAGCATGGACACCCAGACTCTTGAGCTCATAGACAATCATTCTTTTCCTACTTGGAAAGGATTACTATTACATAATTACACACATTAAAAAGTCTGTGCAAAGAAGCACTGGCTATGAAAAATAGCTCGTTCTATTATTTTAGGGCAATGTTAGGCAAGACTAGTTTTACACTAACTGGGGGGTGGTGCATGATGATGGCCCTGGGCGTTTTCTGTGCAGAACAGCAATCTGGGCTGATCCTCACAACATGCAAGTTTGGCAGGAGCAGTTTCAAATATAATGCTGAATGGATCATCCTTTGAATCCTTTGAGTAATCTCTGTTATCCAGTAAGCCTGAAAGTCCATAACCAGCTAGAGAGGGATTTAATGTTAACACTGATGCTTTCTTAGTCCAGACCCTCATCATTTGTAGTCTTGACTTACTCAATCTCTTCTTTTCCAGGAGATCCAAAGGAAATATGGAAAATAAAGATGAGTAAAAAGGTAGAAAATTTAATCATGATTAATCCCACTCTAAAAAAAAACTATATCAAGGAAGGACTAAAATTCTAGGTCAATCAATCTAATGGTGCTGAGTGAGACAAGGAGATTGAGAAAGATAAACCACAGGCAGGTACCAGCAAGGTAAGTCCTGGATTTTAACCACTTCGGTACCAACGTCGACTATAGTCGACAGCCACAGATGAACGCGCACAGAGACTTTAGCCGACAGCCGTGATATGACTTTTCTAATTTTTCATTTATCAAAATAAAATTGTGAACATTAAAAAATAACGTAATGAAAACATATATGTATGTGTTACCTATTCTGATTTACATTACAAGTAAAGCTGCCTGTAAAGTAAAACAAGCTTTCAGTGCTTTAAAGCTTTCCTCATCACACAAGAGCAAAACGGATTCGTCGTCAATGCACAGCACAAACTACCGTGCGGACTGTGAGTGCCGGCTGTGGGCAAGGTTTCGCGGCCGGTGAGCGCCATACCGAAGTGGTTAAATACTATCCATAATGGTGTGTGTGTGTGTGTGTGTGTATGTGTGCATGTATGCATGTATTACATTGCATTTGTCTCCTCTATAATTTTTTACTTTATACATCCATGATCTTTGACTGTTTTGACTTTTTTCCTTTTCCAAGTGAGGTTCATCTTGGTCACTTCAGCTCCCATCTACCTCAAATAGTGGAGAGATGAACAGCCTCATACATGTGTCCTAATGAATTTGATTACGATTTCTCTGACTCATATACTTAGAGGGGAGATTAGTGAGTCATTGGATACATGCCTACATAATTATTCCCCCTAAATACTGCATAATACTCTTCAAAATCAGCTTGGCCTCTGATTAATAGAGAATGAAGGATCTTGTTTTCCCATATGTATGAAAATTCTTAGAATTACCTACTATGTTTGACCAACTTATGGATTGAAAGTCGTATCTCATTATAATTATTCTCTACCTGTGAGGCGGAGCATATTTTTATATATTAATATTTCTAAGTAATTTAAATTTCCTTTTCATATGTAGGCTATTTATACACTTTGTTCATTTTTCTACTAGGTTTTCTGTTTGTCGTATCAGGGGTCCTCAAACTTTTTAAACAGAGGGCCAGTTCACTGTCCCTCAGACTGTTGGAGGGCCGGACTATAGTTTAAAAAAAAAAAACTATGAACAAATTCCTACGCACACTGCACATATCTTATTTTGAAGTAAAAAAGCAAAATGGGCAAAAACACCCAGCAGGCTGGATAAATGTCCTCGCGGGCCATATGTGGCCCGCGGGCCGTAGTTTGAGGACGCCTGTGACGTATATTATCAACAGGGTCTTTTATGCTCCTGATATTAATTACTGGATAGTTTTGGACGTTGCAAATGCCATTTCCCATCTGGTAATACCTGTTAAATTTGTATATGATATTCTCTATTTAATTGACATGTTCATTTCAATTTAGACAAAATTATTGTGATTGTTTTGAATGTTTGAAAATAATAAATTGTTTATATACAGCTTCTGTACGTCTATTACCTCATGTTTATTAATTTAGTTATTTACATCTTTTCTATCTTTGCATATTTTCTGTCCAGCTTTATCTGTTTCTGAAAGTGATGCAATAAACTCTCTAATTATAATTGTGTGGCTCAAAGTCTCCTTGTAGTTTGCTTGTTTTTATAGCTGTATCAGAACATTTTTGCTTCATTTTTTTGAGGGGTGGAAGAGAAGACTGTAGATATACAAATCGTGGCACACCAACATCAGCAGTTTATGCAAGGATGCTGTCTTGTTTTATTTATTTTATACACTTTTTTCCCTCTTCATTCCTCACTCTCATTCATTTACCCACCCCTACTTACAGCCAGTCGCTCCAATGGATATTTGCTCTTTGAAGGATATATGCATATCCATGATTAGATATTATCCATTACTAGATATACCCATATGTATCATGGGTTTGCATACATCCTTCAAAGGTCTATTATTTTGCTTTTTTTTATTAATATATGTCTTTTAAAGTTAATAATTATTACTGTGGTAGAGATTACATACTATTTCCTTCTGAATTTTTTCTCAAAATATTTTTTAACTCAGTCTATTGTGTCTGAGGGCATCTTTGTCTTATTCTTGCATTTAAATGAGTTCACCTGGACATTAAAACTTAGTTCAAATATACTTTCCTTTAAGACTTTGAGAATATCACTCTATTGTAATCTTGTACCTGAAGTCAATTTGTGTTCCTTTATAAAGTAGATAATTTGTTTCTTTGGATTTCTTTTGCTCTCTCTTTGTTTCTGATTTTCTTAAAAAATCTGTCTGTGGGTTTGTTTTCTCTTGTTCTTATCGGTCTTATTTTGTGATGAAAACTTTCATTTTGTTGGTTTACATCATCTTTATTTTTTCAATTCTGAAATAGTTTTAATCATGATTTCCTTCCCCCATTTTTTGGTTATTTTTTCTTTCTATGTGAGCTTCCAGTTATGAAGTCACACTTTTACACCTGTTTTATTTATATCTTAGCTTTAGTATTTTTCCTTGAGAATTTTCACGTTTGCCCTCCTGATATATATCTTTATCTTCCCTATAAGCATATTTCCTATACATGTCAAGGTAATGAATATCTAGGGGGAAAAAATGTCCAGCCTAGTTCTGGTGCCCTTTCTGGTGAGTTTAAATGTATCAAGAAAATCCATATTAAAAAAAACCCTCAGATAATCAAATAGAAAAATAGGAAACACACTATGCTTAAACATGCAATTAACAGAAGGAAAAAAACAGTATACAATGAAACAGAAAAATACTCAACCACATTGCCAATCAGAGAATGCCAATTAGAACCATAATGAGATATTGCTACATATCACCAAATTAGTAACGTGTGACAAAATAAAATGCTAGTGAAAATGTGGAGCAATAGAAAGCCTCATTACGCTGCTAATGGGAGTAGAAATTGGTATGTCTATGTTAGTAAGCAATTTACCAACATAGTTTCTGTACATACATGCCCTACAACTATCAATTCAATTCCTATGAACATGCTCTGAGAAAATGCATGCACATACTTTGGAGAAGTAACATTTTAGAGTAACACTTTTTTGAAATAATCTATAATTCTTCACATTGAAAATGTTCATCTGCAGTACACACAATGGATTTCTATACAGCAATGAAAACGGATGAACTACACCTTCACATAGTAACACAATCCCTACAACACAGTCTTAAGCAAAGAAGCTATAAGCTTCATAGAAAAGAGTTTAAAATGTATGATGCCATTTATATAAAGTTAAAAAAGTATGAAAACATTTATATTGTGTAGGAAATGAATATAGACTGATCAAAAACAAGCATTGGATAAATATTAAAAGCATTTTTTTACAAGTGTATCAGAGGAGAAGGTAGATGTGTGGAACATTGTAAGACTAAGAGACCACAACAAATCCAAACAAATGAGTGAGCACCAAAGCTTCTGGAATACCTGTTGTTCTGGAGCTTCATTTCAAATGTGTCCTTACTCTGCAAAGAACAGGAGACAAAACCTAGAGCTCAAAGCCAGTAAACCATTAGATTGGAAACCTTTGTAAATAGTCAATTTAGGAAAATGGGTAAACTAAACAAGCATGCACATAAAAATAAACAAAAACATTCACCCTGCCAATAAAATATGCTATTTATGGCCTTTGGTTGTGGGGGGGGGCATGCAGGGTGGTATTTTGTCCTAAGAACATGAAAATGCAAACTGTCTTTAATGTGGCAATGAAACTGGATTTCAAAAACATGTATGACTGAAAACCCCAATCTTGAGAATTCATTTTAAAGTAGCCCTGGTTTTTTAGTTTACTCAGGCTCTTTTCAGAGGCAAATGAAAATCTTCTCTGGGATATTGCACCTTAATACAGGGCTCCCAAAATTCCCATAGCTAAGTTCCAGAGAAAATAAATTCACAATAAAGATATCCCAGAAACATAGGAAGAAACGTTGCAATGAGGAAGAGTAAGCAGAAATAACAAACAGTAGATTCAGACTTGAGAATATAATTATTAAGCAATTCATTAAATTAAAGGAATAGAGAAAAAAACTATATGTAAAATCGTTTGTAAAATTTAGCAATCATTAATGATGAAATTCTTAGGAAACTAAAAATAGAGGTGAGTTTTCTTAATTTAATAAAATGCATGCTTACTTAGGTTTAGGTTCAACCACATAAGACAGAAAACTCAAGGTAACACTGTCTTAAATAAGATAACACTTACTTCTCTTGCAAATAGGTAAAGTCTGGAATAGGAAGTTCAGGAATGTGCAAGATGTTCAGCAATCATCAGCTGACCAGACAGACTCCTTCCCTCTGTATCCGCACATGGTGGGAAGAAAGAAGCTTGGGTATCTTCATCCTCTTCAAAGAACATCAGTCCTACAATGGGGGCTCCACCCTCATGACCTCATCCAAACCTAATTCTCTCTCAAATGCCTCATCTGCAAATATCATCACATTGAGGATTTGGACTTCAACATAAGAATTTTGGGGAGACACAGATATTCAGTCCATAGCAGGGGCTATTTGTGAAACTAAAATGCAGAACTTTTCATATCAAATGACACAGGCATTTTTGTAAACTAGCACTTTAGCAAATATCATGGAAAAATAGTTAAATGTTAACACACTTTGAATGGAAACTATGTAAGGAAGACCGCAGTGATTATGCCTATTCAGCATTATAATAGAAATTTGAGCTGCATAATAAGTCATGTAAAAAATATAAATTAGGAAGATATGAAAGAAAGTATCAACACTATCATATTTATTAATAATATAGCTATACACAGAGAACTCATCATATCCTTGAGATAATTATTAGAATTAATGAAAGAGGTAAGCAAACTTGCCAAATATAAGAATATATAAAAATAGAATTGATTTCTACACACCAGAAAATATTAATAGCAATTAGAAATACAATTTAAAAGCTGACACAGAAATTTTTTGCCAAGAAATAAATCTAACAAAATATATACAAGAACTTTATGAAAAAATGTATAAAAGTTGATCAAACATAACAGAAGAGCTAAACAAATCAAGAAATATAGCCAGATCATGCCAATTCAATCGAAATAATCTATTATTTTAAAGTAATTTAAATAAAAATTTCAATAACGAATGAAAAGGAAAAGTACATCTTCCAATTAAGATATTATTTCACACTATATGAAAATTCATTTTAAGGTGAAAAATTAAGGTTTAAAAATTAAATGTGAAAACCTGAAATATTTGAAGTACTTTTAAAAGAAGAGCAAAGAGTATACCTAGAAGTAGAAGGCTTGATAAATACCTCTACCTAAAAGTTAAGGACATATCTTCACCAATTATAGTAAAACAAAAAGAGAAGCCTCAATTAGAGAATAACTTAACCACATCAAATAAATAAGACTCTTTTATTTTGAATAAAGAGAATTCTGAGAACTATTAATGGATCAACGCCTAAGTAGACATATAGGAATAATATTTATCGGGTGTCTGGCAGGTGGGAGAGGGGAGGAGGGAATGGGTATATACAAACAAAATGAGTGAGATGTGCAACGTTTGGGGGATGGTCACGCTTGAAGCTCTGCCTCGAGGTGGGAGGGGAGCATGGGCAATATACGTAACCTTAACATTTATACCCCCATAATATGCTGAAATAAATTTTAAAAAAACCCAACAACTCCATAGAAAAAGTGGTGAAAAACACAAATATTTTAAAGAGGAAACAAATGGTTAATAAACATAAGAAAGGATGCCCAACCTAATTTGTAAACTGGGAAAAACTAATTAAAATCAATGAGGTTATGATTCTAAATTCATCAGGTTTGTACAATTTTAAAAGTCTTCTAATTCCAAGTATTGATTAGGATGTGGATTAATGGGACTGTCTATCCTTGCTATGGCAAGGTAATGCAGTAGCATTACCTTGAAGAGCTAAGCAAGTATCCTCTAAAATAGCACTTTTACTCCTTTGATATATCCAAGAGAAACTTATGTGTACAAAGACACATGTCCAGAAATATAAATAGTGGCATTTTTTCATAATAGCAGAAAACTAGACACAACTGAAAGGTCAAAAGTAAACTGGATGAATTGTGTTATATTTCTAAGACAGAATACTGTACAGTAGTGAGAATGAAGAAGCTAGAGTTTCACACAATCACAAGGATGGATTTCACAAACACAATGAAAACAGCAAGTTGCAAAAAAACCCATATAGTATTATTTAATCTCAATAAAACTAAGAGCAATGCTAGTCAAAAATAAATGCAATCTAGCAAAACATAATTATGTATCAAGAAGTGATGAAAATACAAAATTTAGCCTGGCAAGTGGTTCACTCCTATAATCTAAGCAAATTGGAAGGCTGAAGCAGGAGGATCACTTGAGGCCAGGAGGTTCAGAATAGCTGGGCAATATAATGAGAACTTGTCTCTAAAAAATGAGCTAGATGTGGTGGCATGCCAAGCCTGTAGCCACACCTACTTGGGAGGCTGAGGAAAAAGGATCGCTTGAGTCCAGGAGTTTGAGGCTGCAGTGAGCTATGATCACACCACTGCATTCTAGCTTGGGTGACAGAGTGAGATCTTGTCTCTAAAAAGACAGAAACAAACAAACAAACAAAAAGAAAAACAAAATTCAAGAGAACATTCAATTCTGGGGTGAATGTGGGCCATGCCATTTAGGAGTAGTACACAGAATTTCAAGATGTATTTATAAATATTTATAAATATTTAAATATTAACTGACAAATGAGTACATAAATATTAATTTTATTATTATTTAATATGAATAAAATATTTAATAATAAAAGAACAGGAAAAATGAATGGAGTATATCTACAAATATTGATATAAGTTTTCAGCTTCAAAAGCAAATAAATAATCTGGACAGCGTGGAGTATAAAAATAGCATAGAGGAGGGGGCAAAATTTCTGATTAGAGACATTGGTCATCAGATTGTCTCAGAAAGAAGGAAAAGTTTTAGATGAAACAAACAAACAAACAAACAAACAAAAAACAGTTCAGATGTAATTCTGTGGGAAAAGTGCCAGAACCTCCTGGAGATTCCACAGGAAGAAGTTGTGGAGCAGAACAAGAAGGAACATGATTTTGGCAGAGATCAACCCTCAAGAAACTTGGAGTTGTGTGGAAAGGGTAGGTGTGGGTTTTGTTTCTCCTTCTCTCACACCTTTGGTAGTGGGCAGGCTCCCCAGCTGCTGGAGAGCTTCTCTACCCTCACAAGCCCTAAAGCGGCTACCCTCGTGAATTGGGAGCTTCTTGAAAACAAAACACTGGGCTGCTCAGCCTCCTCAGGGTCACTCACCCTCACCACAGACATGAGCTGAGGAAGCAGGTGCCATACTGCTTCTCCACCAATTGTGTGCCTTCAGCCCTTGAGTTTTCATGTCACTGGTCCCCACACAAACATTTTCCAAATCTTGTCTAAACTGTGGTAACCACAGGGGACAATGGGTCCTGGGGGAACTAACTGTGTGATCCCAGAGCTTGGACATTCCAGGCAGGCTGCCTTCTGGGGAGAGGGACAAAGGAGACCAGAGTCGCAGCTAGCCACCATTCGGTCTCTTTTCCTCCCCCTCTACTCCTCTGACCACTGCTGCCAAGTGGCATGTGTGCCACAATGGACAATTGACCTGGGGCTCTCAGGAGTGGCTGTTTTCCCTCAGTTGGCATGTCCACTATACATAGGCTTCCACAGAGAGTGGGGCTCACACCTTTTCTCTTAAAGACCTGCAACAAACCAAGTGGTACTGAGTCTGTGAGCTCCCTGCCCACCAGACATCCCTGTTGCTGACCAAATCACTGCTCTAGCAGATTGGGGAATATCCCAAAGGAGAGGGATATGGAGCCTGCTTGAGCACCCCATGGACAACTTGAGACCAGCACGCTTCTCTGTGGCACAGTCAGGGATTGAACTTGGGGAACCAGAGGACAGGCCTGTAGGCTGGATCCTATACCCCAGGACTGGATCATGTTGCTTAGCAGCACAGAGGAGAAATTTATGAACTAATGTTGGGAGGTGAGGCAGCCCACTCAGAGCTGAAAGAAGAGTGCAATGTGAGTCCAAGCCACAGCATACTTGTGAAGTACCCCTCCCTTCACAGGAAAGCCACACTTTTGATTCAGGGTGGGATCCTGAGCAGGGAAGCTCCCAGCCTGCCATGCCACTGCCAGTGAGCTCAGCTTGTTTGGGCTGGTACTTGTGGCCAGATGCTGGCAGGAGATACACAGGGCAGGAGAGGAGGGAGAAGAGTGAAACTCAGTCCTGACAGCCAGTCTGTGATTCTGAGAAGGCCCCTTTCCCACAAGCAGACTTTCTGGCTTGCAAGGTGTTGCTTCAGCCCCTCCCTGGGGGCTTGTCCCAGCAGCCTGGGAGCTGACCCTCAACCCTTGCTGAGACAGCTTTTGTGCTTGCCTTTATGGAGGCTGAAAATAGCCTCATCTGACTCGCCCAACCCAGCCTCACTCTTCCACCCACCTCTGTTGGGGTGGAGAATAAAAAGAGTCCTCTAAGAGCTTCAGGACCCCAATCATTATCTCAGGCATCCAAGTGCTTCTCCTGATCAACTAAAGTCAGTCACAGTTCCCCAAAAACACCACTGTATCTGGCTCTTTCCTGGAAGTGCCACCTACTGACAGGGAGGACAACTTGTACAGCTCATTATAGCATTTATTGATTTAATCACATAGGCCATAGCTGACTCTTACCCACAAGAACCACCTCCTGTCTCAGAGATTAAACTGGGCATCTCAATATAATTCATACTGTTAAGAAGAGTTAGGGCTGAGGAAAGACAAAGGATTTCAAAGACTTCCATATTCCCTTGTCAGCAAGAGACAGGGATTCATCCCATGCACATAGTACACTACCACTACATCCTACAAATAACTAGCAATTCACAAAGCCACCCTAGTAAGGATATCCATAACCAAGGTATCCACACAGAACTTAAACCCCAATCAAAGTACCCAGAAACAAAGCCAAAAATTCTTACCCAACATAAGCTACAGGTATGCCCTTAAGAGTTGGGGGAGGATGGAAGCCTTATTTAAACAAAAGAGAATCAGAAAACCAGAAACAACTTCTGCTCCAGATAAGAATAAATCAGCATAAGAATACCAGAAGTATGGAAAGTCAGAGTGAAAAGATACCCCCCTACACCCAGGAGCATTCCAGCTCTCCAGCAATGGATCTCAACCAAAATGAATATACTGAAATGACAGGTAAAGAATTCCAAATATAGATTGTAAGAAATCTCAATGAGATCCAAGAGAAAATGGAAAACAAACTCAAAGAAACCAGGAAAATAATTCAGGAAATAAATGAAAAATTTATTAGAGAGATAGATATATTTACAAAAAAGCAAATAAAACTTCTAGAAATAAAAAAAAATCATTTAGGGAAATATAAAACACAGTGGAAAGTTTTAAGAATAGACTAGACCAAGTAGAAGAAAGAATTTCAGAGCTTGAAGACAACTCTTTTGAATTAACCAAGTCAGTCAAAAATAAAGAACAAAGAATCAGGAAGAACATAGTCTTTGAGAAATATGGGATTATGCAAAATGGTGAAATATAAGAATCACAGGCATCCCTGAGAGTGAACAACAAAAAGCACAAGGCCTGCAAAATCTATCTGAGGGAATAACTGAGAAAAACTTCCTTGGTCTTGCTAGAGATTTAGACATCCAGGTACAGGAAGCTCAATGAACACTTGAGAGATTCATTGCAAAAGGGAAATCACCAAGGCATATAGTCATGAGAACGGTCAAAGTCAACATGAAGGAAGAACTCTTACAAGCCAGGAGTTGAAAACATCAAGCAATTTACAAAGAAAAACCCATCAGACTAACAGCAGACATCTCAAGAGAAACCTTACAAACCAGAAAGGAATGGGGGCTTATCTTTATTCTCCTTAAATGGAATAACTGACAGTCAAGGATTTTAGAGCCTGCTAACTAAGATTCATGAATGAAAGAGAAGTAAAGTCTTTCCCAGAAAAGCAAACACTAAGGGAATTTTCACTGTTAAAACTTCCCTAGAGGAAATGTTCAGAAGTGCATTATACATGCAACAGGACAATAGATACCAGCCAATGTAAAAACACCCAAAAGTTATAGTTAACAGCTCTTATAACAATAGCACAAGAGGGAAAACAAAACAATAAGGTATCATCTAACTTGTTGAACACAACTGCAACCCACATATCAATATTAACACTCAATTGAATGGTCTGAATCACCCACTTAAAAGACAGTTGAATAAACAAACAAATACAACCCAAGTATTTCCTGTCTCCAAGAAACACATCTAAACCATAAAGGCTCACATAGACTAAAGGTAATGGGTTGAAAAAAATATATTACACACAAATGGAAACCAAAAGAGAGCAGATATAATCATTCTCATATCAGATAAAATGGACCTTAAATTAATAATGGTAAAAAAGACAAAGATAGTCACTATATTGTGGTAAAGGGAGAAATTCAATAAGAAGACTTAACATCCTAAATATATATGCACGTAACACAAGAGCTCCCAGTTTCATAAAAGAAATTTATCTAGATCATAGCAAAGAAATAAATAGTAGCATCTTAATAGTCAGGGCTTTCAACACTCTATTGACAGAACTGGACAGATCATCAAAGCAGCATGAGTAAAGAAACATTGGACTTAAACAGGACTCTAGAACAAATGAACCTAACAGACATTGACAGATAATTCTACTCTAAAACTACTGAATATACATTTTTCTCATTAGCACATAGGATATTTTCCAAGATTGATCATACCTTAGGTCAAAAAACAAGTCTCAACAAATTCAAAAAAATAGAAACCATACAATATATCTTCTCAGACTATAGTGAAATAAAATGAGAAATCAATTCCAAAGGAAGCACTCAAATCTACACAAAGCCATGGAAATTAAATGACCTGCTGCTGAACTATCTTTCTGTCAAGGTTGAAATTAAGGTGGAAATCAAAAGATTCCTTAAAATGAATGACAAAGGGCGCACATGCATTCAGAATCCATGAGATACACAAAAGCAGCCTAAGGAGAAAGTTTATAACCTTAAATGCCTGCATCAAAAAAGACAGAAAGAACACAAATTGACAACCTAATGTCATATCTGAAGGAACTAGAAAAAGAAAACAAATCAAACCCAAAGCCAGCAGAAGAAAAAAATAACAAAGCTCATGGCATAACTAAATGAAATGGAAACAAAACAAACAAACAAAAAACCTATACACAAGATTAATGAAACAAAAAGTTGGTTCTTGGAAAGATAAACAAAATGGATAAATCACTAGCCATAATAACCAGAATAGAAGAGAAAGAACTCAAAAAACCTTAATTCTAAATAACAAAGGAGACATCACAACTGATATTGCAGAAATACAAAATATCATTCATGAATACTCCAAAAACCACTCTGCAAAGTAGAAAACCTAGAAAAAATGAATAAATTCTTGGAAACACACACCCTTGCAAGTCCAAGCCATGAAGAACTAGAAATCCTAAACAGGCCAATAATGAGCAGCAAGATTGAAGAAGTTATGAATAATGTCCTAACAACAACAGAAAGCACTGGATCAGATGGATTCACAGCTGAATTCTACCAGACCTACAAAGAACTGGTACCTATCCTGTGGAAACTATTCCATAACACAGAGAAGGGGGAATACTGTCTAACATTCATAAAATCTAGCTGCGCCCTTTCATGATAAAAACCCTCAACAAACTAGGAATACAAGGAACATAGCCTAAAATTGTAAAAGCCATAAATGACAATCCCACATCCAACATTATTCTGAATGTATTAATAGAAAAGTTGAAAGCATTCCCCTAAGAACTGGAATGAGACAAAGGTACCCACTGTCATCGCTTCTATTCAACATAGTAGTAGAAGTCCTAGCCAGAACAATCATGCAAGAGAAAGAATAAAAGGGCATACAAACCTGGAAAGAAGAGGTCGCAGTATCTCTGTTTGATGATGATATGGTGTTTTATCTAGAAAACCCTAAAAACTCCACCCAAATACTCCTGGAGTTGATAAATCCAGCAAAGTCTCTGGTTACAAAATCAATGTATACAAATCAGTAGCTTTTATATGTGCCAATAACAATAAAGCAGAGAGTCAAATCAGAACTTGATACCATTCACAATAGCTACAAGGAAAATAAAATACCCAGGAATACAATTAACAAAGGAGGTGAAATATTTCTATAAGGGGAATTACTGGTGAAAGATATTGAAGGTGATACAAGTAAATGGAAAAAAACATCCCATGCTTATGGATTGTTAGAATCAAAATCATTAAAATATTCATACTGCACAAAGTTATTTACAGTTTTAATGCAATCCCCATTAAGATACCAGTATCATATTTCACAGATCTAAAAAAATAATTCTGAGCTTAATTTGGAACCAAAAAAGAACCTGAATAGCCAAACCAATTTTAAGTCAAAAGAGTAACCCTGGAGACATCACATGACCTGACTTCAAATTATAACACAAGCCTATAGTAACCAAAACAGCATAGGACTAATATAAAAATAGAGACATAGAAAAATGGGACAGAACAGAGAACTTAGAAATAAAACTATCTACCTATCACCAATTGATCTTTGACAAAACAGACAACAACACACATTTGGGAAAGGAAGCCCTATTCAATAAATTGTGCTAGGAAAACTGGATAGTCACATGCGAAAGAATGAAACAGGACTCTATCTCTTACCATATACAAAAATTAATTTAAGATGGAGTAAAGAGTTAAATGTAAGACATATAACCATAAAAATTCTACAAGATAATGTAGAAAAAATAGAAAAAAATCTTTTAAACATGGGCTTAGCCAAAGAATTTATGACTAAGACTCCAAAGGCAAATACAGCAACAACTAAAATAATTAAATGGGACTTAATTAAGTGAAAAAGCTTTTGTACAGCAAAGAAAATAATCAATGAATGAATAGACAATGTATAGAATGGGAGAAAATATTTCCAAACTATACATCTGGCAGAAGACTGATATCCAGAATCTACAAAAACTCAAAAGAAAAAAAAAAAAAAAGCAAGAAAAAAAAAATAACCCCATCAAAAATTCGGCAAAAGATATGAACAGAAGTTTTTTCAAAAGAAGGTAGACAAATGGCTAACCAACATATGAAGAAATGCTCAACATCACTCATCATCAGGGAAATGCAAATTAAAACTACAATGAGATATCACCTAATCCCTATTAGAATGTCCATTATTAGAAGGCCTAAAAGTAATAGATGTTGACTTGGATGTAGAGCGATAGGAATACTTATACCTGTTGATGGGAGTTCAGATTAGTACGACCTCTGTGGAAAACAGCATGGTGATTTCTCAAAGAAATTACTGAAGACATACCATTCAATCTAGCAGTCCAACTGCTGGAATCTATCCAGAGGAAAAGAAGTCATGTTATCAAAAATACACCTGCACTTAAATATTTATTGCAGCACAATTCACAATTGCAAAGATGTGGAAACAACATAAGTGTTCTTTAATTCATGAATGGATAAAGAAAATGTGGTGTATATTTGTGTGTGTGTGTGTACATATACCTCCCCACAATACACACAGATACATACCATGGAGTACTACTTAGCCTTAAAAAGGAATTAAATAATGTCATTTGCAGCAATGTAGAGGAACTGGAGACCATTATCCTAAGTGAAGTATCTCTGTGATGAAAAACGAAATACCATATGTTCTCACTAACATGTAGGAATTAATACATGGCATGCACAGGCAGAAAATGATGTAAAAGACATTAGAAACTAAGAAGTGGGGAGGGTGGTGGGGTGGGTGTGGGATAAAAAGTTATCTCTTGGGTATGATGAACAACTATACTGGTGATGGGTACACCAAAAACCCTGACTTAAGCATTATAGAAGATATCTATGTAACAAAAACACTTATACACCTTAATTAATCTTTTAAAATAAAAAATGACATATTTGTATATTTATGCCCATGTAGGTTACTTTAAGGAATGAGACATCAGAACTGTTGATGGTTTTATACTATAGAGGAATAGAACCAAAAATCTTATGGGGAAGGAGAATCGTGGAAGATAGATAGATAGGTAGATAGATAGATAGATAGATTTGCTTTTAGTATTATTTTATTGGAAGGTACAAATATTTTTGGTATTTATTTAAAATAATAATAGTAGTTACCTGGACGATGAAATAATGAGCCATTTTATGGTGTCTTTAATAGAGTTGATTTTTTAAAAAATCTTTCCAAATTGTCATTAAATTATTTCCTCTAGGTAGTTCAACTAGAGTGAGTAAAAAGACTTGACTTTATATTTTATACCCTTTGGGTTTTATTTGTTTTACTTTATTACCTTTTGAATGTTTTCCTGTTAATAAAAAACAATAAACACTGGTGCTGAAAGAAAGAAACTTGTACTGTTGTGAATAAAATCTTTTACACTTGAGAGAAATTAAATTCCTGAACTTTCAAAAACAAAAGAAGATTTTGTTCCCAAAAGCCTTGAATTCAAAGTAAAGTAAAATTGTTACCGAATGAATTTGGCCAGTTATAGGCAAATAAATTGTTTAAATGATTATTGGTGACTCAATTTAACCTATTTTCTGGATAAGACTTGGTAAATAGATTTTTAGAAGAATTTGGCATTAAAATTGTTTTTTGTTATTTTAATACATATTTTTTCAGAGTAGTTTTATGTTTACAGTAAAATTAAGTGAAATGTACAGAGATTTCCCATATTCCCACCTGCTCAAACACAGGCAGAGCCTCTCCCATTATCAACATAATCTACCCCAGTCATACATTTGTTCCAATTTATGGACATATATTGACATATCATTATCACACAGAGCTCATAGTTTGCATTAGGGCTTACTTTTGGTGTACATTCTATGCATTTGGACCAACATATGATAACAAATATTCATCACTGTAGTAATGTACAGAGTACTTTCACTGCCCTAAAAATTCCCCATGTTGTGCCTATTAATCCCTTCCTCTCCTAACTCCTGAAAGTCACTAATAAATTTTACTGTCTCCATTATCTTGCCTTTCCCAGAATGTCATATATTCAGAATCACATTGTATGTAGCCTTTTCAGACTAGCTTCTTTAAATTAGTAATATGAATTTAAGCTTTCTCCATGTCTTTTCATGGCTTGGTAAACCTTTCTCTTTTTTTAGTGCTGAATAATATTCCATTGTGTGGACATACCACAAGTTTATCCATTCACCTACTGAAGGATATCATGGTTCCTTCCAAGTGTTAGTAATTATGGATGAAACCATTATAAATATCCATATTCAAGTTTTTGTGTGGGCATATATTTTCAACTCTGGGTAAATACTAAGAAACATGATTGCTGTATTGTATAGCAAAGTGTGTTTATTTTTGTAAAAAAATGCCACACTGTTTTCCAAGGTGGTTGTACTATTTTGCATTCCTACCAACAATGAATGAGCGTTCCTGTTGTTCCACATCCTCACCAGCATTTGATATTGCTAGTGTTCTGAATTTTGGCCATTTTAATAGTTGTGTAGTGGTGTCTCCTTTTTGCTTCAATTTGTATTTCCTTGATGGCATATGATGTGGAGCATCTTTTTATATGCCTATTTGCTATCTGTATATCTTCTTTGATGTGGTGTCTGGTAAGGTCTCTGTCTTATTTTTTAATTGGGTTATTCGTTTCATTATTGTTAAACTGTAAGAGTTTGTTCTACATTTTAGGTAAGAGTCCTTTATCAGATATGTCTTTTTGCAAATATTTTCTCCCAGTATGTGGCTTATCTTTTCATTCTTTAGACAATGTCTATCACAGAGTAGAAATTTTCAGTTTTGATAAAGTACAGCTTATGAAGTTTTTGTTTCATGGATTGTGCCTTTGTTGTTATATCTAAAAAGTCATTGCCAAACACAAGGTCATCTGGATTTTTCCTATGCTGTCTTCTAGGAGTTTTATAGTTTCGTGTTTAGGTATGGGATCCATTCTGAGTTGATTTTTTTGGAAGGGTGTAAGATCTTAGACTAGATTTATTTTTTGAATATGACTTCCAGTTGTTCCAGCACCATTTGTTGAAAAGATGTTTTTCTCCATTGTATTACCTTTGCTTCTCTGTCAAAGACCTTGTCTTTATTTACGTGGTTTTGTTACTGGGCTCTCTATTCTGTTTCACTAATCAGTTTACTCTTTCACCAATACCACACTGTCTTGATTGCTGTAACTTTATGGTAAGTATTGAAGTTAGATAGTGTCAGTCTTACAAATTTGTTTTTTTACTTCAATATCATATTGGTTATTCTAGGTCTTTTGCTTCTCCATGTAAACTTTAGAATTTAGTTTTTCTATACCCAGAAAATAACTTGCTGGGATTTTGATTGGGATTGCATTTAATCTATAGATCAAATTGGAAAAAACTGTCATCTTGAAATATTTAGTCTTCCTACCCATGAACATGGGACATCACTCCATATATCTAATTCTTCTTTGAATTCCTTCATCAGAGTTTTGTTCTCTTCCTCATACATATATTGTATGTATTTTGTTGGGTTTATACCTAAAATTTAATTTTGGGGGTGTTAATGAAAATGGTATTTTTATTTCAAATTCCCCTTGATTATTGCTGATATTAATATATAAGAAGGCAATTTACTTTTGTATATTAACATTGTATTCTGAATATTTGCTATAATTATTTATTAGTTCCAGGAGATATTTTTGGCAATTCTTTTGGATATTCTGCATAGAGGATCATGTCCTCTGTGAACAAAGACAATTTTATTTCATTTGCCAATCTGTATTTCTTTTATTTCCTTTTTATTTTATTGCATTGCATTAACTAGGATTCTCAGTATGATGTTGAATAGCAATGGTGAGAAGGGACATTCTTCAATTTTTTATGTTTTAACGGGAAATCTTTGAGTTTCTCACCATCAAACATGATACTAGTGTAGTTTTTTTTTTTTTTT